>OZ012680.1:39509689-40115504 GCA_963942445.1 Argyra leucocephala
TGTCCTTGTTCTTTTTCGTTATGTCTAGATACTTTCATAAACGTTTATAGTATATCTATATTGTTACACTTTGTATCGGGTTCCAGTTTTTGTTTTCAACATTTTCGATGTCACCAGGGTATTGGTTATGAGAAAATATGAATCAGTTACAATTAATATTCGCTTTAAGTTTTTGTCTGTACCACTGGCACCTTGAGACAGAACACACCTAGTGACTGTTTTTCGGAAAATATTTCTTGAATCGTACAAGACATGAATACTTATGGGATTGTATAATTCTATTACAAACCTATATTGAATTCTTGTGACATATATAATATCTTAAGGTTGTCAGGGAATACTTTCGAATGTTATGCCAACGTTATGTTTGGTTTTTTGTTTTTTTTTTGGTGCAAGTGGAATAATGAAAATTAAGAATATTTATTTAAAACTTGACTTCTTTGTGTGATAATATTTAATAAAAATTGTTATAAAGTGAAATATGCAAATATTTTTCATTTTAATTTCATTTTTTTATTCTCTTTATTTTCGTTAAATTAAGTGCAATCGGAATGTATTGTGTGGTGTTATGAATTAAATAAATTCTAACACTGGTGTGAGTTAAAACTTAGGGGGTGATATTGGCAGAATATAAGTAGCAAAAAAATACATTTTTTTTATTCTCATAAATACCGGTTTCATGTAGGGGAGTATTGAATATAATAAAATGGTAAATTAAAATATTGGCTGACCTTATGGAGACCTTAAACGAGAGTAGAAATGATGAAATTTATATGAAATGGGGTTAATGTTTTTATTTTTAATATTATTATTAAGATTATTGTTAGCTAATTTACGTTGAAAGAATTCAAATTATTTGAATTATATAGAAATTCTTTTATTAATAATTGGGTTGTAATAAAATAGATTTGGAATATTTTAATATTTTTGGTAGATGTACTGATCATCTAGGTAGGTAGTGTAGTAAGTTATACAAAAAATATTAATTTATAAAAATTGTAATAAATTTGAAATGTCTGAAATTTTTAATAAATAGTTTTGTTACTTGATGTACTCGCATATATATTGCATTAAATTTTTTTGGTTATTTTTTTTCATAAATTTAACTTTTAAATTACGGAATAGAATGATACTAGGTCATAAAATATCTTATTAGGTCGTAGAAAAAACTTTCAAATTTAACAACTTTTGAAAATTTTGGATTTTCATTAACCTCTTCTATTTCGCTTGCAATTTCGGCATTTTACAATCTTCATGACCTGACTTACCTGATTTTTATTTGTATAATAATATAATAATAATGTGATATAATAATTACAGTAAAAATAAACATTTACGAAAATTACTCTCCTTTCCTACTACTTCTTCCAAATGCGGTATTTTTTACCTTTGACTTACCCTGCAATCTTCTTTTTTAGAATTAGATCGAAACCGTTTATTAGATCTATTAGTATTAAATAAGATTTGTAACAGAGATATATGACCCATATTCTACCCGGAAAAGGGCCCTAATAAATTTATATCAAAAAAGTACAATTAAGTGTTAATTGGTTTTCCAGAAATAACTGGAATGGTCACTAATACCTACCTACCTATGCTTGTGCTTTATTCGTTTGCTGTTGAAGATGTATTAGGTGACATATTTTTATTTTAGTGCATTCTCCGACTTTTCGGAACTATGTACAAGTCTTTACGATGAGTATTTTACGTACTGAGCTTTCGCATTTTATTAAATTAAAAAAGAAATCACATGGCTATCCTATGACTTTCAAATATGCAAATAATTCCATTAACCATTCCAAGGTTATATCAAACCTATTTGCAAACTTCTTTAGTCAAGCCTCCACTGATAACAATTTCGTGCCCGACTCTGACTATTTCAGCTATCTAAGTAACTCTCCACAAATCACATACTAATGTCGATCAATATTGATTATGAAGATGTTCATTACAAAATTAACAAATTAAAGAATGATTACTCTTCTGATCCTGATGGTTTACCTGCCGTAGTTCTAAAAAAATGCACTGATACATTAACAAAACCATTAACCAGGCTTTTTCAGATGTCTCTCTTCAGGAATTTTTCCGAGTATATGGAAAACTTTTCTCATAACTGCGATCCATAAGAAAGGAAGTAAGGCTGAAATCAATTATTATAGGCCAATTGCCAAATTAACTTGTATTCCTAAAATCTTTGAGAGTATTGTATACGACTCTATCTTTAATCATTGTAAGCCATTATTATCCTGTTTTCAAAGGGGATTCCTTTGGGGGAAATCCACTACTACTAATCTAACCGAATTGGTTTCTTTTAGTTTCAACTCCATGGAAAAGGGGGTAAACGTGGATTCGGTTGCCAACGACTTTTGTCAGACTTTCGATAAACTGTCCCATAGTGTTATTTTATTTAAACTTCGTGCTTTAGGATTTCCACCTTTCATTATAGATTGGATGAATTCATATTTAGGCGACAGAGTGTATTATGTCCTTTTTAGGTGTAATGTTTCAAATCCCTTCATTGTTAAATCGGGTGTTCCACAAGGGAACCACTTAGGTCCTTTGATCTTTATCTTAACAACAAACGATGTACATAATATTGTAAAAAATGCTCACATTCTTGTGTACGCTGACGATATGAAAATATTGAAACAAATCTGATCTCCGCGAGAATCTCATCTTTTTCCGAGCGTGGTTAATAACTTCGCTATTTGGTGTTGTAATAATAACCTACCACTTAACTCTAGAAAATTCCAAAGCATCACCTTTTGCCGTAAAATTTCAATATCAGCGCGTTATTATAGTATTAACGGTGTTATTATCTCTAATGTCACATCCACTAAAGATTTAGGTATTCTATTAGATACCGAACTAAAGTTCGGATCTCATTATTGTCAGTAGAGCTAATTCAGCTCTTGGGTTTATCAAAAGATGATAAAATTTTCCGACCCATATATCACCAGAGCTTTATATTAGACTAAGTTATGATATCCCAGGTATGCTCACCTTTTCATCAAGTTCACATAGATAGGATTGAATCTGTTCAACGTAGACTCGTTCGTTTCGCTCTTCGTGGTCTTTCCTGAACACACTCATATAACTTACCCCCTTACAGAGATTGCCTTAAACTTCTAGGTCAGCAGAGTCTCTTTAATCGTCGTGAGGTGGCTGATATTATATTTGTTCAACAACTTCTCTCAGGTGCAATTGACTCGGCTCGGCAGACTATTTTAGTTCGTACTATTAGGCATTCTGCCTTCTTTCGATTAAAGTTTCATCACACGGATTATGGCAAGAATGAGCCAATTACAAGAATGCTGCGTAACGTGAACAATAACTCTAATGTCATCGATGTTCACATTAGTAAGTCCAAACTGAAGATCTACTTTATGCAAACAAGTTATAAATTTTTGAAGGACATTTAATTATGACACTTTAATTTATTCAAATTTTTCCATAACATTCAGAGATAAATAAACTACTTTTAATAAGAAGATATTTATTTTTCAAAGCACTATGATGACCTTGTATATGACACTAAATAATAATAATAATTATGGTGACTCGTCGCGTGCGCGGTTCCGATTATTTCATATTCAATCGTTTGATTCTGTAGTTGGGCCTATTTGTTATGCTCTATTCGCTCGAACTATGGCTTATTTTTATTTTCAAAAAAAAAATCACTACTAGCTGAACCACATATGTTTCTATTTATTAATTAATTAAAATCTGATTTAATTGAGATCAGTCGAAATAAGATATTAGAAAAGTATTAAATCGCATGCAAATTGTATTAGAGAGACATTATCGTCGGTTCAAAGGTAAAACTCATTAAGTCGCATTTTCTTTTTAAGGTGAAAACAGTGATTTTCTGAAAAAAAGCTCTGTAAATCAGGGAAATTTCGGAAATCGCCCAAATTGTGGTTTAAGTGAAAGTATATATTTCTATCAATATATAAGTGTAATTTTTGTTATAATAATGTAGTTAGAATATCAGAAAAACCGGTTTTTGTACTTAATAAATTTTACCTATTAAGTAAATTGCAAATTTTCATACATAATAAATAACCAAATTAAAAATTTCAATTATTATAATATTTATATTTTTAAATAACAAAAATACATTTCAAATATCAAAATAAAAATAATTAACATAAAAAATAACAAAAATTTATTTAAATATTAAGGTAATGTTATTGGTTATTTACGGGGTTTTCCTCTAGCTTTCAATACTATTTTTTTAAAGTTTACTTTGTGATTATACTTAGGTATAGAAAATAAAGCCTGGGTTAATTTTGTCATATTTCAGACATTTTATTTTTAGCCATTCAACTTGATTTGCTTCTTCATCCTTGTTTTATTTTTTACAAATTATTTCCAGTTATTCATAAGAAAAATCGATTTATTTTTGCATGTTCAATTCTGAATGTATAGAATCGCATTCCGTGTAAGAATGACCAGATTCCAAAACACTATGCTTTATTACATTAACTGTTGGATGATTTTTAACACAGCTTAAAAGAGCTACATATTGACTTCGGTTTTGGCCTCCACATGTGTCTGACATCGACATCGATAAACGTATGACCTCTATACATGCCTCATGTTGTTGGGAATACGCAAATTAACATTAATTGTTTGAAAGTGCTTGTCTTCACTAGCCTTATACTTATCTTCTTCTTTCGCCCTATCCCCTTAAGTCCCAAACATTTTTCCTTTATCCGATTGTTATAAAATTTTATACATTGTTTGAATATGTGCTAAAAAACTTAAATCTAAAATTTTACTAACCTGCAGCTAGCCATTCAGCAGTAAATGGACCCACACAAACGTGTGGGTTGGGACTTAATTAAAATAAAAGGAAAATAAATTCAGTATAATGTTTTATTCAGTTTAGATTATATTTATTACATTTTTTTTTAAACTAAATTACTCTTCTAGTTTATCAAACTCAAAAAATTCATTATAATTTAACGGAAATTAAAAAAATTATAATATAAAGAAAGAACACGAAAAAGAAAAAAATTAAACAAAAATCTTTAAAAATAAAATAATGTCAATATTTTAAAAAGCTTATTCTATAGAAAACAAAAATCGGACTTCTTAATAATACAACTTAAAACTAAAGTACTCAAATTAAGTACAACTAAGTACTCAAGCGTCTGGTCGGATCGCGAACGTCGTGTAACTTGTTGTTCAGTATTTTTTCCAAAAACTGAGAATGCCATCCCAACGCATTAGTGTCTTTCCATTTCACTGAACTAATTTTATTGTCGGTCCTTACAAGCTGAACAGATTTTCCTTTCTTCATATCCTTGTCTTTGGGAAATTGCACATTTTTGAATACATTCGCTTGTATTTGTCCGGTTCCATAAAGCTTCCTGTCGTTGAGTTTTTTCAGAAGCGGTAAGCCGGTGAAATATATTTCAAAATAAATACAACTATTTTCGGGATTAATTTAATATAACTACCACTCCCAAACCCAAATCTTTTTCTGGCAGAGGCGTTGATGTTCCATGGTATATTTCAAAATTGAGTACCATACCATCAGGATACGGTTTGTTTTTCGCATATTGTCTCAAGGATGTTGGAGATCGCCCTGTAAATGAAATCATCTATTTATTCATCGAATAATGTGTGTGATGTTGAGGTAAGGCAAGCCAGCGATTTCTTACATCGCCTATTTTTGGTCTTCTCATAATTTGTTGTCTGTCTTCCGATGGTTTATTTATTGACAGCAACATAGTGTATGTACTTTCACAAATCCAATAGACGATTTTTGAAAATGTCTTAAGCTACCATATCTTGTCTAAACCGATGTTATCGATAAAGTCTCATTTTGGGAAGAGCACTACACCCAAAATACAAATAAGCAACATAAAATTTGCACTCATCAAACGGAAAATGCTTTCCATATATTTCGGATCAGACACTGAAATGTTTCAGTTAAAAATATAGAGAAAAACACAACCCAATTATAGGAAAAAAATAAAAATTAAACGTGACAGAAGTTAATATAATTGCGCATTTTAATATCTATTTAAAAGTATATGCAAAATCCCAACTAACACAATCGTGTGACTACATAATAAGCAAAAAATATGTATTTATAGTAAAGTAAGTCCCAACCCACACAATCGTGTTACTTACTTTTTTCTGCCATAGTTCTGCTTATTTGTACAAATTTGGAATTTGAAATATAGCAAATAACTAAATTTCAACTATTTTCTACTTAAACGTTACACAAAATTTTAAAAAAAATATTATTATTTAAATAAAATATATAAACAAATACTTTATTACTTTTAATTACTCATGTCCTACTGCCCTTCAACACGCATTAAACCATACTAAACTACAATATTTTTAATTACTATAAAAGAGAAACTAAAAGAGAAAAGATTAACAAAAAAAAACAAGATCAAAATTATATTTCTATGTGCATCTGGTAACTTTTTATTGCAGTTTGAATATTACCCACACAAATGTGTCTAAATGTAGTCTTAAAGGGCTACCAATCTTCTTTTCTGGAAATGTGATTTTCATAAATTTTTGTTAGATGTGGATCTTCTTTTGCTGAACTATATAGTTATACTGCACTGATCTTTTTTTGGCGTGAAAAAAAGAAAAATTATATTCTGTACAAAAAATGTTTCTATAAATATGGGATCGTACAGGTGCAACATGTTTCTCCTTACAAAAATCCAAGTAAAGCGAATACATCTTAAATATACTTAATTTTGTATCTAAATGTTGCCTGCTGGTGTATTTTCTTAAATAATGGGGAAGCATTCGGGGAAAATGTTCAATGTGATTTTTTACAAGTGTCACCTTATCTTCACTAGTATAGCATTTCCTGTAGTTTTTAATAAAAGTGTACATCTTAAACGGTTATTTTTCATATTTTTTTTCTTATTTAAAATATAAGTGATAAAATATAAAAGTTGGTGTCTTTAATGTATAGCTTTTAGCTTTTAAATAAATTTTGAATTTGTAAAATTCCAGGCAATATTTTCTAGTCCAGACTTGTCAATTTTAGTATTTAAAAAAATTCATTAAGTACAAAAAAAATATATTTTATAGTGGAAAAATTCATTAAGTGACCATAATGAGTTTTACCATTGTCAATATTTTGTTGTAGTTACTGAATTTTACTTCTCTGTAGAATGCTGCAAAAACGCAAAACACTACTAATTGTTTTTCCAATTGATAGAGCATGAAAAAATATGTACTGTGGTATGATTAACTCAGTTTTCGAAAAATGTGTACTTAATGAGTTTTACCTTTAAACCGACGGATCTAATAAAATGTTGCTAATAAACCAAGCTTATCAATAAGTGTAATTGAACTTGCATTGAAAAGTCGATAATTATGTTAAAAAATTCTTCCAAAATGAAATATTATTAAAATTTGTAGTGTCCAAATTAATAATGGTTAGGGTTGTTTGCACCTTAAAAACTTCATTTGATTGAACACAATAATCTGATATTTTTTAGAATTTCATTCGAAACTAAAATTGAAGTTATAGTCTACATAATAGAGCACAATTACAAAATCATCTTTTAGTAAATCAAATTTGGACTACTATATAGGTCGATATACTAACAAAGTATAATATTATTTTAGGTCTCATAATATTTATTCTTCTACTTATAATTTGTTGTTTTCTTACTTATCAACAGACACTGTTGTAGGTCTTGTGTAGCTTGATTTACCATTATAGCAGATACCTATATAAGTCTGGCGACTCCTGTTGAAATTATGAAACAATTTCTTGCCCGGTGGTAATTCAGGTCTTCAACGAATGTTTTTTGTGCTGCTTTGCAGTCTTGTATTTTCAGATTTAGATTTTAGGTTTCTGTTGGCTGGATCATTTTCATCCATTCGCTATAGGTGTGTACTACTGCGGTGTATCTATTATAATTTTGTGACTTCGGCTGGTGATGTTTCAGAGATTAAATTTTTTATTAAGATAATACCTAATGATTTTAATGATTACTTCGAACCGGTTCAGTTAAAGGATTTAACTGATGATTTAAGGAGTTAAAGGATTTAACTGATAACTGATCTGTTATTAATGATGATGATGAATGATTTTATAGTGGTGAATATAATAATGATAATGATGTTGATTATGATGGTGATGTAAATGATGATGATAATGACGATGATGATACAGTGATATTATCATAACTATATTGTGATAGTTATGATGATAGTGATGGTGATGATGATCAGAAAATAATTAGAAAGAAATGCTTGCGTCACTTGACTTTGTATTGAAGTTTTGGATTAACTTGAATTTCCAGTTGAAATTTTGTAACTTTATCGATCAAAATATAATCGTGTTCCCTCTTAAAAACCAGTTTCAATTTAAGTTATTAATATTAAAACTAATAATTATAACGTATGTATAAACATGAGAGAATATCTTTTTTTTTGCGAGGAATTAGTCTTAATCCAGCCTACTAAAATTTATTATATTTTTTTTTTATTAGGTATTTTTTTTTTTATTATTATTTACGATTTAAAATCATAAAAGTTTGTTTACCTGATGAAATTTTAAAAAAAAATTGCATCAGTTTTTATTTACTTATAAATTAAATAAATTATTTAAATTTTATTCAAATAATGTATATTTTATATATATATGAAAGAAACTTAGTGATTTTATTGAATTTTGATGTGATGTTTTTAATTGAATCGGGTTAAAACAGAGACAGATAACTTTTTTATATTTATTTTCATTTTTATAGCTTTTTGGATCGCAATATGAATATTTGCTTTTTTTACTTGAGTACAATTGAAAGTTTTTATGTGAGTTTAATTCAAAATATGTACTCAAAATAATTTTAATAATAATTTACATAAATTTTAGAGAATATTTTTTTTTTATCAGATATAAATAATAAAATTGTTAATATAAAAAAAAAAAAACAAAAAAAAATTTAAAATTGAAGGTAATTTCAAGTTAAAATTGTCAATTAAATTCTATATGCATTTTGAATTTGAAATTAAACTAAATTTGATAATGCATATTAATTTATTATTAAAATTTTTATTAGAAAATTTAATGGATTTTAACATTTTGCGATTTTGATGAATTCTTTAAATTATTGACTGAAGTGCGTATTACATTTCTTCAATTTTGTTATTGATATTTCAGGTTGAGATTGAAGAACTTTAGAAATAATTGAAATTTAATAACATAGCTTTTTGCTTACGATACTTTTATACAGGAATGCACAGCTTGAACTAATCGGTCATATCTAATTAGGAAAACACTAATAAGATCAACTAGATATATTCATAATTATTTTCTAAAAGACAGTAACAAAATAAAATCATTTTGAAAAAATTGAAAATTTGAAAATTTTCGTATTTTTTTGAATAGCTAGCATCGTAAAAAATTTACAAAATTAATAATTAAAAAAATACTCTAAAATCTTCATTTTTGGACCAATTTCAAAGTTTTTTCAACTTTTTTCCTTTGTTTAATGAATATTCTAAAAGATAATAACAAAATAAAACTATTTTGAAAAAATTTAAAATTTTTTTGTCATGCTACAAATTGACAATATTAACAAAATGTAAATGAACATAAAACAAATTCTTTAAAATTAAAATTTTGGCATAAGTAATAAAAAAAATATGTGAAATTTTAATTTTAATAAACAAAAATTCTCTTAATTATCAATTTTCAATTTAAATATTTTAATTTAAATGAAATTAATTCTCTAACAAAATATAATTTATTACCTTCATCATTAAAATAATTACATTTTGAAAAATTTATGAAGAGACTCTTCTTGTTAATTAAATACAATAAAAATAATAATTATTTAGTTCCGCCTTCCCAAGATTAAAAGACGAGTATAACATGTCATAGCATAGAGATATTAAAAGATTTTCACCCACAAAAAAAATATATATATATATATATATATTAAGAAATCAACTCACGCAATTCACTTCAGTAATTATTCTTCAACCCCTAACAAATTAATTTTATCATTCTTTTAGCATTATCTAAAATTGTTGATTGAAATCATTTTTTGATCTTTAGAATGCTATGAAATTTCCATTGCATTTTCCCTCAATTAAAAATAAAAACCGTAATTGAAAAACATATTTTTATTTTATTTCATTTTGTCTAATCTTAATTTATCTAAAATACAGTGGCAAAGAGAGTTTTCAAACTTTAGAAATTGGTAATAAAAATAAATGTACAATATGCTTCGCATTTATAAGAGAAAGAGGGAAAAAATTAAAATAAAGGAAAAAAAAACCACTTTACAATTGTGATTCTGTATTGTTTTGTATTGTAACGCCCTCAATTTCAACATATTTTTAACCCAATCGCGGACCATCATAGTATGATTTCCTGAATTAAATTTTATGTTATTATTTGAATTGAATTTCTTGTCTTTTAAAAGGGTTAGTCCAAAAAACAAAATTCACATTGACTTTTACCAAAAAAAAATAATTTAAGGTTTTTTTTTTTTAAACAATTTAATTTTCAACTTTTCGGCTTACCAAGGGGAGCGTATCGAAATCTCGCCAATCAAAATCTCGTGTTTTTATCTCACTTACAAAATTTTACGGAAAAGTAAAAATGAGAAAAATATAATAATTATTGGAGGTATCATGGACGTTATATTGGAAAAGTTTAACTGGGGCTTGGTGCGGTAGTCCGCATCATTTTAAATGTTTTAAGTAAAATATAAATATTTAGGTAAATTATTGTTCCAGATTATTTATTTAAATCATTTTATGCGTAACCACTGTGGTATGCAAAACATAGGATATATGGGATAAATGCGGTAAAATTTTATGGATTTTTGTAGATTCGCTCACTAACCCCTTTTGAAAATTATAATATTTATGAGATTTACCAATACTCATACATATTTTTTTTATCTCTAGATTAAATTTTGTCTATAATTTTATACTTGATTTACGGACTCTATCCGTATGGAGACCAAAAAAAAAATGTTCAACAAAAAACTGTAGAAACAAACAAAGACTGAAGAAATCAATAAAACGATTAAGCATAGGATATGGCACAACATGATCATACAGAAACTGAAACCAGAAACAGAAAGAACTATGATGTCGGACTATGTGACAAAAACAATTTATTGTCAGGAACAGCATTTTTACTATACTAATGCCTAAAAGAGATGAAATGTCGAGTGATTTATAAGCGTCTTATCTTTCGGAGCTTCGGAACATGTTATAGTCAAGGCACAATAATTGGGAACAAAGCGCAGTTGCCGCCTGTAGTACAAAATATATAGCAAAAAACAATATGCCAATTATAGCTCATATGACCTTAATAAATTTAAAATTATAAGTACCTTCAAATTTATCCAAACAAAACCAAACAATATTAAATTTTTACAAAAATTTAAATATGTAATTTTTTTTAATATGAAATTTTGTCTACGATTGAATCAGGTAATCTGCTAGACCAGTTTCAATGTCAGAGCACTGATATGATTTATCATAGGACAGCGTGGGCCATTTAAAAAATATCGGTTCAAGATTGGTTAGTCGTTAGTCCAATACAAACACATGCAGATTCGACTTAGAAGAATCTCTCACAATATTTTTGAATGCAATACCATAAAACTCACTAAAGACATAAATAATTCCAAGCATGCGCATATCGCTGTTCAATTCTAAAATTGATATTAAAGTAATAATACCGAGGATATACTCGTAGTCTTCAATTTTAAAAAATCAAACAGGGAAGTTTTCTCAACCTCAATAAAAAAAATAAATTAAAAACAAAACCAGATTCTTCCACTGGATACACACACTTCAGACTGAAAAATATTTCTCAAAAGTTGTTCTTATCTGTAAAATATCACAGAAACCGTGGCGCCGGATATTAAAAGTGCTGACGATTACTCTAAGTACCTTTGCTTGAAAACTTTAAATAATTTCAATATTTAAATTGCTTTTCATAGCCTACAGCTTATAAGTCCATATTACGGTATCACTATACTTTTATATAGTATGACCTTGCTCTTTAGAGCGAGTTGTAAATTTCTGCCGATTAGCCAGTATAAATTAGATAATTTTAGACCTAGTTGTTTACTTTTTGTCCAATATGCTTCCTCCAGGTTAATTTTTTGTGCAAATGTAACCCTAATTATTTGATCGAATCAGACATTGGTAATGTATTGTTATTTATTTTAACTATATAGAGGATATATACGATATAACGGTTTTTATACAAAACCATCAAAACAACAAGGATACTTTAAAATGTCCTTTTTGTCCTTAAAGGATAAGATGCTCCACTAAAAATATATATTTTTGGAAAGCTAGACGATACCGATACAACATTTCCCTTAGAATCCCTTACTTCACTAAATCATACACAACTAAATTAATATGCAAAATTTTAATTTTATTGGTTATCTTAAATTACCACTTGCAGCATATAGGGTTAATATAATAATAATTTTAATTTGAAATCTTTATTTTCTATTTAAAGGACGATTATATTTATTTTTCAAGTATTTATATAGATATCTACTTCAATTTAAAGAGTCTGATATAAATAAGGATAAAATATGATCATGATGATTGTAAGAAGCTTTTAAAACACTGGAAAATAACAACGACAAAAAACAAAAAAAATTTAAAAAAAACAAAAAAAAAATCTTCCCTTCATTTTCAGAAAAATAACGGGAAAAAAAACTTAGACGAATGAATTTAACACAGTGTGTATATCCTTTTCTAATTTCTGATGCAACAACATAACAACAACAACAATAATAAAATAAATGCCACAAACAATGTTAATTAAGGATTACACAAGATTTTGTGTTCACACTTTATTGTTTTCAGTTGAGTGATTTTAAACCTCATTCTTTTTGCCACCATCAGTGCCGCATCACCATCATCATCATCATCACCAATATCACAACTCTTGACTTTCAAAAGTAATCATTTTCACAAAGGATACATAACATTTTCTTTTACTACTCTATCTATAATGTAAGTCTTATGAATAGTACATACTTTGATTTATAAAGAGGGTGAATTTTTGTTTTGTTTTTATTTTTGTAGGAAAAATTTTGATAGTTGTAAACAACATCCTGATTTTATTTTCAAATCAAAATACATTTTTTTAAATGAAATGATTTTAGTCTGAAAATTTCTTCAAACTAATTTTTCGTAAATAATTTAAAAATTTACAGAAAAATATTTTTCACAATTGAGTGAATTTATTGTTATGGTGTATAAAATTTTAGAAAATTGAGACGACTGAAAATACGAATGACTTTACAAAATATTAATTTTCATTTTTGCCATCATCATACCTTATAATCATCATCATCATCATTATCCGCATCATTATTGATAATCATCATCAAAGATTATTAGATTTTATTTTAACTCAGTTGGTGGTAACACTCTACTATTATAAAAGAGATGAGATTTTGGAAACATTTTTATTTTATATTATTTTTAAATCCTTGAAATAAGGATATTTTATAATATGTTCAGAATATTAGAGAGCTTACATCGAATATATAAAAAATACTTATGTACCTACACATATGTCCTTTGGAATTAATTTTTGAGTGTGAATGAAATGTCAATGCCAGAAAATGAAATCAGTTGAAAAAAAAAAATAAAAATTGTATTAAATGAGATTATTTCGGAAATTATGTAGAATTAATATTTTATATAGAAATTTAATGTTAAAAAAAAAAAAATAATAAAAAAAAAATATAACAAAATATTTTCAAATTTTATTTTTAATTAAACGGAAAATACTGTCGAAAGATTTAAATGCTCTGTGATCAAAGAATTATTTTTAGTGAAGAATTTGCAATGAAATCATGCCAGGAAGAGATAATTTGAAAAGGTCTCACCAATATCACTCCTAATTATTTATTTTTATTTCATGTAATATGTTTTTTGTAATGACAAAGTCGAAATATTGCAGGCAAAAATTATGGTTGGTAATGAAAATTTGTCTCACTTGTGTATTGCTTCAAATTATCATTCTTTCTTACTATATCCTTCTTAATTAGGCATGTTGGATACAGAAATATTGAAAACAGTCATAAAGAAATTAAATTAAAAAAAAAAAAAATACACAAAACGATCTGCCCAAACCATAACAATGAATTAGTACAATTTTAAAGGAGTAGACAGTATCTAGGTGCATTAATAAATAATAAAAATGACATGCATTTGGTAAGAAATGAACCGAATCAGCACAAAAATGCTTCTACCCATACAAAGGAAAATTTTTAACATATCAATTTAATTAAGAATGTATACAGGGTTATAATACAACCGGTCTTAACCTATGGCTGTGGACAATGACAATTAGTGAAGAAAATAAATTAAAATTATTCGAAAGAATTATAGGTAGGATGTGGCTTAGTGGGTAAGAATCCCACACACAATGTCAAGTTACGGTGCTCATTGTGTCTTTTTAAAAATTCCCACCAGCCTGCGTATACAACAAAAAAAAAAAAATTCCGAAATAAGTTTTTTATTAAACCTGTTGATTTATTTTTAACTACAACAATTCTATTTATCTAACACACAACTCTTATATAAATAAATTTTCATAATAGGAAATTCATTTAAGGCCTTCTTAAGGATTTTGTTAATGTCTGAATCGAACAGTTTTGATTGTTTATTTTACTTTGAAGGATATAATAAACCGAAATGTCGTTGCATCTGCAAAACATAATAATATAAAAATATTTTTTGAAATTGTTGAAACTATAGTCATTTTTATTATTTTTTCCTAAGTTTACTAGACGGTAAGTCTCTAGAACAAGAGTACACAATAAACTATGTAAATTTCTTGTACTTAAACTATATACTTAATATGTATATGGAACTTAACAGCTGTAAAGTAAGATAAGAAAAAAAAATTGAAATTTATATAAAACTTTGAATATAAAATTTCTTCTCCTAGCAAAAACACCTTCTAAGCATAACAAACATTATTTCAAATAATAACTTTCAGTATTAATAATGGCTACAATATGGCTACAAATATTCTGACGTACTTTTTAATATAATTTTGCTGATAACGCAAGTCTATTTATATTTCAGATAGTTTGCAAAAGTCTATTCAAGTAAAAACAATTTTTTGTTGTAAAAGATATTTTTGGATCAATCTCTAATTGATTTAAAATTCAAGTTCAAAATCTTCGACTTAACTCTACAAACAAACTAGAGACAAACTAGATTTAGTTCTTAAGTCGACCGATTTTATTACGGTTTTAATTAAATGTTAATTAAATGTTAAGTGACATATTTTAAGTCTCAAGAAAAATGACATTTAATATTTTTTTATATATTGGCGTTTATTTAGTTTTGTAGATCAGTAAAGATTTAAAACAAGTTTTTAAGCATTGGTGTGTAGCATCTTTATCTATAAAAAAAAATTTGGGTCCTTTTGAAACCTCACCATAGCTTTAATTTTAAAATCTCTGCACTGAACACGTTCTTCCACTGACTTATGCTGTAAAAAGGTAACAAGCTAGCATGTTAAATACAAAAAGCAAGTTGTAAAAATTTTTTATTGTCAAACATAAATGATAATTTTTCGGGCTTAAATAAATTTTTGGTTCAATTTTGGAACCATTTAAGGCAAAATTTGAATTCATAATGATTTTTTAGAAAATAATTCCATAATAAGACACCAAAAAAAATACGATCCAAGTTAGAAATATAAATTGGGAATTCCCCATAATTTAAAATAAACTTACGAAAATCATAGAACTCTAACGGTGTTAACTTTTTTTAACGTACACTATTTCTGCTTTTGTTGCAATATATACTGTTATGCAATATTTTTACTGTTTTGTGACTCTTAGTACTTGTATGAATGTGTTAAGTGCGCAATTAGCACTTTCATGCACCGACATTTTTCTGTACTTTTTAGCAAAATATTTACGATTTAATGCTAAGGAATTTTAACCCTTTCTTACACTATAAAAAATATTTATAATATTGTTGTACTTAACACTTTCATACACCCACCAAAATACAACGTTAATATAGACAAAATGGAATTTTAAATGTGTATAATCTGACTTAACACTTTCAAAGCTGCAAAAACATTGATTTTCAAAAAAAAAGTCACTTAACACCTTCTTCTAACCCCTTCAATTGTTTCAGCAATATCCAGTTTGGGGTTCAGATCTTGAAGATCGACAGAAGATGTCTTGTATAAGTCTTCTTTAAATATTTATGAAGGTGTAAATGTTAGAATGAAAAATGCTGCACATTTTATTGACATAAAAAAAACATTTCATACTTTTGATCATAGAATTCTGTAGAGATAGTTTTATAATACAAGGTTTTGAATTAATCTATTTAATCTATTTTCATCTAATTTAATAAATAGTAAGCAAAAGGTTCATATAGATGGTTTCTACATTGAATTTACTTGAATTCAAACCGAGGTACAACGAGGATAGTTTTCAGCCCCAATTTTGTTTTTAATCTTCTTCAATTCAATTTTTTAACACAAGTTTCAAGGTAAACTAATTGTATTTGGGAATGATGTAGGTTGGTCTTACAGTAGCAATATTAGAAAATGTATTTAATATTATTCAGAATTGCTACTACAAATACTTGCCCAGAATACTTTTAACAGTTTTGTCCATAGTTTTAATGTTTTGAAATATAAACTAGGCTTTATATTAATTTAGAGTGCATTTTCAATCTATAATTGATTATTTATAAATTCATTCATATTTTATTTAAAATTTTTACTAAATAATGTATTAATAAAAAAATTAATAAATGTTTAAAAAAATGTTAAGCTTTTGAACTTCAATTAAATAATAATAATAACAATCTTAAGAAACTCACAATAATTACAATTAAATCACAGCCTCGCGAAAAATAAAAAAACAACATCGAAGTAAATAGATCAAGTTAGGTTGACTCTTTAGCTATTCAAACATCGTATACTAAATAGCTTTTTTTTTTAATTAATTTATTTAGTAATAATATACTATTTAAAAAAAAAGTTCATGAACATATATATCTTATACAATAAGCATGTAATTGAAAATGTATACAAACATTAAAAAAAACTAACGGTACAAGGGTATTTCAGTTAAATTTTATTTTCACATATTGCAACAAGAGGTGTTTAAGTATATATATATAAATTATTTTCATCTTTAATTTCATCATGTAGCTCATTAAATAACTTCAAACCTGCATACATAAATGACCTTTTAGCACTTCCATTTCTAAAAAAAGTTAAACCAATCTATCACTTAAATAACTAGACGCTAAATTATTTTTAATTTTGAAAACAATGACTTAAACATTAAATTTTAACCTTTGGTTAACTGAAAGCCACTTTAATGAATAAGCATACCCAAAATTGGAGTAAGTCTGTTACATTTTAGTATAATTCTCATTCCTCGATTTAATAGTTTTTGCTTCGATCTAACATTGAACTTGATGAAAAAGCTATTAATAATGAACAAAATTAAAAATGAGGCTTAATCATTGTATTAAAAATTCTAATTGCGCTATTGATTCCTGATTCCTGATTGATAATTGATTCCTAACCTTATAAAAAAATACAATTTTTTAGAATTTTTTTTTCATATAAGTAATCAATATGATTTTTAAAATTAAGTTTATTATCAATTGTAAGCCCTAAATATTTTATTTCACTAACTACTTCAATAATTGACTATCTAATACTATGCTATTATTATTCAACGAACTATGATAACATAGCTTTTGTTTTTTCTGCATTTAATTTAATTTTATTACTGCTAAGCCACTGACTTATCTTCTCAAAATCTCTACTCATTTAATTAAAACATTCATCATTTGTAGCTTCTTCAATGTAAAGGAGTGCGTCATCAGCAAATAAGACTATTTTAATATGTTCCACCACTTTTACAATATCATTAATGTATATCAAAAAAAGTAAAACACCTAATAGTTCCCTGTTGAAAACCCAAGCTAACCTCTGGAACATCTGAAAATGTTCCATTTACTTTAGTTTTTTGCTTCCTGTTGTTTAAATAACATTTAAACCATTCTTCTTCTGTGTCGCGAATACCATATCTATTAAGTTTATTCAGTAAAGTATCGACGATCTATGCTCTACGCAAGTTAAGAAAAACTGCTAAAATCACTTTACGTTCTACAACTGCCAATTTCCAATTTTCTATAACAATATTAAGTAGTGATTATACAACTAGCACAGCTGTATTTTTTTCTAAATCCTGCTTGATGTTCATAAGTTAAATTTTGTAAATCAAAAAAAAGCTTCTATCTGGTAATACAAAACTTTTTCTAAAATTTTTGCCTCACAAGGGATCATATTAGCTGGGTGAAACTCCGAAAATTTATTTGTGTTTTTTATTTCAATTGGAACTACTACAGCTTCTTTCCATGTGTAAGGATAAACACCAGAGCATAAAGATTGGTTGATAAGTCCCACAAAATTATTTCCACACAATCTAGCAACATTTTCTTGCAAACCAAATTAACATCTTTCTTGTTATTAATTTCTTTAAGTATAACTTTAAGATCATTTACAGATTTTAACTTAAATTCAAATGAATGTTCACACGTATTTATAAAATTTAGATAAGAAATATTCCGGATGCTAGCATTATGTCTTCTATGCTCGATACAATGTACTTATCAAATTTGTTTGCAATATCTAAACTCTCTGTACTTTTATTATTTAGTATTTTCAAAGACAATCTCTTTAATTTAAGTATGTTGGTTCTTTTTTAAAATATAGTTTTTAATTACACACCACATAGCTTTCTGAGCACATGCATGTTCAACTTTATGTATCGGGAAGTTATTCTTAGCCGCTTCGAGAAACGCTTTATATTTATATCCTTACTACTCTGTATTTATTCCAATCGTATTCGATATTGGACCATCTAGCAATAATATACTGCGAAATTTCATTATTTTTTTGTAACTGTAATAATTCTTCAGAGAACCAGGGATTACCATTTTGCTGAATATGTTTTGTTACTGTGAATAAGCTAACAACATCTCATCAAGCCTTACTAAAAATGTTAGCTTTCCAATTAATTTCTCCAAAATATGTGTTTAATAATTGACTACTATTTAGTTACTACTTCAAACATAGTTGCTCAGCATCTTAATTTACCAAGTAGAACAGCTAAGTTGACTAAAATTATAAAAATTACATTGTAAACAGTGTTACATACTGTAGGACTTTCAAATTATTTACTACACCTTATCGCTAGATACTTTATTATTATTCAAAGTAAAATTTAATTTAATTTTGCATCCCTAAACATTCTTTTTTAAAAATATAAAATCGTAAAATTAAATTCACAATTCTAAAGAAAAAAAATTATAATAAAAAACAAACAATTTATAAAAAAAAAAAGGATAACAGCCTTTGGCCATCTTTAAGGCATAAAATGCGTTAGAATTTTTATTCGATTATATTGAGGTTTGAGGTTAGAGGATTTTTTTTTTATTTCAATTTCTTCTATTCAATTTTGCCTTCATATTATTCTTTATCTTTCACTTTTATTTTTTGTTTGAATGAATACCGTGAAAACCACTAGCTTACGGCTAAGCGATTTTTCATGTCACGTTTTATTGCAATGCCTTCAGATGGCTTTGTTATTTTTTATTTTTTAATTTTGTTGATTTTTTTTTTGTTTTTATCAAACATAACCTTAAAAACTTCATTTCTATTCAGAAAAGTTTATTTATGATTCTTGTTTTTTTTACTTTTACTGTTATTTACAGTTACTGTATTTATTTATTACATTTTTTTTTTAAAATAAAAACTGTAACAATTTTCATATACATTTTGTATCCTGATGGCTTTAAAATGAATGTGATATCATTAGATTTGAAAGGATATTTTTAGCACGTGTCAGAAGTGTGTCCAAAAATGTTTTTTTTGTCCATATTTCAAATTTTCAAATTTTAAGGATAAACATTTATTTTTATTGTTTTGTTTAAAACCAATTCAATGATTGCTTATGTATCCTGTTTATTATTTTTATTATTTTTTTTTTTTATGTTGTAAATGTATCTGTAAATTATCTAATTATTTAAGTAAAGTGTTAATTAATTTATTTTCATCCCTTCTAAAAAACAATGAATAGAACAAAAAAACAAAAGAATATTTAGGTAGAATGAACTTTTAAAAATTATGATTAATTTTTAGATATTTATCTTCTCAAAAAAAATTAATTGATGGCGCCGGCTGATGGTCATCAGTGTAGATGAAAAAAAAAAATAAAAAGAATAAAAACGTATTACAAATGAATATTTTGAATTATTAATAATAAGGATTAAAATAGTGTTGGGAAATATTATTATAGTGATAAATGAATTGAGTGGTATATTATAACAAAAACCGACAAGTCCATGTAGAACGATTTTGCGTAAATTACAGAAAAACCAATTTCAGCTATGACTTTTCATAATATTTCAATTTTCAAAAAAAGCTTTATTTATTTAAGCTTCTGAAATGTTTTAGAAATGTAATATATAAAACAAGGAATATTGAGGGTCTAATGGGGTGGTAATGCGTTTTATCCTCGTTGTATTCAGCTTACGCCACTTATCCTCTCTGATCTTTACGTGTTGACTCCTGTTAACCTTAGCAAATAATAATATATTCTATACGAGCGACTGAGCTCTTTTGAGATACTGAAATAAATAAATAAAACAAATACGAACCATCCAATCGCGGTGTAGTACGATGGATAGGGAACAGAAGCCAGAAGGAAAACATGGTGTGTATTGGACAAGGGCGGACGTAACAACCAAAGGCGAAAATCCATGCCGGGAATTCAACCAATTTCTTATTTTGAATGTAAGCGTCTTTTCCGTAACCATGTATGTAGCATCTGCATCCCCTTGTTGGACCGGCTTCCAAAGGCGCCTGTACTCACAATGAACAGCCTGTAAGGAAATGAATCTGACCATCCAACGAGTGAGCGTGTCTGCCACGTTTAAGCCTATGGTTTTATCACCAATATCTCAGCAAATGCTGAAAGGTCAACCATAATTGATAACATTTCATGAAACAAAAGCTATTTAATTTTAAAAATTATAAGACCATACAAAATATGAACTTTAAAATTACAAATAAAGAAAAAACAAAAAAAAAAACATGACAACAAACTGTCAATCCCAAATAGGTAAAAGTGATCAAATTACGGTGAATTCTCCTACAGCCTCGGTTGTAGTAAACCCCACATCGGATGTGATGGTGCGGTATATTTCACGTGATGGTGTCAAGCGAAACACCCAAATAACAGAATCGGGAATAAATGATAAAAATCACTCTCCGCCCTTTGCCCAACGGATGGGGTTACAGGATATTGATGAAAACAAGGAAATTTTTAACTTTAAAAATTGGAGATATGGTATTTCAAATTTTACCATGAAATGTGCAGGTTTTATTAGTGAACTACTTGGATTGAACAATATTTGAATGTAAGAATGTACAAAAGGCTGAAAAAATAACAACAAAAATATCTCTTCCATGTTTCAAGATTTCTAGTTGATTTTCTGGTTCTTCCGATAACGCTATACTGATGATAACACAAAACTTATGAACAAAAATTAGCAAACTATGAAAAATGCAATATAACTTATTGAATTCAAAATCACAACTAATCACTAACAATATATAATTTGCATTAATTAACGTTTTTAATTCAAATAAAAACAATTGCAAATATATGATTTATAAAAGGGCCACATCCCGAAGGGGAAAAAGACCTAATGTTGGTCTGCAGACTTATCTGAAAGTCTGAAATTTATAAATATAAGATATATGTATATTTACAAGCTTGTACACGTTCAAATTGCAACCGTATTTATAACCGTCTTACAACCGTAGTTACAAAACGTAAATCTTATTTTACGTTTATACGCTACATGGTCTAACATGGCTTAAACGCTTTTATCGTAACCACCCTCTAATAAGAGAAAAATATAGAATTCAGATGCATTTGATAATTCTCCAATCTCCGCACTAGATTATAATAAATTGAAAAATTTGATTAAATTGGCTTAATAACGACCTAATATGTTAATAATACATGCAATTAATTTAGTTGAGTAATGAATAACCATCAAGGGTGCATGTTGAGTTAAATAATTTTTTAATATAATAAAAAAAAATTAAATTTTTGGATTTTGTTTTTGTTTTTTTGTTTTAATGAAAGTTCACAAATAGTTCATGAAAACCACAAAACCATATGAAACATATGACAACAAAAAATTTAATGAAATTTATTAAATTCGGTTAAAGAATTAAAATTTTGTCTGAATTAATTTGAATGTGATTTGTAAATAAAAAATATATTTTTTGCCAAGTAAGTCAAAGTCTTATGTAGCTCAAGTGTTGTATATTTAAGTATATAGTAATCAAATGCTTTCGCTTTGTTAAATGTATATTTATTCATTAATGTAAAGATGAATTTTTCTACTCACATTTATAATCTCAGATTGGAAAATTTTATATTTTGGATTTATCGTCAAAAGTATGAACTATTTTGAATCATCGTCTAAAGAAAAACCGAAGATAGAAAATAAATTAGCAGCTTTATCGATAGTGTTGTCTTAAATGTCGCTGGTTTAATACACGTGGAAATTAACCACCACCAATATTTATTTTATAACATGAAACGCTACGATTATAAGACCTGCATTATCATTAAACAAGTTCAAACAAAATTTAAGTGTAATAGAAAGACACCGTTAGAATACCGCGTTCAAAATTGGAAAAGTTCATTAATAATCAAAGAAAATTTAAAATTTTTTTAAGAGAACAACCAGTGCTGAAACCGATTATAGTTAAAGACCGATCACGTAGATCAGATGTATTCTTATTACAATTATATTCAAAGAATTAATAGAGAAGGTGACTGATACATATGAAATAATTAAAAAGTAGATTAAATGAGTGGGTGAAAAATATACTTGGGAACTGTCTAAAATGTAAAAAAATTATTCACAGTTAAAGAGTCAGTGTTCCAACAGTATAATGTACTAAATTTGTTGATGTTTAGATTCTTTAAATCCAAAAGAATCCACAAAATAAATTTTGATGAAGTAATTAGTGTACTAAGGTATCTTTGTACAGAAGCATTGATATTTTTTTTAATTATGAAAAAAATAAATCTTATATTTGTGTATTTTCAGAAAGCCTTTGATAGAGTAAATCATACATATTTATATTTGGCGATCATATATTAAGAGAGATATTCCAAAAAAGCTTATGGCAATAATTAAAGAATTGTAAAAGGATGCAAAATGCTTCCATCAAGAACAGTCGCAAAATTTCTTCGAGGTGTGCCATTTTATCACCAATATTGCTTTTAGTAGTAAAACCATTATGAGTTTAAATGATACCAACAATATCAGTGACGTCCTTTCGAATATAGTAGCCATTTTTAGATTTCGCCGACGATATAATATAATTATTGTCACATACGAATGGTGGTTTAAATTGGTTTAAATTAAACATGTAAAAAACTGTATGTTACTGGGAAAATTCAATACCAAAGTCAAAGTCTGAAATTCAATACAGCTACAATAAAAATGCACACAACATTCGATCATCCATGAAGGAACGCAAAACGAGAAAGTGAATAGTCTCATGAGCAGCATCGTAATATCAGATGGGGGGCCTAACTAAATATTAAACTCTGAATCAGCAAAGTCCGCACTGCTCTTGTAATGCTCATTAAAATATGATAGTCAAATAACATACCTTCAGTTTCAATATTATTTACACACAACAAATTTTGTTGGAATTGAAAAAATTTAAAAAGTCGAAAATCTGTGAACAAAGTGTTAGTAACCTCAGAATTTATTGAAATAAATGTTTTTTGGCTATTTCAGTTTTATTTTTATCACAGTAAAATAATTAAAACGAATAAAAATGGCACGAAGTAAAGAATTGACTTTGGAAATAGGTTTGGTAATTGTTGCTCATTATAAAAGTGGTATCTTGGCTTTTGAGGTTTCAAAAAAATAAACAAGCATAGTGTTTATTATTAACTGATTCGTATCTCTGTGCACTGAAGTAAAAGTTTTCAATTTAAATGTAATGTCAGCTCTTTTCTAAGCCTGCTAAACACGCAAAGTTGTAGTCAACATCACAAAAAAACTTTAAGTGCTCACGAATAGATGCATCCGATGCATCGTACACATTGGTTGGCAACAAACCATTTTAAACAGAACACTGTGGCAAAAAGCTAAAGAACAAAAACAAGTAGACTTTGAAATCCGATAAAGAAAATGGTGGGTTGGTGAGTAAATCCACAAATACTAAAATCCATAATGACTTTTGCCACAACACAAAAATCCACAAAGAACGATCGAAAAACAGAAAAATCGTCGGAATAAGGAGGAGAAGGTTACCAGTCTGAAAAAAATTATATTGCCTTTTCCGCAATATTAGTAAATAATAACGGAATCAATTTATTTAAATTTTTATATTTATTTCCGGAAAAGGGCAATAAATATCTTTTAATACTGTTTGGCAATCCTGTCTTCGTCAAATAATATTTTGTTTGTGGATTTCAGTTTGTGGATTTCAGTTCGTGAATTTCAGTTTGTGGTTTCAGTCACCAACCTCAAAATGATATTATATTGAAACTGTAAATTTGAATTTAAATTGGACATAATCCGGAAAGTAGAAAACCAAACCAAAACATCGCAAAGAAATGTTTCAAATGGAATACATGAGGGTACACAAAAGATCAAGACAAACACGGAGAACAACAATCTTAGCGAAACTAGCTTTCAGCAAACAACGTCGCAGCTGAAGAGGACAGCATCCAATGAGAGACGGGGGAGCGGTTGCAGGACAATGGTTATGATAAAGAAAACAATTGAATTTACAACTGAATTGGTAGAAAATTTTGAAAATTCAACATCTTTTTCTGAAAATTCAAAAAAAATGCTCACTAAAAATTCAGTATGACTCATATATGACACGACTTTACAAAATTTATAAAATACTCATTAAATTCATTAAGAGCTCATACTAATACACTTTTATATTCGGATATATAAAAAAAAAAATAGGTAGATATGTAAAAATAATTTTTTTTATTATCTCTGAAGAATATTCAATTTAATATGATTCTCTTTACAAAAGGATTTAAAAAATTGTTTTTTTTTTGCCTATTTACAAAAAAAACATTTAATTTAACTGTTCAAATTGAATATTTATTTCACATTCAATCTCATACATAGAAAAAATCCAATTTTTTGTTCAGATCGTATCTTTTAAAATAATAGAAAATCCTTTTATTCACATGTAATAAAATTTAATAACCTTGAATCAATCCTTTAATTTTCTTTTTCTATTAAAAAAAAAATCTTTTAAAAAAATGATTTTTTTTTTTCAACTTTCGTAATCTTATCTTAAAAATATTTAAAATCCAAAAAAAAAAAAAAAACAATATAAAAATTTTAACCTGTTTAGAATTTTAAATTTTTTAAAATCCTTGTTTTTTTCATTTTTTTTGTTTTTTATGGAATAGAATATAAAAACGACAAGGACATATCAATATAGTTATTCTCATGAGGATTCAAAAGAATTGAAAATAAATTTTCTAAATTGATAAAAATCACAATGAAGGCTATTTAAAATCAATGACCGATTCACCAACATCATATCCACAACAATGGAGAATAAAATACAAAAGGTGCAAATCCTTTTGTATAAAAGTAAATTTTATTTTGGCATTTTAAATTTTTTTATTTTCATTTTTAGATATCTTAGTAACAAAAAACGAAAAAAAAAAAACCATTTTAGAATTGGATTGAAAAATAAAATGGCTGATTGTATTTAAAATGAAGACTCAATCTTTTATTATTATTTTTTTTTCTTTCATTAGAAAAATTGATGGAAATAAATTAATTTTTATTTAAAAGTGTTAATCTTTAAATTTACTTGATTTTATTTTTAGGATCAGAATAATTTAAGTATAGGAAGAAAATTGTTTAATTTCCCAATTCCTATAATATTTGAGATTTGTGTTACGTTCTAAAAAGAGAAAGAAAAAGAAAGCTTTAAATCGAAATTAATTATTAATTCTAAATTTGCAAGGAAAAGGGTAAAAACCTTACATGTACATTTTAATTATTTTAAACTTAAAACTACTTAAACCTAACTGCATGCCTCTACGGCTGATATAGATTTTTCATCACAGTATTTTTATAGAATTGCAATTTATGGTTGAAAATATTATTTAATTGTACGATTTTGTAAACAATAGTATTAATTTTTGACTTTTGATGAAGTTTTCTTGTAGAAAAATAAAATGGCAAATTCAGCATCATTTTTAAAATTTTATTTTGTTTTATTTGAAATTTGGCAATATGAGAATTGACACAGTCCCCCCAAATTGGAGAACCATAGAGCATGATCTGTTGGAATATTTATTTCATGATGATTATTTTATTTTCAATATATAAAGAGGAATTTCTATTAATAAATGGTTAAAGACTGGTTTTGTTTATTTTGTCGATAATTATTAAGATATGAGCTTTAAAAGTAAGTTTTGGATCTAAAGTAATACCAAGATATTTGATAGAGTTCGCCCACGGTATAATTTTTGAGTTGCAGGTAAGTGTACCTCGAGGTTTAAAACAAGCTTATCAACAAATTTATCCTTGTAAAAAATATGGCTTTCGATCTCGATTTAAAAAAAATTCTATATTTTAAAAAATTTTGTAAACGAATAATCATTTATGGTTTTGTGTTTGACAGTTGTGTTACAAAAAAAGGAAAATATTTACAAAAAAACATGTAAATTAAAATGGGATTACTATCACATGCCTGTATTTCATTTGACTGAATTTTAATTTGCCTGGATTTCATTTGCCTGTAGCAAGTTTTCAAAATTTCATGTACCAAGTTCTTATCAATCAACGGATATAATCAGAACTACATCTTCTAGCTGGTGACTGATGGAAAGCGCCAAATTCAAGAAATTGAGCAGCCTCCAGCAAAAATAAATCCGAGTCCTGTCCCACAAAAGTCCTCGAAAAAAATTTTTTTTTGTTTTTTTTTTTTTTAACTTATCTTTATTATAATGGCTCATAAGCACGATGCCAACAAGAGGTCCGGCGTCCCAAATGTCAAGAGCGAAGACTTTGAAACTTAGCCCTTAAATGTGATGAAGATAATAGATCTGATAGAAATGAGTAGCCCTTAAATGTGATGAAGATAATAGATCTGGAAACCAAGGAATTGCAGGTAAACGCATACGGTACAGTTTTAGTAAATAATATAAAAAAAGAAGTAAGTATATTATTTTTATAGTCTAGTCTAAATATTTGAATTTTAAATTGTAAAAAACAACTATATTTTCAGCTGACTTCTCTTAGTGCTAAGACACATTCAAATATTTCGAACAATTAAATTGAAAATCTTTAATCAAAGTATGTGGACATCGTACTAAATTTTGAAAACGTAACAAGATTGGTGCAGTAAAATTACAGAATAAAACAAAGTATTTACATTCGAATATCAAACAAACACAGTTAAAAATATTCAGATTTTCTTCTAAAGTTGCCTGTTTTATCTCTTTTATCAATTTTATATAATTGAGAAAAAATGGAATCCAAATAATCATCAGAGCATACTTAATTCGCTAAAGTGAGATTATTTCCACTACTATTGATGATAAAACTGATGCATTTAAGAGGATCCAACTGATCTAAAAAAAACAGGATAAACTAAGAAAGTAGTGGAAATTAACATAGAAGCCTCAAGATGACTACGAAAGAGTCTTATTGTTCAGCGAGGAGTTAAAGGATTGAAATGCGAAAAATGAAAACAAAAAAAATACTTTCTAGTTGATAATTGAGGTACGGTATTAGACTATACTATACTCGTATGTCATTAAATATTAAGATAATTAAGATAATATCAAAGTCGTTGCTCCAATTACATTTCGAAGGATAATTACTATTAAGTTGTACTCGACAAGTAAACATATTTGTTGCACTAACTTCTTTTCAGCATATTTTCCTTTTAAATTTGGTATTAGATTGAACATGCTTAGTTGATGAAATCAATCATAATATCTCTAATTTTAGAACTCGCAGTCTTGCTTTAACTTAAGATGGAATATTATATATAAATATCTGCATTTAATATGTAAACCCGTCTATTCTTATAGAATCCATTTTTTTTCCAAATTAAATTTTAAAAATTATACAACGGATTCGATTACCATTTTATAAGAATAGACAGTTAGATGTTCTTATTGTTGTTGTATGAGTAGAAAAATTGATCGCATATTTTTTGAAATGTTTTTGTCCTTCTTTAATTATTTTTTTGTATCTTCAATATACCTAAATTTTCATTTTTTTTTCCTTTATGCCAGCTCTTACATTTATATTTACTAGTTATGCCATCTATGTTAGCCTAGCCAAGCCTAGCCAATACCTAGCCAAGCATTACAAATATTTCTTTCCTTTTCATTTCAATATTTAACTCAAAACAAAGTTTTCTATTGCCGCAATTTTTCTTAGCATATCAAATTTTTCCGATTTAATTATAACATTTTTGTTACATAGGATATCTTTTTCTTTCTATAATTTCTCTGTTAATAGATCTTTATTTTTGGGTATAATTTCAATTGTTTCCATGACTTTAAGAACTACTTCTAATTTGCAGAAGCTTTATATTTAATTGATTTTATGATGTTTTGCCATTATTCAGATGATCTTATTTGGTTCTTGTATTAAATATATAGGTTTCCTATATGGGTTTTGAGCTTGGATATATTTTTCAATAAATGATTTATTTGAAAGATGAGCACATTTATTTCTTAATCGGTAACTTTTTTGCGGTAGTATTTTTAAAAAACTCCACATTCAAATTTTGAGTTTCCTGTCACTGTTTTTTGCTTTAATTGACCGATTTGGAAAGTTTTACAGACATTATTAGCATATTGACATTATGTTAGATTACTATTCTTTGGTAACAATCAGCATATAAAATACTCACATAAAAAAATATTTTAATATTTTTTTTTAACATAAATTTAAAAAAAAATTATCGATTTTCATTGTTTCAAATTGGCATCCCAGTAAAGCATTTAAAGTTTTGCTAACACTAATAAAAATGAAAAAAACAAAACTTTTACCATTCCAAATTTAATAAAAACAAATTTATATCTTCATGTCGATAGATAGAAAAAATTTTGTCCAATTTCCGGAAAAACTACTTAATTCTAACAATTTTAATAAAATTATTTTTTGTTTAATTTTTTTTTAGCAAAAACTTATCTATTGGGTATCCAATATGTTAAGAGAATTAAAATAATTTCCCCAAAAGCGAAATTATTTGGCGCCTTAACTTATTTTCAATCTAAGAGTTGTCAAAAATAATTTGATCGTTTCATAATATATTCTGTATTAAAATGATGTGTGGAAGTATGTGTATATGTGTATATTTAAAGTATTAAAGTTTCCCGGAAATTAATCCATCACGTGATATCAATTTCATTTCATTTAATATTAAATTGTATATATATTTACAACATGTGTAAATGAATTGTTGTTGAAAGCAGAGGCGGTATTTGAATTATCTTGTAAAAAGAATTGGTACAGGTAAAACAACAATTTCGCACATTATAAAGTAAAGTAAGAACTGAAAATTACATCTCGAACTGATTGAGTTGTGTGTAGTGTAATTTTTGAAACAAGAATTAAGACCTATATCATTTCACCTTGAAAGTTTTACTTTTAAAAGAAGAGACCCATTCTGTTTGAATTTCAAATTTTATTCTTGTAGCATTTAAATTTTTTAAAGGCAATTGGGGACTCAAAATGAAATGTTGTACCCACGTAGGACAAAATACTTATATCTAAAGAACAACTGGTGTAGCCAAATTTATAGAAATATATTAATAATGGCATCTTACTTTTTAAGGACGAAAAGGACCTTTGAAGGCACCCTTGTTGTTTTAAGTTTTTGTAAATGTATAAACAGTTATATCTGTTCTATTATACAGATGTATAATCTGTTGATATAGGTTCGATATATGCTTATATCTCCTAAAACATGCAATATAGAAATAAAATATTTGGGTACGAGTTATAGCAAAAAATAAACCTTTCCAAAAATGTATAAATGAGGGTTTTTTGGTAAAAACTTGAGTAATTTGGTTTTTAAGAATATATACGAAAGATTGTTTTCTTTTTCAAATATTTTCAAATATGGACTGCAACATCTTCATAACGTCAGCACTTAAACTATAAAATATATCTCAGATCGTTGTTTTACTAGGTGAAAAAATTTAATGTATATAGGTATATTTAATATAGATTAACAGATATAAAAAATTTGGTTTATTAACAGATATAAAATGAGTTTATATAAAAAATGCTAAAACAACAAGGATGTTTTCAAATGAACTTTTCGTCCTTACATGCTAAAAAGCGTCATTTGAGATACATATTTTTGGAAAGCTGGTTACACCAAATATTTTTGAAATATATTCATTTGGTTCTACGCGGCTACAAAGTTTACTTAAAAAAAACTGGCAGTTATGTCGAATTGAAAACTTTAATATTTCTGACAAATTTCGTGTCCCAGTAAGCTTTAGCAAAATCATAAGCTACTTCTTTTTGTCAATATATGAAAAAGCTTACATTAGAATATCAGTGTTATATCATGGGAAATTTTAACATTAATAAAGTTAATTGATCTACTGTGAATGAATATCCTAAAACACTACAAGTGCTCTCTTCTATTATATAGCTATCTATGCTAACTGTAAGAAAACATTTTCCTCATATATACCATCAACAAAATCAAACATTTTTTAATCATATCCTATCATTACTATATCAAGAATGGCAGCAATTAGGACAAGTCACTGATGACCGATAGGAAGCATTTGGTTTTCCAAAATCAATTGAAATGATCATTTCCTAATACCTATATACCTATTTCCAATGAAAAAAAAAAAACAATTTAACAAGCAGTTTAGATTGACTTAAAACGTCTTCTATGAAGCAACAATCTAAACCATCCAGCTTTAATCTTCTGATTTAATTAATAAATCTGATTTTATTATCATAATCACAGATTTTAAGATTTTGGTACATATTATGCAGAACTACTTGATTTCTTCAGCGAATTAACCAGCAATTTGAATGATGTTTGTTTGTTCGCTATACACGTCCACACCTTTAAAGATAGAGTTCTAAAATTTTGCACAGTTATTAACACAGAGCTATCACATAACAGATTCGTACCCACGTAAAAATTTTATTGCTATAAGACTCTTTCACACTCTTATAACACTATTATGAGATACCTATAGAAGAAGTATTAGTGTTAATTTGAGTGATCCGCAATTTATTTTCGTGTGATATTGTTGTAGGATTAATATACATATGGATTAGTGTATATGTTTTTATTTTGACATAAAATTCATTTGAAGTAATTTATATTATGGGAGAGTGAGAAATGTATTATTTTTTATTTTAAAACAATATATTTATGGAGTTTATATTTATTTCATGAGAACGGGAGATAGATATTAGTTACATTTTTTTATATTTGTGTCTAAATGATAATATAAAAAATGTTCATTAAAAAATCTAAAGATTTTTTAGTTGGCACTTGGTGAAACATAATTTTTAGAAATTAATACAAAATTTATTTATTTATTAATATTCAATTAAATTAAATAAACCACTTGTTATTGTTTCACTGAATAAGAAATTATTAAAATTTTCTGAAATATTTTATTTTAACATTTTCATAAAAATAAAATTTGAGTCGACATGTTTCGTCCTTCTAAGACATTAACCAGACTAGTCTTTGACTTTATAACACCTTTAGTGCTTATCGGGAGTAATATAGGAGTCTTATAGCAGTAATTTTGTTTTTATAACAATAAAATGTTACGTGGATAACTACCATATAATTCAACTTCTAGCACCAATTAGGAATATTTCAAAAACAAAAGGTGTTACAGCCTTGAAAATTTGTTATTAGGAGGTCCGTCAAAAATAAAAACTACGTCTCTTACCATTTTCTAAAACTCAGATCGGTTCGAATAGTTGTCATAAAAAAAAACTGAAAACCTAAATGATAAAATTGATATAGCTACAAAAACGGAACTTTTAAATTTATTGTATTTGACAAGGTTTTTGACATTCATCAGCACGTCTTATTATTCTTCTATTACATTTCAATCAGCCAAAATTATAAAATATCAGATTTATAATAAAAATATTACATTGTTATGTTATTGAAGTACAAATTCAAGCCTAGTAAAGACTTTGAAATGGACCCACCATGGGTTAAAATTTGTGTTACGCAACTTCCGGAATATTTTTTAGAAACCATTTTTTTAAATTCAATTCATAAACAAAATCTTCTGGACAAAAAATATTATACATTATGTGTTAGCCCTGCACAATGTTGGACCACTTTGCTAGTTATATTATAAATGTAAATACCACCTCTGCTATTATAAAGAAGGTACTAAATCCTTTCATGACATTCAAAAAACTTTTTTATAGAAAATTTACTTGATTGTCTTGCAATTCACAGTAAGTCTTACTGAAATGTGAAGGTGAAAATTTTTCAAAAAAATCCTTTTACACCTTTCAAATTTCATCGGAATATACATATATATACGTGTATATGTACATATATATACATGTATATATATATATATATATATATATATATATACTTTTCAAATTCTTTTTTATGAATCAATAACTGATATTCCTGTATGTTAACTTTCGTGACAGTAATCAATTTATTTTCACATGATTCAACTTAGATTATTTTATATGTACATGCACATACACACACACATACTTCTTACATATTACATTTTATTACAATACGATATTTTTTTTTTTATTAAAAGTGATTTATTTTCTTATATTATTATTTGTGAAAATCAATAAAAGTTCAATTTAGGATTTGTATTTAGTGGAATGATGATGAAAATGTCTTTTGGTGAAGATTCAGTTGATGCAAAAAAAAAACACAAAATTCATTAACAAAAACTGTCACTGTATCTCAACCATCACCAGAGTCAAAAAAGAAAACAAAAAATATTTCTATATAGTGAAGATATTTTGAACAGATTTAATCCTTTTATCGTGACTGAAATTTAAGGATATAAAACTATATAATATAATATAAATAAAATGATTTATTATATTTCTTATTTAATTGATTGCTAAGTTTTTGGAACAGATTAGGTAGATTTTTTTTATTTGAAATTAAACATTTTAGAAATTTACAGAAATTTTGCTCAACAAACTTTTATTATATATTTGGGATTCACATTGGATTATTAAAAGGCAACATTAAAGTCAAAATTTATGTATAAAATTAAATAAAATTAAATTAAATCCAGTCATTTAAATGTCACCCTATAAAAGAATTGTGCCTCTTCAGTCTTCTGTCAGTTGAAATCAATGATGTAGTGATTACATACCAGAAGAAAGGAATATATCTTGACATGACCTTGGTGTGCATGTTTAATTGGGAAAAGGATGTTAAAATTATAAAACAGTAAATATAAACAGCTCCTTTGGTTGATTGGGTGCATGAATTATTCAGTCTCGAGGTATAATAAAATTTTGATGCATGTATAATCAAATATTGAATGCAGTTTAAGCATACGGTATTCAAATATGATGAGGATATGCTAACAAAACTCATATTTAAACCATTCAAACGTTCTAACATAAGGTACTGTGCAACATAGTCAATACTACCAGGTAAGTACATCATACCAATATTCATAGAGATTTCAAGATCTCATTTATATAACATGAAGTAATGAAATGTGCTGTAAGGTACAAAATTCATCTGATTACGCACTAGTCCAAAACTGAGGCTATGACTGCGAAATTTCAGCTCTAAAAACTTTCTGGGAGTACTTGCAGCCTCAAACTAATTTTTATTATCAATCGTTAAATGAAATAACTCTAATGTGTCTATCACAGTTGATAATATGACTGCGATAACCAATAATTTTGCAGTTGCAATCCCTAAAAAAGTTCGGTTATGACAGCTTCACACAATTGGCTATGATAACCATCGCTTATTGCTTTTATATCTTTGAATAAGCTAATTTAAACTCAAACAAAATAATTGCTGTTACAATAACAAACAATCGGTTGTGATAACCGACTGATACAAACATTCGGCTGTGGTACCCGACTGATACATTCGGCTGTGGTACCCGACTGAACATTCGGCAATCAAAACTTTTTTAAGCTACAAAAACGAACAAAAAACCCTTGAGTTACGTTAAAATATTTTATCTATCTAAACCTTATTGGATTTTGGTTAATGAAAGGTAATTTCTTTTAATAAAAAAATAAAATTAATGTCTGTAAAATTACTTTTAATATTGCATTGTCGCAGAATGACAAGAATTATTAGTTGGATGAAGTCCCACAGTCCTTTAAAATCTTCCGCCCTGTCAGAAGTAGTATTTGAAATATCTTACGATGGCTCAGTGCTATCTAAAAAAGCCACTTAAGTAATTCTCAGGACAAAAGAGGTATATTGCCGGAACTAGATACTTCTCTAATACATTAACGACGTTATCTAAAGACCTTGAAGCAAGAAGTTATGCTGGGAAAGTAAATCATGAGAAAAATGAGCTATAATTGTATTCGAGTTTTTTTCATTTGCAGAGGAACTGCAAAAGAATATGTTATTCTGGGTAATACGACAAAGTTCTGCTGTCCAAGATTCAAATGTGCCAAAATCTCTAATTTATTAAAATTCCCTAAATTCAAAATCCAAATGCGGCAAAATCCAAACTTCACTTTGGCCAAATATAACAAAAAATCCAAATAAAATGGAAAAATATCTTTTATTTAAAGCTTGCCGTCTTGTGTTTACCTGCCGTCTGGCGAAAACAGGGTTTCAATAAATAAGTTTTAAGGGGGTTTAGGGGTACCGCAACCCCCGACTTTAAAAATAAATTTTGTTTTTTTATTTTTTTGGTATTAGGGATTTCATGACTAATCCGTTATTCTGTTCTATTAACTATCTACATTTTTCTAGTACCGTTTGATTAACATGAGCGTGAAAATAAGAATATATAAAATTTTTGTTCTTTGGATCTGAAGATTCATACGCAGAATATAAGGATCTGTCAGAACACAAAATCTGATTTGTCGAATAAACTACTATTAAACTACTGAAGTATATTCAATTTTATAAAATCGCAAAAACTTCGATGGCCAGGTAATCTGGTAATATTCAGTCATTACAGATACCACATGAAAAATATTGTTCAATAATCCAAGTGATATATGAACAATAGGACGGTCAAAAGAAGAAGAAGAATTTAAATTTAAGTGTTTTTTTTTTTATTGAATTTATGTTAGTGCAACAATGTTACCCTATATGTAGGTAGGTGCGTTACATACTGATATTTAAATATGAAAATTTTAGCAAAAAAAATATATTTTTAAAAATTTAAGTTATCATTTGGACAATGATTATTTAAAAAAATATTTTAAAATCATCATGATTTGATTGTCTTTCCAATATTTTGAATCTACTCAAGATTTTAATAATTAGTTTTGTTACTTTTTGTTGCTCTCCGATTGGTAGGCAGACTTAGAATAATCACAACAACTTTATAACAATTATTATTGCCTATTTTCAGGAGAAATTAATTTAAACAAAATTTTGAAATACGTTATAATTTTAAAAAATATCTAGGAAAGTTCCGATTATTAGTCAACTTTGATTATCTATAGGTAGAAATAACCATTCCAGTTGCTTCTTTTGGATACCTATAATAATTATTATTTTGTAACGAGTTTTCTATTAATGTGTTTTAAATTTATAACGAGCTTGAAAACAATTTACAGCTATATTTTGTTTCACCAGCAGCAACATTTTCTTCGTATAAGTTTTAGCAAGTAAAATTTTGACTTGTGAAAATTTACTTGTTTTATTTATTGTTTTTTTTTCATTTTTTTTACATTAAATTAATCAGCATCAGCAAGTTTCTACAAGAAATGCGTTCTTGTACTTTCTTTTTTTACTTTCTTTTTAATTACTTAATTTAATCTATATTCATTCAAAAAAATAGAGATTGCTTATATATACTGACATTATCGACTTATATTAATTTAGAACTTAGATTAAATAATCTTATCAACTGCACTTAACAAAGTTTTTTCCTCTTCCTGTAATTTGATCATCTATGACTATGGGATTCTGTAATTTGATCAACTATGGGACCTATAGTATTTCTGATGTTAAATATATATCCGTCGTGCTCCGATGCCATGGAAAATTTAAGATCACTTTTAGAACATGTTCTTGGGCAGTTTGTAATTTTTTTTTGGCAATTGACACAATCTCCCCATTCTGGGAATGACGATTCCTATAAGTATAAAAATGAATGTTTTGTTTTACTTTGATAGGTTAAATCTTCTGTTTATCAAACCATAGAGAAATTTTATTATAATTAGTTTGTTTTTATTATTATTGGATAATAATGAAGAGTCCAAAAATAAGTTTAGGATCTAGGATAATTCCTAGATATTTTCCTAAATTTCTAAATTTAATCGTGGAACTCCATTCGACAATATTATCATTTAGGTCACGGTTTCTGTTTTGCAAATGGCATGGCATTATTTTCCTTGAGAGACGCAAGCGGTAGCCGTTTTAGAAGGGTTAATTTTAATTTTCCATTTATAATACTGGTCAAGAGTATTGAACCCGTTTTTCAAATTTTGTATAGTAACTAGAGGATTAGCACCAGTACTATATAGGCTATTATCATCGGCAAACAAGCCAATAACACATGAATCTATGGGATATATATATATAAATATTATATGAGGACTTTAAGTCTATCCTTGTGGTACACCTGCTGGCAACTGGAACTTTGAAAAGAGATTGTGTGGTTAAATTTGACACAGAAAGTTATATTTTGTAGATTTTTACTATAACAGTGAAAATAGTCGAATATTTTCCTTTTAATTTTACTGATATGCTTATCATACAGATACGCGTATTTCGTCTACTACTTGCAGACTTCTTCAGTGTTTTGTACTCGACTTTTACTGTTTTTTCTCATTTTCCAGTTTTCGCAACGAAAGTACATGAACAGGACCATTATATAAAAAATGGTACAAAAGATATTTCAAAAGAAAGCTTGCCATTTTATTAAACTGTTAAAAAAAATAACTAGTACTAAAATTGTTTATAAGGTAAAGAGTTCAAGGTCCCATTTTAAATACATCCCTTTCAATAAAATATTTTAATTATCTATAAATAATGTTTTAATAATAATTTCAAAAATTCTTTAAAGAACATCAAAATAAAATTATGTTGGCTAACAGTAACACCGGATACTTCTTTAGTCAATAAATATACTTAACATATTCTATAGAGAAAAATGTGTAAAGGATAAGATCCAATTTGAGTTGGTCATAAAAAAAATTGGTTTTTTAATTTTTTATTAATTTCTTTAACAACTTTTGACTGACGTGAACTAGACTGAGCCCAGAAGAAATGTTTCATTCATTCAAAATAAGACTAATTATTATTTTTGGAATTTGATAGAATATAATACCCTTATCCCCTCTTTTTAAACTAAAATAACATCATCTAATAATTCATATTCTAAATAGATTTATTTTTAAAGATTCAAATTACTGACAATAAATTCAATTTGACCATATGCCAATTTGAAAATCATTTTCGAATATGAGATTGATCTTCATTTGCACGTTTGAAATTTTTCAATTTCGTTATGGTTGCATTCAATTTTGTTGTTTATTTTCTTTTCTGTGTTGCAAATGTTATGATAAAAAATAAAAAGTAAAAAATGTTCTTTTTGTATATTCTGTTTGTATTTTTACATTTCAACACTTGTTTCATTTTTGTATTTTGGTATTGGTTTCATGTTGTACTTTTGCATTCAAATAAAAAAAACAAGTACAGGGAGATTCCAAAAATTGAACTTAATTTTGTATAAGAAGTGGATTATTATAGAATGCACTTCAATCAAAAGAAAATACGTTAGGAATATATCAGGCCTTGAAATCCACAACCAAAAAAAATGTAAAGCTCAAAATTCACAAGTTAAAACTTAAGCCTACCAATATCTAAATGCAACGTAAGCCAAACTTACCTTAAATCTAAGTTCGTATTGACTTTTCGTATTGCCTGACTAACATTTTCCATTACTACTATATTAGTAGTCGTTTTCAGAAGCAAGCAATATTGACAATAGTGCCTATATTCACAAGTTTAACAAGTTCATAAACAAAATGTTGCAAATGAAGTTTGTTCCTAATCATTTCTAACTTAGCAGGAAAATTGCAAAATTATAGAAGATAGCGCATGACAATCAGTTGTGTTGCTGGTTTTATTTATAGCACAAAACTGCAAATTTAGAAAATTTAAATTTTCGTAAATCTGCCAAAAAAAAAGTATTTTGTTTTTGCAGTATGTATTTATAAAAAGCCCTAATACCTTAACTTATTTTTATAGCGTGGCTAGCTGCAGTCACTATACGTATGTGCATACATATTCTGGAAAAAGACACAAACCCTGATATTGAATCCAATTCTAAAATTATTCAATATGGCTTTGACAAATTTAGATTTTGAATTCTGGTTTTGGAATTTTTAAATAATTTTGATAGTACCATTTAAATTTTTGGGTCTTTGGATTTTAAACGTTAGCCGAATATATAACGTAAAATAAATTAGTTGTAAAGTTTTTGTTACATAACTATGTAACATGAAATTATAAACACTCTTATAGGAGTATTCGTGTTACTTTTAGTGCTCCGCAATTGTTTCGAAACGTTATAAAAACGTTATAAATACGTTAAATACGATAATCCTATAAGGATACGTATATAAGGAAAGGCTCCGTTACAATAATTGTTAAATAATTGACTATTCTGTTACTTAACCAACAAAGCTTTTTTATTTTTGTATAGCTATAAAGTATTTTAGTAGTTTGTAGTTCAATTGCCAGCTATTTTGATAATTTGGGTCGTATCATTTTAAAATATCAAATTAAAGTTTTAACGTAATTTTTACTGACATAAACAAGGCGTGTGATGGAATTCCTCACAAGTAGTGTAATGCTACTAAAGTGCGCAATTATAAAATTTTCACCAAGTAGACTTTCTTGGCTTCAATCTCATTAGCTCTCTTCTAGTTAGTACTCAATTTTATTTGGAACTGCACCTTCTGGTTAATACTATGCTTCTTCTGATGTTTTCGAAGTAGTCACTCAGGTCGACTCATTGTTTTGGTAGTTTCTACAATTAGCCCCAAATAGTCGCATAGGTCCACTTTTATAGATAGTCTGTTCAAATAGCCCCAAAAAGTGATATCTTTTTCCAAACTTCTTAACTTTGCAGTGTAGTCTGAAATGATGAGATAAATTTAATTTTTTGGAATTAAAAAAATATACTAAAATAGAAAAGTCCTAAATTCCAAGTCATTAATTTTTCTAGGAGAAGTCCTGTTACATTTGAGTTCAACTACGAATTAAATGAATGTTCGATGTCAAGAGTAAATATACAACAGATCTCGGGATTTCACTTGATCCTAAGCGAAACTTCAATCTATATTATAATAAAAAAGTGAGCAGAGCGAATTCTTCTTTAGGTTTTGTTAAACGATGGCTTAAAGGGATTTGACCTGTACTTTATGAAATACTTGTATGGTACATGCATGATCATGGAATAATATAAAATGTTCTGTTAATTTCTTTTTTTTTTTTTAAGTCCAAGTCTATGAAATGAACACCCTAACCACTTTTACACAGAGATTTGGAATACACAATTCACTTCTCTACCGTACTGAATATGCCAGAGTTCTAATTCTATTTCTTTTGATCGTCCAACTGAATGTTTTGACTCTTGAAAAAATATTAGTTAAATATTTTAATAACACTACTATTTTATGACGGGATTGCACCATCATATACGACGACGTACTGTATCTAATGGATATCATACAATACTAGTGACCATTGTAATGAATTGAGCAATACATTAACTGATATAATTGTTGTATTTTATAATGAGGAATCAATCCAAGGGCTGTATATAAAATATGCAGCACGATAATTAATAATACCTTGAATTTAGACACCAAAAACACGGTATAAAGCGCCAATGCCATCCATCTGTTTGAAAATGTTGACTAAGCTGAATTCTGAACAATGAATTCACGTTCAGCATCACTTTTGCCAATATCACCTTGGTCCATCAATCTTATGCGGGAAAATCACAGAAATAAACAAAGCTTAAAAAAGTTGCTCCAGCGGTGCCATCAGATTCCAATGTCCCAAATAAATAGTTGGCAAATTTTGGGTTTTTATCTACTCCTACTGCAAGGATTTGTTTTTGTTCTTCAATTTAAACATTTACCAAATTACAATGCAGGTAGGCCATTACACCTTGCTTCTTTGAAACCCATACAAAGCAATCGACCATTCTTTTTATTGATGTTCTTTTGAAATTTTGTCTTGAAATGTACTTGTAACAGTAATACTACACGTTCAATTAGAGCTACTATACTGTTTTTAAAATTGCAGATGTTGCTTTCAATAGAGCTACTGATGGATGTTCTAAGCCTCCTTCTAAGTTCAAAAAAATTAAACTATGATAATTAAAGCTTTGACCAACCGGAAAAAGGTTTTTTTAAGCTCAAAATTCGAAATCGAGATTTTCATCCCTCATTTAGCGCTTCTAACTCTTGTCGTTTGATTTAATTTCTCATTCAATATCGTCATTTATCTTGGGATCAAGTATTTTTATCAGACATTTTTTTATCATACTTTGAGTAACTATTTAAGACAGAATTTGGTTCTCCTATACATGAAGTACTATAGTACAATTTTTATTTACATATAGTGAAACTACAGTAGCTTCTTTACGACTATTTTGATTTGTCAATTCTCTGCAGGTGCGTTAACATATAAAATGTGGCAAACTAAACTAAAACTGTAATCAGTAATTAAACCTTAAATAGCATGGCTTTACTTATTTGAGTTAATTTACCAATACATTTTTATAATATTTCATTATTATTTGTATTGTTGTAATGAGAGTATGAAAATTTAATAATTATGCGTACGACTTGTTCCCATGAATCTTCTGTTCTTATCAATAGTCTTATAACCACTCACCTAGGCAAAAATGATTACCTTAGTTAAATTTAATTATTTAATTTTAATAGAACACCTTGTACTTGTTTATTTTATCCAAAATAAAAGAAAAAAAAAACACAAATCAATAAAATACAGAATATTATGTGATGGCTGGTCTAAATGATTATGAGCTGAGCTTCCGTATCTCATTTAGATTTGGTCGACTAATAATGTTTATGTAAATATTGCCTTTAATAAGAATTACTTTATAATAATATCGTATCTCTAGATACACACTATACTCGTATATTATGTATATTGTGAACGATACAAATATCTAAATTTGAAATAATATGTCTGACATGAATAAGTCACGTTCATATAGACGATATGATGCCAATTCGATTCAATACATTCAATATAGTGTAAATTGAAATGAATTTAGAAAAATTATTTTTTTCTATTTTTCTTTTTTTTTTTTACTTACATCTTTAAATAAAATTCGATACGCAATACTGAAGTGAGACGATAGAGTTTTCTTAATTTGTTTTCCTGCTTTATTTTTTGCAAAATTTATTTTTAGTACCATTTAACATGCTTAAAGTATTGTGATGCTATGCAACTACAATCTACAATTTTTGAAAAAACAAAAAACAACAATTAAATTTTCTAACTAAATTATGACATTGAATAATAGTCCGCTGTCTAGTCTTTGTACCGAGTAATAAAGAAAGCAACTTAAAAAAGAAGAATAAAGTTGAAAAATTTTAATTTTTTTTTAATAGAGGGACTTTAAAAATATTCCTGCTTTTTTATTATCATCTTCAAAGAATTTCGAACAACAAAACAAATCAATTTTTAAATAATCTATTTTAAATGGCGTTATATATTTCTGTCTGTGGTGGTATAACCAGAAATGTCAAAAAAATATAGAATACCAATTTTAGCACCACAAAAATTAAATCGAAAAATGTCCTTCTTTTTAAGGTGTGTTTTGAGCCTGCTGTGATAATGCCTTGTACCAAATTTCTTTTTGAAGTTTTATAATATACAAAAAATTTAAATTTAAATTGAAAAAAAAATATAAATGTTTTTTAAATAAACTTTTAATATTTTTTTTTTACAATAAAAATTGACCTTTAATATTTTCTAATGTCCATTGATCTCCCGCAATGTCCTATTGTGAATAGAAAAGTGCTTTTCTTAATCTTTAAAGTGATTTTAAGTTGATAAAATTAAATATTGTGTCTGATTTAAAATGACAAGGGTTATTTATTATTATTTAACGTATATTGTATATAATACTGTAACAGTATGTGACAGGTTGTGTGATAATAATGACAGTTTTAAATGTTTTTTGATCTTTTTCTTCTTATTATATAAAAAATAAGAGAAAAATATCTAGGGTAATTTAATTTTTCTTTTTGAAAATAATTTTCAAAATTTACTGTTATGTAAACTTATTATATTATTATTATTTTATTTTTATTGTTTGAATGTATTTGTACAATATATTCAATTTCATATATTTTAGTTATTATGCTTTAAGAGCTTATATTTATACCTAATTTGTACTTATTCAGACTCGACTTAATTATTTGGAATAAATTTAATTTGTAAAGAACAAAATGGCAAGTAAATACCTTTAATTCATTATTTTTATGCTAATCAAAAACCTAATTTAAACCTAACCTAAATCTTAACTAACATCTACTTACTAAATTGATCTTAATACTAAGCCTTAATCTACTATCGCTCTTTTAAACAGATTTTCGAAATTGTAATAGCTTTCAGAACAGGGAGGTGCTGTTTTTTGCATTTGTTCTAAAAAAGTGTTAGTATTTGCTAATAAGTGCTTGTGGAGAAATAAAAAGGTTTGCTTAGAATTAATTTAAAGATGGGTTTGGTTTCTCTGAAGCAAATTCAAATTAAACTTAATTCAAATAGTTTAGAAGCTTGAACAACCAGTAAATCGAATAAATTAAAAAAAATACGATATTACAAATTTTATACAATGTTAGCAGAGGTATCCGAGAAAGATAAAAATACTCACAATTTTCAATTTGTTTTGAATTTGGAAAGGAAAATGTTCATTATACATTAGGTTAACTACTAGTTGGATGTTGTAGGTAGTTGTGTGAATTCAACTGGTGAAATAAGAAAATACAGCCTTACATTGAAGTGTTTGTTATGTAAATTATGTTTTGTGGAAAGTGTAAAAATCAATACGCGCACGAGATACGCCTTTAGATTAGATTAGATTAAATACTTTTTCGGAAGGGGATTTGGCTCCTATATCACCGCAGACGCAAATAAGTGTATTGAGATTACCCGTTGATTATAATGCTATTAATCATCTGAGTTTTTAAGGACACCTGATTTTTATCATACTCAGGATAATTTTCAGTGGTCTGCTGGATAGCTTCTATTGTTCGGGGAATGTTGTTACCAGATTCCTTTGAATATAAAGATTATACCTCTATTTCGCATACACTGCATAAGCCTTTTTCGGTGAGGCCAATTTTAAGAGGACACTTCTTTACTAGCCATTGACCTGTTATTATTCGTGCTATGATACGTAACTGTTTCCTGTTGTAATTTAAAAGAGTTTTTAGTATAAGAATTTTTGCTTGACGATTTCCAGGACGGTTTACCCAAAAATCCTCAGTTTTTTGGTCCACCCAAGCTTTCAAAACTTATACCAGCCAAGGCCAAGTTATATAAGCTTATACCAGGTATTCGCGACAACCAAAATCACCTACTGAAAATAATCATAAAGCCTATGATAATCATTTCCCCATATCAGCGGTAAGAATTTGACATTGAATAATAAAATATTAAAACTATATTACCATATCCATTTCCTATCAAAATATAGTCGCTTCAATTAGACTGTCCAACGCCTTTTTAACCTAAAACTTTGTGCGTTGCAATGTTCTGCTGGGCTTAGGTTACGCAGTAAAATAATTGGTTATCCCACTTTAAGTAACATACGATGCCATTCTAATTCAGTCGGATCAAATGGGTTTGGGAAATCTGGTGACCTCATCGACATCTACTATACAGTATCGATTAATACGAATCAATTCACTCAGTCAGGTAACAAAGCAAATATTTGATTATTTATGTCGGGGACATATTCATTATAAGCAGCAAAAATTGCTCTCTCTCATAACCCAGTTTATGTTATGTAAATTTTGGAAAACTGCTGTCTATTAGGTTTGCAATAAGCGGCGTCAAATTACAAAAATCGGATAACAATGTTATTTTTCCAGATGACTCGACTGGTAATCTACCTTCTTCGATCTCTGGTAATTTAAAATACGGCTTATGGATGTGCATCCGTCCCAAATTGAAAAAGACATATTTGGTTATTTTCGATTTAGTGCATATCAAATTATAAATTTTCATGCTTGTAACGCCTTTGGGATTTTAAATATTCTTGAGGGATATGTTAGCAGTACTATAGTAGCTGCTCGAGTCAGTTCCAATTCAAACGGCAAATTACAGTTTTTGATAGAGTATCAGGATACAAATATTTAATTCTGGTAAAGTTTTAGTTTTTGAAACATGTTTGAAGAGTAGCAGGAGTTGCCGGTAGACGAAGTAATCGGAATTTTTGAAACCGACATACCACGGGTTCGATTTGAAATCAACAAATACCTTCCTATAAAATTTAGTTTTCAAAGCAATAAACTAGTGTTCATCAAGGACATAGAAATTCCAAGATAACGAAAGGGGGAGTACATTAGACCTGAAGACATAGTGTCGACGTAGAACTCTCCTTAAAAAAAATAAAATTTGACTTAAATAGTTTTATGGGTTTTGGAAATATTCTGGGACAAATTTACAAACATTAATTTTTATATAGATATACTAGTGAATCCCCTGTGCAATTTTACAGAAGTAGTTCTTTCAGACACGATTTTATATAAGTAGATCGATAAATTAGTGTTTTCGCATAAGATATTAAAGTGGGTTTTAGGATTTTATTGTAGAATATATTTCGAAGCGTCTTTAAGCAATTAATTCATCATATTTGAATGTTAGGAACAACAGAAAGTTTGATTTAAATTAGAAAATAAAAATGAAAAAGTGTATTTCAAAGTTTTGTGAGTCCATAGGAAAAAATTGTAATTTAAAATTTTTCTAGATTCTTGGTAAGTACTTCATCATATTTTACTACGAAATGATATGAATAGGTAATAACATAATTTTGTAATGGTTCAGGAAATATAGAAATGAAAAGGAAATGGTTTCAGGCCTTGCACCTAGAATTAAATTTGGAAAAAAAAAATTATACATACGATTGTGAAAAGCATTTTAAAAACGACGATATCTTAAATACAAAATTATGTAATATAGCTATACCTTCTCGTCTGTGTAACGATGATTTTCAACAAAGATTTTTTTCTAATTTAAATCAACCTTTAATTTTGAAATTTTTACTTGAAAACTCATCTAATAATATTATGTATATTATAATATTCTACGATGTCTGGCTTTACGCAAAATATAGTTATAAATTTTTGTTTTCATTTTTTTATTGGGCGTAAAAAACAGTTAAATACACAGAAAAAATCAATCACCCTCATTCAAAAGTAGAGCTGTTTCTAATATTACCCAAATTGAGGAAAAACGTTCATACCATAAAGATAAGTTTGCAGTAAAGAAAGATTTCAAACAAATTTTATTCAATTGCCATTTAGTTCTATTATTTTTTTTTTTATTCTAGAATGAGTTATAAGCGAAACGAAATTTCAGATAACATAATTATTTTGATTGAAAACCTTTAAAAATTAAAATTATTGAAATCTAAAATTATTATTCATACATATTCAACTTTATACAGCATTTACAATAACAATGCTTATTCATAATAAAAATATAACTGTACATATATACTTTTTGAGTCACATGTGCTAATAGTTTACAATTCATATTAAACATCATTAGCTATAATAGTAGTGAAACAAGTCGAGTATTTTCCTTTTAATTATACTGATATGCTTATCATACAGATACGCGTATTTCGTCTACTACTTGCAGACTTCTTCAGTGTTTTGTACTCGACTTTATCTACGACAGTATCTGTATGATAAGCATATCAGTAAAATTAAAAGGAAAATATTCGACTATTTTCACTATTATACGAAAATTTCTCTAACGCTAGAAAACAAGTTTTTATAAAAACTAATTAGCTACATTTTGACTGAAAACTTAAAAAGAATAAAATTTACCATATACATTATTTACAATAAAAAATTTTTTATATGAAGTAAAAATAGAATAAAGATAAATTGGTTTGAACAGCTTTTTCATGTTTTGAGTATTTACCGTTTTGAATGTTTGCATTGGCATTTAAGTGTTTCCAGTATTTGGCAACGTTTTTCATACTTTTTATTTTTGTTTCAACAAAACCTAATTGAGATTGGGCTCATGATGTCTGTCCTCCAGAATTAACAGCCTATAATTTAAAATTAAAATATCAATGAATATTTCGTATCACTAACACAGTTTACAATTTTTAAATTTAGAATTGTCTAATGGCTTCTAGTACTTTTATACTCCTAGTACTACTCTCCTAGTACTCAATATATTTTCTTATTTGGAATATGATCCAGCATTCATGACAATTGTAATGAATCCATCAAAGAGATATACAAAAAAAATCTTTTAGCTGACCCAACATAGATACACCCTTCTTTTACATTTTATATTATGTCCTCAATTATAGGCGCAATAAGCACGAGACAAATTATTATTTTTTTTTTGTACTATAATCATTTTATGTAATCATTTCTTTCTTTTGATCATCATTATCAAAACATTTTTTGTTCTTTTAATTTTCTTAAAGTGAATAAAAACATCTTGTAAGACAGGAAATAATCATATAAACGTGTATATACACATTCAATGATGTACAATGAATTAAAAATCAAAAAATTTGCACCTTTCTCTGGTTTTTATTACAAAAAAAAAAAAAAAATTTAAATCGCAAGAAGAAAGATTTCAAATTCAATTCAAATTTACGCCTTCTTCCTGAATAAAAAACAAAAAAAAACTATTCAAGTACCTATCAACATAATATGTAATATAGAACATTACAATTTCATATACTCCTGATATAATTTTGATTGTGAAATTCCAATTCTATTACAATTCATATTTTTTGGTATTAAATTATTGAAATCTATGTGAAACCCTCTTGATGCATCTGCATTATTTTATAATGAAAACAACAAAAAATAAAATTGACTGACAATTTTATATACAACATAATAAACACTACGTAGATATACTATTTGCCTTTAAATACCCTTATTAGAAACGGTAATTTTAAGGATAATTTTTTTTAACTACACACAAACAAAGATCACCCTATCTCTTTTATAATACTCGAATAATAATAATTGTGACAATGTTTTTGCTACTGTTATTGTGTACTATGATGATAACTACCGTGGTATGTTCAATAAACACTTTTTTAGTAAAAAAAAGGAAAAAAATTTTTTCTGTTTTTTTTTTCTTCTATATTATTATTCTTACGGAATTTTTGTGAAGGCTGCTCGCGACATTTCATAGATTATCAGATGACAATTTTGCAGCCCATTAAAATGTAATTTTCTAATTTTTTTTTTTATTGTTTTTATGATTGTCTTTGAACGCCTTTTTAATATTATAAATACAACAACAACAATAAAACTGAAAAAGCTGCGTATTCCCTCTGATTTAATCGAAATATGTACATTCCATATATACATAGAAAAATTCAAATTCATATTCTTACTCAGTATGTACATATTATTAATATTAAAGTAAGAAGGATATAAAATAATGGAAAAGGATAAGATATAAAAATGACTTCCGACAGATGTTAAACGTTCGTCTTATTTTACTTTTGTAATTCAAAAAATTTTGATGAAGAAAAAAATAATAATAATAATAACAATAAAGGATAATACAATATTTTTGAATATTATTTTTAAATAAATTATTTTGTTGTTGTTTTTGCAATTATTGATGTTGTGTGTGTTGTTCATTTATGTTGTTGTACAATTAATTGAGAGATGCTCCTGTTTGTAGTTGTGTATATATAATTTTAAAATTATTCATATTATAAAATTAGTTCAATTATTTTTGATTTGAAATCAGTTTTGAGAAGTCTTCACGTTCATGTAGTAGTGTGTTCATTACTTTAAAATATTCATGGCTTATTAAAATTAGCTCAAAATATTTGTAAGGATTGTTTTGAAAAAAAAGGATTTATTTATTATTGATTTTTTAATCTACAACGTTTGGGTATTGAAATTCACATTAACATAGATTAAAAAAAGATTTTCCATTCAAATTAATAGGAGGTGTGTATGTGTTTGCATTTATAGGAAAATGTTGATGGTGTAGTTGAAATTTTCATTGAAATGGATTGACATTTCTAATCCCTGTTATCAAAAAATAATAATAATTGTGTTATTAATAATTTATTATTGATAATTCTAATCTTATTTGTTTTTAACAGTTGTTATATTAAATATCAAAATACCGTTACTTGGGTAAATTTTGTACATGTAGTTAATCTTTAAAGTCTAAGTTTAACGTCAAAACGTTGTGAGTGTAGCCATATTCTGTTTCAGAAAATAATATAATTTGTTTTGTTAATTCATTTGAATTGTTTTACCGTTTGGGGTGGTAGCTGTGTTATTGAATATTAAAGATTCAGAATTTATATATTTTACTTTGTTTGGTATTAGAAGCTTAAGTTTTAATGTTTTTTTTTTTATTTTCAATTTTTAATTTAAATAAATTGGACATAATTTATTATTTTTAATTCAATAAAACCACTGCGATCATACTTACTTACGTACTTAGGTGGCCAACAGAACATGTAGGTCCCGGGCCTGACTCATCAACGTCCTCCATTTCTACCCGTCACGGGCGGATTCTCTCCAGTTGAAGATCCGAAATTGTTTCAAATCCACCGATACTTCGTCTCTCCAACGAAAGTTTGGTCTTCGGTTCTGGATTCGAAGATTCTCTTGGCTGGAGCATTTTCATTCATCCGCTCTAGGTGTTCGAGCCACTGCAATCTCTTGACTTTAATTTTCGTGACTACGTCCACCTCATTGTACAGCTCATAGAGTTCGGCATTATATCTTCTTCTCCAGACCCCATCGTCGTTTTCATATATCCGACGAAGAATTTTCTTCTCGAAGACACTAAGTGCATGCTCACTTGCCTTCAGCAGTGGCTATGATTCTGATCCGTAAAGCAAAAACCGGGAGTATTTAGATTTGTACTTTGGTGTTTCGAGAAAGGAGCTTTGACCCGAGATGTTTTGGCCACCGAAACAGCAACAGTGTGCAAGGGTTATTCTTCGCCGCACCTCCACATTGATGTCGTTTGTGGGATTAACACTGTGATTATGGGTAAATCAAAATTATACTTAAACAGTACGCATTAAGGATACGTTAAGGAATAAAATTTGAAACGTTAATGTGAAGCTTAAGTTAATGTAATATCGCCCAAAATTAGAAGATGGTCGCAGAACAAACACTTTTCTAGAATTGGAATTGCTGAGGCAAGAAAAGAGCATGTTAATATATGTTATAAAAAATACGGATGGAGCAAGAGATGTTATAATATGGATCAGAGCTGGAAGTTGGACCTTTGGAATGCTTATCATCCAATTTTTCAAAAAGCGGGATAATTGATAAAAAACAACTAAAACTAAAAAAAAGATATAACAAAAATATATATATTAAGTTATAATTAATAATAGATGCTGGTTTTGCTGAACCACATGTCCTTTAGTATTAATTTTGTTTTAAATTTTATGTAATAATTCAATAAAATAATGTTGGGTAATTAACTTGCCCTCCTTTGATGTTCTAAATGCTTATTTATTTGGGCAACAATTTTCTTTGTTCATAAGATTTTTCAGTTGATTCAATTCAATTTTTTCAATTTCAGAAAATTTGCTGTTTTCTAAATTGTTGACTGAATTAATTTAGCAATTGTCCGAATATATTTTATCCTTAAAATAGTACCATAAGAGAATTGAAAATGTCATACAATAAAAGTTTGTTAATTTATTTTACTTTTTCTTAGTCTAGTTCTTGACAACCGTTTCTTTCAATTATTTAATTTTATAACTACTTCCTAATTTCCAACCCCACCAAGTTTTCCGATAACATTGCCCTTAAAAACAGCTTTTCTTATATTCCTTTTAATTATGCTCAGCCACGTTGTTACCATAATCTGTTGTAGAATCTCTATAAATTTATATATTTTTTAGTACTTGTTTATTAAATAACTGATTATGGATTTTACCTGTTCCATTGACAAGATTAAATTTACTACATTGTTCAATTTATTGGTTTTCTATTATTTTTATTGATTTTGAATTGATTTCATCAACACTGTTTTACAACACTCTTTCTGATCTGTAAAGTAAATGGCATTTCAACGATATTAGCAAGCTAAAATTATAATCTGGAGGTGGATGAGTTCAAAGAGTATTAAGATGAACGAACCCACTTCGGAAAATAATTATTGTTATAATAAAATCACTAATGCCTCCCCTCAAACTATTCCAGCGTAATACTAGGGAGGCTTCAAGTGCCCATTTCTACACTGCTGAAATACCTGGGTGGTTAGAAACTGTTTTCGGACATTTTTTTATTGTAAAACTGCTAAAATGTGAAACATGTTTACATCTCACCTGTTCCCCTCCAATAGAAATGCTCCATTATACAATTTGCAACTTTTCAAAAATAACCTCTTCAAGTTCGTCTCCAACTTACCGTCCAATTCTGTTCATTCTTTTTTCTTCCTAATCCTTTTTTCCTAACCCAAACTTACAATAATTTTGTATAAAGGAATCCTTCCCTAGTGTTTGGGTAGCGCGTACAAAAAAAAAAAACTTTCGATAAGTAAGTAATTCAGATACAGTTTTGATATTGAAAATCAATAAATCGGACTTGTCTTTTCTATTTATGAAAATGTAAAATCCAAAATTTTTTTTTTAAATTTCTAACTACTTACTTTATTTACGTGGCCAATTACACCATTACCATTACCATTAGACCATATTAGACCATTAGGGTCTGGGCCTGACTCAACAACGTCCTACATTTTTGCTGGTCACGGGCGGCTTCCCTCCAGTTGAATAATTGTTGCACATCTGCCGAAATTTCGTTTCTCCAACAAAGATTTTGCCTAAGTACGAACATTAGAGCAGGTCGTCTGTTGATTTCCAGAAAGCCGCATTGATAACTGCCAATAACAGCGTCATAATAGGGATGTAGAATTTCGCATAAAATGTTAGATAGGATCGTAAATTCCTAATTTGTAATTAAATTTATTTTTTTTATCACTCACAAGCTCTTCGTTATATATTATGATTAACTACAACAATGGAATAAAAAAATCTGTTCCATTTTTGTACAACGCTGTCTCTGCAAAAAGATTAACAAAAATAAATAAATTAGTTAAACTGTCTTCTTCTACTTCAATTTACACTATTAAGGACATATTGACAATATTTCTTTTCTATATCATCAACTTTTCACGTGCTTATTTCTAGGTTGACCAGTCTTATACCATATGTTCTGAATCAGCGGCGGTTTTGAAAAACAATGGAAATCTCAAAAAGAATCGAGTAAATTGAGCAAATTCAGTTAACCCGTCAAAAATCTGTTAACTTTTATTTTTTTAAGAACTTTTATTACCTCACAAAAATGTTCATGATTAGCACCAGAGTGCATTTTTGAAATTTATTTTCATAAACAAAACAATTGTAGCAATACACCTTTAAACTTACACCTTTTTTTATAACCTTTAAAAAAAAATAATAGTCGTAACAATTTATTATGCTTAAACATTACTCTCTTCCATAAACAAACAACACAGTATATTGATTGATATCAGAAAATCTCGTGAAACATATGATTCATAGAATTTCTATATTACATATTATAATACATCATATTATACCGTTATTGTTATTTAGAATATATACCCACGATTTCTTCTATTATATACCAACCATCTTTACGACTGTAAATTAAAAACAATAAAATAAAGTCTTTTACATAAAATAATTAAAAATACAATATCAGCTCCCATAGTTTCATACATCTCATTCTACAGACAGTACATTTTTTATTTCCCCTTTTTCCACCCACCGCCATCCATGTTTTGATTGTGACAATTATTTTTATTACAATTTTAGAACAACCCAAACAAAATAACAGAAATAAAAATTCATTTAAAAAAGGCAACAACTTAAGGAGACGAATAAGTTTTGATTTTAAAAATTGGCTTCTGTCATTCAAATGAATTTGAATTTTGTTTTGTTTTTGTTTTGTATTTTTCAAAAGGATTTCTTTAAAGGGAAATAGCAATTAGTGACACACAATAGAAAATAATATATATAAATTGTGTACATACCTACACACATACATGTATACAAAATAAATAAAATAAACAAATAAATTAAATATATATATATATATATATATATATAATATATATGTATAATAATATGTAAGTTATAAAAAAATATTCAGTTGTTTGTCGCACTCTATTTCGGATTCACTTAGAGAATGAAAAACAACTAAACAACAACAACAACAGTATAGCACATAACAACCTGAAAAATTAAAAAAATCAAAGAATGAAAATTTCTAAAGAAAAAAAATATGAATTAATGTGGCAGTTGTGCGTAACGAGATGAAGAAAAAGTTATTTAAAATAATTACAATAACAGAATAATAACAAAAAAACAACGAAGACGACAATATTTTTATGGTTTCACAAGAAAATTGAAAAATTTGTTAAGAATTATTATTATCACAACAACAAAAAAAAAATAACTACAAAATAAATTATTTTCATGATTATTCCTCACTTACAATAATTTCATAAATTACAAAAAACATAACTACCAAACATGTTGTGGTTGTGAATAGAGAAGAATAAGACAGACACTGATGAATAAAAATGATAATAAGAGAATATTCAAAGGATGTAAAGAGACAAAATAATCCTTTTAAATGTAAATTATGATGATTTCTGAACTACTTTAATAATATTAAATTAATGTATAGATGCAGTACAGTTTTATTTAATTTATTCAATTTTGACAATGTATGATCGCGATGAAATTATTCTGTTATCAATAATTTAAAAACAGCATAATTAGGTATTCTCTTTCTTTCCTTAATTTTTTTAACATAAAGTTTGTATTGTTCAACGTTTTTGAGTTTTCAGGTTTACCAAAAAGTAAAACAATATTGCTTAAGCACTTTTACAATGTTGAATTAATAATATTTAGTAGAAATCAGAACCAAATATATTGAAAGATCAGTCTAAAGGTAAGAAGAACAGGTATATGAAGTTATTGAGACTCAAAAACTGTTTTTTTTTTATTTTAATTAGTCCATAAGTTATTACCAAAATAAACAATAATATGTTACATAACTCAAATTATACTACCCTATTGCAAAAAAGTTGGCCTAGCTTCCAACATATCATCACAAAAAAAAATGTTATAGAGGTAATTACTATCTATAGAAGATTTGATTTTATATCGCAACTACTGAGATTTTATGCGAAAAATGACAAAAAAATGAAAAATAATTGGATTCAAAATACAAACAAGATATGGGTCAACTTTTTTGTAATATAGTAGTGTAATTAAATGTTAATAAATGTACATAATATTCTATTAATATTAAATGTAAGTAAAATAACTAGATATAAGTTAGCGATGAATATTTTAATTTATGTATGAAGAATTTTCTTTTTAAGTTTTGTTTTGGAATTATAATTACATTAGTATGTAATGTAATTGCTAATATAGTAAAGTTTGGGTTCAGCTTAAAAAAAGTATGTACATAACAACTCAAAACAATAACAACAATGCAAAGTAAATATGTATCATCTATCATCATAAATGCATTAATATTATTTTTTCACTACATTTTACTTCTACCTAAACTACACCTACTTTCATAATATGTTAAAAAAAAAATAATTTATTTATTTATTATTTATTAAATATTTATATAATTTATTATTTTTTAAAATTATTTATTATTCAATTCTTATACTTTCATTCGTAATTAACTGTTTTTTTTTCATTATTATAGTTGTTGTTATAAAAGACTTCAGAGAAAAGCAAAATTAGTATATAAAAGATAAGATATAGAAATAAATTATTATAATTATTAAATCTCTCTATACTGGATTAATTATTGTAATGTTCATTGGACTTCTCTTGACAAATAAAAATAAACCCGTTATTTAGCGTGGACTAAAGAAAATAATGATTCAACAATTTTTGAATGATGTTTGATGTAGTGAGATAAATTGTGAAATTTTTGATACGCCATCTTGTATATCAGATACATACGAGGTGACGAATTGTATCATAGGTAGGTAGATATTTATAGAGTTAGAATTATTTGGAATCATTTTGGATTACCTTTTATAACTCACAGATATATTTATGAGATTTTGTAATCTATACTTATAAAAGGGAAAGTTTTTTTATTTGTTTGTTCGCTATACACGCCCACACAGTCCTAAACATATAATTCTGAAATTTTGCACATTTATTCATGGTCAAAAGAGGAACCGGTACTTTACAAAGCCATCAAATGTCAGGTTTGGCTAACTGTCATACAACTCCTAACACCAATCAGGAATCTTTCAAAAACCAAAGGTGTTACAGATCTAAAAATTTACACTTCGGTATTCTTTCACAAAAAAAGAAATACGACTGTTACCGATTTCGAAAATTTGAACTGGTTCGGGTTGCTGCCGTACACGTGCTAGCACGTTTCAGGAATATTGCAAAAGCCAATTGTGTTACAGGTATGAAAGTTTACACTTGGGGATTCTTTCAAAAAAGAATAAATGTTACCAATTTCGAAAATTTGGTCTGATGAGTTGAGAATACCTATACTGATGATGAGTTCAGTTAGTGTTATGATGAACAAAATCACTCCTGAAAATAATTATTGTTATTATAGAATTGCAGTTCAATATTAGAAAGTATTGTTATCTGATCAACTTTTTCATCAACTCTTTTTTCAGAATTGTGTCAATAGTCTTACCCTTGCATACTACATACTTGAATACAACTTTTATTGAAATTAAATTTAAATCAAATTTTTTATTTATTCTATTATTAAAACTGTATAATAATATTAAAAAATTAATAAATACCTTTTTACTAATTTACCTACACTAATAAATATGTATGCATAATAGGGATGTGCCGAATAAATAAAAATTGGTATTTGCGATTATAAATAAGAATACGAATAATCTGTTCAAACATTCGTGAATACAAATGCGAATAGTTGTATCATAATACATAATACCTAATACATGTGTAGTAAATATTCAAATTAAATAATTAAGAGCAATTTGTAGTATATTTTATTGAATATCAAACTCTTAGATCTCAGCGATAGGTACAGATTACGTCCCTGATCAGTTAAATAAACCGACAAATGAGGTAAAGTTCTGCAAATAGACAAGAAGTTGCATATTGACATCAGTTCAACCAATATTCATTCGTATTCTGTTTATAAAAATATCGATAGAGCTATAAAAATTGAAGTAAACTTTAACTGGGTATAAAATAATATCATGTAAAACTCCCAAAAAATTATGACTAAAAATATATAGCATAATTGAATGACTTAAACAGTAATGGATACAATAAGCCTTAAATTGTTACACTGATAAGTGACTGTTGTCCCAACAATCAGGTAATGCGTTTCTGATTTCTTAATATAAATTTGTTTATAAGCGAATCTATAAATATATTCATAGACAGAAAAATAACAAGAATATACTCTGTGAGTACTCGGATCAAGTAAGAGCTGGTATACCTGTTTCTTGAATCATACCATATTGTTATCACAACAATCATGCACAATGTTTCTAATTTGTTAGAATAGGTTATAAATTCATTATCGGATCTGTAAGGTTATTTATACACAGGAACCAAAATATACTCTGTCAATGCTCGGATATAACACTTCAATAGTGACGTCTTGAACATACGAATATACTTCAGCGAGTCCTAGCTTGTAATACCAAATATTTTTAGATTTGTAATTAATGAATTATCAATCGTAGAATAATCAAGTTGTGATTCAAGGAATTATTATCGGCTGATTATATGGTCAATATTGTTACAGTGACATATAGCTGCCGTTGTTCGTTTCAAACACACTAACTAAATATGTATTTTAGGATTCAAGTATAATCGATTGAAACTATCTACGTATTTCTATTAAGTCTTCTACAAATGGTGTTTTCCTGCCTTGTATACTTCCACAATTATTTTTTTACTACTAAAGAATAACTGACAGTTTTTATTTCTTTCAAAAAGTTTTCAATATCTATAAATAGGTCCATCTGACCTGAAGTTTTTCATATGCAATACACATTATTGAAGTTATAATTTAATTTACATTTCCCTTTAGTTTTATATTCATTAAGAGTACCTCTCAGAAAACTTCTTAATTTCACATTGACTGATACGAGTTTAATTCATTTCAGAACACTGTCGTGTGAGAAAATATTTAAAAAAACTTAGGTAAGTGAAGTATTACCGCATACATATACTTTAAAATATTATTCCAATAATGTGAAAATTTGCTTAAGTCAGAACTACAGTTCTATATTTATTTCTTCACAGCATATATATTATACTCATTACAGAGCGCACTCTTCTGCACTAATCTTACACAATATTTTTGTTTTTGTTTTTATACTTTTTTCATAATATCAGCAGAGATCTTAAAATTCGTACAAATATTTTGGTTATTTTTTCTCTTTACTTATCATAATTAAAAATATTAAATGCAATAACAAATTTAGCATTAAAATCTTCTATCAGGTGAAATCAAAGTTTCTTGTTACCATAAAACATCTTTAGATTGTAAATAAAATCTTGAAAAAAGATCATTTAGGTATTTTTATATATAAGAACAATAACAACAACAACAACCAACAACAACAATAAAACATAAAGATGTTCTCTAAATAGAAAAAAAATATTTTTAATCGGAATAAAAGACCGGAACTTAACCGTCTTACATTTCATTCATAATTGAGTAAAAAGGATATCATTTCTTCATGTACATTTTAATATAAGATAAAAAAGATGAACAGGATGTTCCAGCGTCATTTTAATGGACGTAAAGTGCAAATTTTTTTTTTTTATTACTATAATATGTTTTTTGTATACCTTAGAAAGGTAAAATTAACAATTCAGGTACAATAAGATTTTATATTGATGATAATAGTAATGATGATGATGAGATCAAGTCATTAAAATTTTATATAGGATCACAGGATATTCAGATGAATCACAAATAATTTGGTTTTGTATTTAAATATCCGCTTTCATTCATTTTAGCTTGCTAAATTAACGTAACTTGGTCGGTTCATTAAATAAAACATGAAGAGAACACTGTACTGTACCATGATTAAATAATTCTCGTTGGTGACAGAACTTGAAATGGTTTCATATGAATATTTTTTATATTAACATGAGTTTTTGTAACACATAAATTAAAGGCATACATCTTGGCAGTTAGAAATTTTAATTTTTTTCTCTTCTTCTATTTCTGGATTCAGGTATTGTTGCCTGCTTATTTCAATAGGTATGTACATAATCGTAAGCCCTTTTTTAATCTAATCTTGTGGATCTGATAATATTTATTGATATATGCTCATATTATATAATAAGTGATTGTATTTTACTTTAAACGTAATCATTTTCGGATATATGGTCCTGAAAACAACGATGGGGTCTAGAGGAGAATATATAATGCCGTTGCTGTATAATAAGGTGGACGTAGTTGTCAAAATAAAGGTCAAGAGACTACAATGGCTCAGACACTTAGAGTAGATAAACGAAAAGCCTCCGGGTTGGATACGAAATCTCTTCTTTGAAAATCCGTTTTTTAAAATTACCCCGTATCTCAATCCCCTGTTTTAATATCCTATTTTTAAAGTTCTCCGTTTCAAAATCCCCTTTTTTGAATCTCACCCGTATCAAAATCCCATTTTTTAAAATCCGCCATATCAAAATCTTTCGTTCTTAAAATTATTTTTTTTCTCAACCGCCCGAAATTACAAAACGAGGAATTTAAAAAAAAAAAAATTTAAGAAATAAATTTTGGGCACATTTTCCAGTTTGAAGCTATTGGAGGAATCAAAATGTTGATTGATGGATGGAACGTTTGATGTAGCTCCGAATATTATGAGACAACTATTTACAATTCATGGTCAAATTAATAGCCAAATAGTTCCATTGATATTTTGCTTAATGAGCTCCAAAAGTAAGGCAGCTTATCAAGAATTCTTGTTTTATGAGCTCTGTTACACAGCCTGTCAATGGAATATAAACTTGAATCCTATACGAATTATTTCAGACTTCAAAAAAGCTGGTGTAGGTGCCGCAAAAGATTTTTTTCCATCAGCTATATATAAGGGATGACTACTTCACTTTGACCAAATTATTTGGAGAAAAGTGCAAACTGAAGGGCTGATAGCTAAATATGGAAATGATGAAAGATTAAGCCTACAGATTCGCATTATTAAGAGTTTGGCATTTGTCCCGACAGAAAAATTGCTTGATTATTTTTCAGATTTATTTAAAACTCTTAATAATGACGCCAAAAAAAAATTTCAAATTGGTTTAAAATAAATTATATAACAGGTAATACAGGAAAATCTAACAAGCCATCCAAACCACAATATCATCCAAATGTTTGGTCTTCCAAGATTCTAATTCCAAGATTCTAATTCCAAGATTAAAATGTAAATAATAATTTGTTTCTTTTTTATTGTATTTTTTTGCACACTACCTAAACACTAGAAAAGGATTCCTTTATAGAAAATAATTGAAGGGTTGGGTAAAGGGGTAATAGGATTCGGAGTAAGAAAAAGAAGGATGTTGGGGGAGAATTTGGAATTGAATTATTTCCTATAATACTAAAATATGGGATTTTGAAAAAGCGTATCAAAAAACAATAACGAAACGTGGAATTTTGATACGGTGAATTTTGAAAACAGAGGATTTTGAAACAGGGGATTTTGTTACGATCCCAAATCCTCCAGCCAAGAGAATCTTCGATTCCAGACCCGAAGGTACAAGACGTTGTTAGATTGCTCGACTATAATTTAAAAAATCATTTATAAAAACAGTACAGCAACTAATTATTTTGTATAACTATTTTGCAAATTTTTCCGTTAATTATAGGTTAAAGTGAAAAATTTCAAATTTTCAATCAGAATTGTAGACCATACCAACTTGAAAGAGCCAAGATACCAACTTCAACCAGTGATCGAAAAAATTAGAGGGCGTTGATGAGTCATGTCCAGGATCTACATATGATATGTTGGCCATCTAAGTAAGCAAGTAATCATTTTCTCAATATAATTTATTTGCTGAAATTTGGAGTGAAATTTTTATTAGTATAACATATTTTAATTTCTTAGACGTGATTCTGCATGTAGAGAGCTATTTCATTTTTAATTTTGGTTTGTGTTGTTGTGTAATTTAACTTATCCAAAATTTCTAAAGTCATATATGGTCCCATATGCAGAGAAAGGTCAGATTTTTTATTTTATTTTTTAATTCATTTATTTAACTTTACAATCCATCTTATTTAAATCTATAATAATAGTATGCCACTACTAGATGATATTAAGTAATTGGTTGGTTTGCTTTATTTTTCTACAAGTGATGAGTGAGCCCATTGTCCCATCTTCGAAGTTGGATAGTTCTGATAAAGGTAGTGAGGATTTGTCATTAGACTATTCATTAATATTCTGCTTAAGTCTGACGGATGAAACCTTTTCAGCGTTCGCACATGTTGATCTGTATACTGTTGCTATGATACTAGACCATTTAAATTTATTTCCTATCTGCAAAAGTATTTTAATCTTCTTATTGCTTTTTTAACAGATTCTAATTTTAAATGCTTTCTAATTTCTTCATTTGTGAAGAACCATGGATGCATATTGATCGCAGTACTTTGGATTAGGTTCCTGTTCTGTCCTGATTGAGTCCCTGGGGAGAGTAAAAAAGAGAAAATGATTCCTTCCGTATATAAAACCAACCAACAACAAAAAATAGGCCACTCGAGTTGTGGTCTCAAAAGGGCACAATTTTAGTGCTACCCACATACCAACCTACTTTGAATTAAAACGTTTCCAGTATTTCAATGTTGGAAATAATTAAAAAGTTGTATCCAACAGTTCTATACCATAATATCGGATGGGTTTAAAGACGGGCTAGTAAACAGTATCTTACGCTTTTTACGCACAATGTCATATTAAGCAGTGTAGACTGTTAAACTTCAATATAAGTTGTTTATTTTTGTTGATAATATGCTTTCTCAAATTAGCACCTATCCAAATGCATACACCTTCAAATTTTTAAAGAATCATAAAATAGAATCAATTTCTGATCTATCTGTATCTAACTTATTTACCACAAAACTAACAAAATATATTCATTTCATATTAATATTTACAAAACATTGAAATTTTAAATGCCCTAGGACGCAAAGCGGTTAAAACATTTCCAGGCTGTTTGGCGGATGTGCGCCACGAATATAGATATGGTTCTTTTGGTATAGGCATAAGACTTAATTAAACCACTTGTAAGGGGGCTTTGCGATCGCCCGATTTTTTGCTGATTTTGTATTGCCATCTACGTGGCCTGGTATCCAAGCCGATATCAATGTGCCATTGGCTGAATTTCTGATATGGATTGACATGTATTCATTGTTTTAGTGATTTTCAATTTACTTGATTGCACTGAGGGTATTGATTAGTACAAAAATGTTGAACGTTTCACGATTTTGTGTGCCATGCTAATCTTATTAATTTTCTCTGGATCGCTCCAATTTTATTATGCCTAAATATACTGAGAATTTATGATATGAATTTGAGTTTAACTTGAGTTTTTCTATTATTATCCGGTAGTAGCTATCTATATAATTTTCAAAATTACATTTTAACAGTTTCATACCAAATGTACTTACCTTCTATCTGCATAGAAATTCTGTAAATATACTTGTTTCAAGGGCTATTACTTGTATTAGGTATATATTATACAGGTTTCAATATGTAAAATTTATGTAAAATCGAATACGAAAGTTTCTCGAAATTATTGCTACAGTTAAACAAATTATGTTGCCCAAAACAAAGAGTTCGAATGCCCAAACAATTAAAGAAGATATTAATTTTGGAAATAATTCATATACGAGTATTTACTTACTATTAAATTATGTAAATTAAATGTGAAATAATATCATTACCACAAAAAGAGACAAAAAGCAATTTAATGAAAAAAACTAAGTTTCAGGCCATAATTTGAGAACCAAAATTGTTGGTTGATTAAAATTTAAAGAGTCATTACAATCAAAATTGAGTTAAATTTAAATTATTGTTAATTATTATTAATATTTATTTAATATTATTTAAATTATCCACAATAGATAGTGATTTACAAGCACTAGCTGCCAATGCTATCGACCTTCTTACATTTTTTTCTTGTGAATTTAAATTTAAATAGTCCATGGACTATGTAATAGACATGGAGTATACATACTAATAAAAAATATTGTTGTATTCAAATTTATTTTCATTCGTATATCAAACTTCATTAATATATCACAAATATCAGATTCTTTACTTATAAATTAGTTAAAAAAGCGATTATATTATTGTTCATGAGTACTACATGTAACCCATAGATTTCATTAAAATACATATACAAAAATGAATCAGAACTTTGTAAAACAAAATTTAAGAACTTTATGGTTTCTTAATTTACTGTGATTCCACAATAATTCTCTATTAATTCTCTCTATAAAACTGTCACAATTAAAAAAGATTATCAATTAAAGATGTTTTTCTATCATCCTTTCTTCTTTGATAATTTCTTGAAATCTTAATTAATTAATTTTATTCGTATTCGTGTGTTAATAATTTACTATACGGCGGCGCACATAAGAAATTATCTTACATAAGTTCAACAACAGTAGTTAAATGTGTCATATTTTTAACCCCTTTTCTTTTCTTATATTTTAGTTACAATAAATTTTTCATTTCGAATACCCATATTTCATTTTAAATTCTAATAAAATTTTTGATGTTCAAAAAGACAGAAAACATCAGTTTTAAAACATAACCTTTATTAGGAAATGTATAACAAACATTTTATTACAGTTCCAATCAAAAATAATAATATAAATTAATAAAATGAGGGCGCAAAAAAAAGTATTTTACTATACAACATCGTATAATCCTTATGAAACCATTATTTTCTACATAACACACTCTTCTAATATCTTCCCTTTTTAACCTTAAAACATGAAAAAGTAAGTAACTGTTAAGTTATTAAATTAGAGGAGGGAATTTTCAGATTATAATAAATCATTATATGAAGCCATCAGTTTCAGTAGAATAATATTATCCTTGAAATTAGCTCTTAAAGATATGATGGGTCATAATATAATATACTAGAAATGTATGTCATGTTTGTATGTAAGGATATAAGGACAATAACAGGATGTTGTACTGATAATAATAATAATTGTTTCAATTGAATGTATACAATATACTATATCATATTTATATTAGTTTTCAATACTTGACCCCTTACTTGTTTAATGTCATCACAATTTCAATTTTTGTTTTTATATTTGATAGAAAATTGTCCAAAATTGATAAGGTCTATTATATATTTTAATCATATTGTGTACAACACAAATTAAATATAAATTGGATTTTGAATACAGTTTATGGGGAAACCCAAACATAATAGTGAATAATTTTGATCATTAGAATTGTGTAACTATATAGTCTGTTTTTCAAGCTGAAACCTATGTCATCAATGTATCGGCATTACAGTGCAGTAAAAGAAGGTATAAAGGTACCAACACATATAAAATTTTAGATAGCCAAACTGCCTGAAGAGCTCTGGCTTCCCTAATTTTTAAAATCAAAGTTCTGTGCCTGTAGCTGTTACAGAAGTTTAATAAAGCTAGCGGAACGAAACAGAGCTTATGTAGACTACTAGGCATGAAGGGATACACAGCAATGAAGAGACAGATGTCTTTTTAAAAACAGGCGCGAAGAGTCTTAGGTGAGAAGGGTCTTAGGACCAGAGCCAAGTATTGCTTGTTCAAACGCCTAATTACAAAGAATTGTTTCCAGGTGGGAAATTACATACACCAAAAACATATGGCACAGATTTCAAGGATTTACGCAGTCTAAAGACTTTTTTCAAACCAAGTATCAAAAAACTGAATCAGATAATTAAATAAACTTGATCCAATGTCAGAATACTGACATAGTTTATCACAGGTCATGGCCTATTGAACAAGCATCTGTTCAAGATTGGTAGATCGAGCACAGGTAGAGGCTTTGAAGGGTAGGAATCTTCCTCCCATATTCTATTTTGTTGCGACGCCATAGCTCGCAAAAGATATAAACATTTCCAGGAATACACATTGCTCGATTTTGAAATTGACATTAGAGCAATAATAGCGTTTATCAAGGACATAGACCTACAACTCTGAATAATAGACCTTAAGAAGTCGCGCTTAGAAAAAACCCACCATTAAAAAAAAAGTCGAATAAGTACAATATGTTTCAGAAAGACAAAGTTAGCCACAATATAAAAAAAAACTGGGGATACTTCCACATAAAAGCGCTTCTAAATAAGTCAATACTGAATAATAAAATTACAGTCAAATCTTCAATTTAAAGTACATAGGCACGGTTAATAATAAACTTAGAAAAGGTTCAAAAGGCATTAAAAAGGGTTTAAGGCATCGAAAAAATATTTTATAACAGATGAATTAACAGCCAATAAAAATATTATGCAACCAGACAATATCCAGACCAATTCTGAGCTATGCAATACCGATCTGGTACGATATAATTTATGAATAACAGTTTATATAAATCTATATAAACAACCCTAAACAAATTACAAATATTTGTATGCCAATAAAGGTTTGTTTAAAAAAATTAATATCCACGGATTTGATGATTTTGCAATAAAATTGGCACGAAAAGATTTTAATAGCACCTCAAACACCTCCGAAAATGATCTAATATCAAATATATACTACTCTAACGAGGTGTCTATTAAAAACCTGTAGAGACGAGATATCACCCGAATATTTTATTTACTTAGATTCAAGAGGTTACTTTATTCAAAATCTAAATCATGTCCCGAAATTATATCATTATTATAGACGGATTATATATAAATTTATAGATTTTTAGCCGGATAATATTGAAACTAGTACGTTAAAATTTTATATGATTTTAACGAACAAGGAGAAGCAAATCAAAAGAAAATATTAGTGATTGGAGAATTACAAGGAGAAGAAAATTAAATGCAACTACTGTATTTACTTTGGTAAATTTTAAAATTGCGTATTAGATACAATAGTTTTTATTACTTGGAACGTATGTTTTATATCAGTAATTATTAAAGAAGTATTTCGTTCATATAATACTACTGAAACTAATCAGTACGTACTATAGTGTTAGAATACCTGAATTTTAATTGTGATTGATTCTATAACTTATATGAAGACTATGCAAACATCATCTGTGAGTTATAAAAATCAATCGAATTATTTCACTATGCTAATGTTAGATGAACACACCACTTAATTAGGAAGATTTTTTTGACAAATTTTAGACATATATTCTGTAAACCAAAGTGTAAAAAGTAGAAGGACCGTTAAAATATCGTTCTGTAGCACTTGAACTTTCCTATAAGACAAATAGGGAATTATTATCTGAAAAATTAAAAAAAAGCTAATTATGAAATTTAGTTGACTAAATGAATTATAATCCGACAACAATACATTGTTTATAGTAGCATGGTTACCGACTCTTTTTAACATCAGTTAAATTTATAAAAGCCCCGGTAATTTAGAATTTTCTGGTTGAAAGAACGAATTGAATAATCTCAGGATCACCAAGATGTACCACATTCAATTACATCTGCCTACAGAATATGGCAGATTTGAGCTAATTACTAGAATGTTTCCTGAAGTAGCTTTTAATTCAAAGTTTTTTGACCATCACGTAAACGTTGAAATTGTTAAATCTGGACTGCGTAATAATGTACGTAATGCTAACTAGCTAAATTAATAGTTTTTTGTTTTGTTTTATTTTTCTTTTCTTTTCCATTGGTTATTTTGTTTTGTTTTCGTTTTGTTTTTTTAATTTTTACAATTAGTATTAACTTAATCTTTTATTGTTTCAAGTTTTTGCAGTATACTAACAGTATGTTTTATCTAATCTATTATCAGTGTTGTACAACTACTCTACTAACAGCATATGTTTTATTTTTATTTCATCTAACGTAGTCGGGTTCTACTAACCTTAATTAATGTTGATAAAATATTTCACAAAAATATAGTTTTCGTTTCTAATGGAAATCTGATGTGTTTGCTCCAAGCATTAAATTTGGCAGTGTTAAGTTTAAAATTATTACCTATGAGTCACATTACTGACCTACCTTTGTACTCCATCAAACGATATAAAATGTTATTGTATATATCCAATTGATTTGAATTTGGGTTGTACATCTACGACTATTTTAAAATTTTATCATATCGGCAATAGCAAAAAGAAAATAGATTGCTCAAAATGTGTATGACTTTTACGTGCGTTTCGATCAATAATAATAAATAATGATATAATAATAATAATAATAGAACAACGATCATCATAATTCTCGATGACATAATGTTCGAATATTAGATAAATTATATCACAATACATAATATACACATGTAAGGACATACATAATATTATTATGTACGATTGTACATAAATACAAATATCCGAAAGTAATAATCTGAAAATCTAATATAGTTATGTAATGTTGTACAAGGATAATAAAATGTTTGCTACATTTAAAAATGACACTATTATTAAATTATTATTATTATTATTGTATCGGTTTTGTACTATTAAAAACGTGTGTGTGAAAAATTTTTGGATGGAAAAAATGTTATTTTTATTGTTTTAAAATTTTGCACGGTCATTGCGAAAATATGGATTGCGATTCAAAATTAGCAAGTAACATTTTTTTTCCTTTTTATATTTTTGAAATAATTTTCGATTCGATATGTATTTGCTTAAATAAAATTACAAAAATTTGAGTTACATTTGAGTTCATCGATATTGCAGAAAACCCTATTAAGCATTGGGTGGCGTAGTAAGAAATTTTTTGTTTTGTAAATAGAACAAAATCATCAAAATAGATGAAGTTATCGTTAATTACCACAAATGAAGTTTTCCTGCTATTTTCCGGCGGAGAACGAAGTGAAGGATTTAGTTTAACGCACTAAATCCGAAAATATGGATTGAGCTTATAACACACTAAATGCAAAAATATAAAACCCACTAAAAACTTCTATCCTTTTATGAAAATTATAACCAGTTTTTAGACTAACCAAAAATATAATTATTAGGCTCTATTACTTCAGATATCTTTGATTAGTCAAAATCCCATGAGGAATTTTTTGCACATAAACTAAATCTTGGCACAGACTAAGATCAGTCTAACACACTTCGAATGGTATTTAAGTCATCTAACAAATGGTGTTTAAGTCGTTTTGATTTTAAGTAGACCGTAATATTTCTTAATTGATATGTTGAGAAAGACAACTTTTGTGGCGTAAAGCCAATTTGTTAATCTACCTAAGATCTCTATGAATATCAGCATTGCGAACATACTAAGAATCATTAACAATGCTTCGCAACACTTTGTATTGGAGCGATTGGATAGTTTGAATGTAAAGTTATACCTCATATTTTAATACAGTATGTTCAGACTAGTTTTGATATTTGATTGTAGTTAAAAAAAACTTTTATATGTCGAAAATGTTGGTATCAACGTATGCAGATATTAGCCAATATAACTGGTTGTATTTCAATTTTAACTCTTGTTTCGTTTTCTTCACAAGTTCTTCCCATCGGAGCTTTGCATCAAGATAAGTGCATTTTTCATTGTAATAGGAACGGACGCCCCGCCCCTATTTTCTTATTTATATTACAAACCGCTAATAGAGCAATATCATCTGTAAAAATTGCTGTTGCATATCACCTAGCTCTGTGATATCGCTGATATAAAGTAAATATAGAATGCGACCCAGAATACTTGATTGGGATATTCTTGCATATATATTGTTTATTGTCTCTTGTTTAATTTTAAATACCATTTTAAAAAGTAAGATGCAATTTTCTCGACATAAACTTTTGGTAAAACAGAAAGGTCACACGTTCAATTCTTTTGAAAGAAAGAAATGCTTTATAGGTTTTTTGATCTAGTCTAGTACTGTTATAACTTAAAAAGAAAACAAACCAATCAGGCGATTAAAAATGTATCAACGATCGAACTGATTTTAAATTAACAAACAAATTTAATTTAATTTTTTTCTCATTACCATATATATTATGTTCCCGATATAAGTCATTCTAAGGCTCATCTAGTTCTGCCAACATTATTTTAGAAAATTAAACCTAAATAAGTTGGGCAGAATCGATTTTCTTTTTGTTTCATTTTAATTTCTTATTTAGTCATTATTGTACAAATATTGATCCTTAATCTCAATCAATGAAATTTTCATATTTGATATATAATACAGATAAATTTCATAATTGAATATATATATATATATATATATATATATATGCCGTTTATAGCACCTACAATCTTTTATAAGAGACGAATTTTATCTACCATGAAATTTGGATTCATAAAACTTGCCACATCATTTGTTTAGTTTTTGCTACTCTTCTACTCATACAAGCTATACAGAGATATGATTTATTGTTATTGTGATTAAAATTACAAATTACTTAGTTAAAACAAGAATTATGTACAAAGGGTTAGGTAGTGAAACATATTACCTGAATGAAATTCTAATCATTATTGTTTTTGAGATTGTGTTAAGCGATATAGGTTGGCAATTTTGTCTTTGGCATTTTATCCTTCACTCATCCATAAAGACTATATCAGTGTAAATGTAGGGAAAATTATCACATGTAATTCAACAGAGGCTACACAAAACAAAATGTTGAGAATATAGTTTTTGGGGATTCTGTCTTATTCAAAATTTTGTCGCTGTGGATTTTTATTTTTTTGCGAATTTCTCCGCCTTCCATCTACAAAATAGTATAATATTTTTTATTGTTTAAAACAAAGCCAAAAAAAAACCAAAAAATTATTTTCGGATTTCAAATTAAAAATTCTATGATAAAAGCATCCTCACAAAAGAAATTGATTCTTAAAAATAAAAAAACAAAAATAAATAAATAAAAAAAATCAAATCAAAATACAAACAAATATCACATAAGCTAAAAAAAAAATTGATAAATGAATTTTTAAATTTTTTTAGTGCTTGTTTTTTTTTTATATTTTTTAAAAAATTTCATTTTTTCTTTTTTTTCATTATTAGGGTTCTTTTAACAAAAAAAAATAAAAAATTATGAATTCGTTACGGATAATGTTAGTACAGGACTTTTTACTTTTAAAATAAGAAAAATAATAAAAATAAAACGCTCCATTTCGAAGGATAACCGGAACAATAATAAAAAAAAAATAATAATAAATGCGTATTCAAATCAATTTTTCAATTCTCTCCCACTTGAAATCGAAGACTTTTATAATATTATATCATGCATTTCTATTTGTTTGAATTGTGTGTGTATATTCATGACATTCAGACCTTATTCAAATCAAAATTTCAGATGACACAATCACAACTTACACATTACAAAAAAATAAAAAAAAAATGCCACAAATTTTATTAAAAATGAGAAAAGAATTAACCATTATTAAGAAAAATATTGTAAATTTAAATTTTACTTTTCTTGTCGGTCGGTTGAATTGCATTTGCACACAACACAGCTCAAATGATGAGAGAATTATTGTTGTTATTTTATTTTTTTATTATACCTAATCATTAATATTGGTTTGGTGGTGGGTCGGTCATGTTATTAGATTGTGTTAAAATATATATTGATATATATTTATATGTATATATAATATACCGAATCATTTCAATACACTTAAATATTCAGAATGACAGCTGTCGATCAAAAATAAATTTATTTTAAGAATAAAAGTAAAATCAAAATAAAATAGCAAATACAAATATATTTTTAAAATATTTTCACAATACAAAAAAAAAATATAAAAAATGTACTTACAGTGATTATTAAAAGTTATTGAACAACCCGAAATTTATATTTATATTTAATTTATTTAAATTAAAAATCCTTGTTAGTTTCATGCAATATTTTCAGAAATTTGCATAATTGATAATGAATATGCATAATTTCAGAAATTTTTTGATTCCCTCCTCAATTTAGAACATTATATTATTGTTCGCTGTCATATTTGGAAATATTTTCGAAAAGAATACAGTTAATTTTTTTTATTATTTTGCAAAAACAATTCGTTAAAGTAATGATGACAATTTCTATATTCCACGAAGAAGGCTAACGTCATGTTTAATATACCAAGGGTATGATCCCTTTGTTTACCAAAATCTTCCCGAGTAAATTAGTTTGTGGACAAGGGGTATGAAACCTATGTCAACCATGACGTTAGCACTCTTCGTGGAATATAGACCAATCTGTGGTAGTCCCGGAAAGCAAATTTGATACTGGGAAATTATAATGTAATGATGGATTCATTCAATTTTATGTAATTACCTCTTAATATGTTAAAGCTTTTACTACTAGGTTACTAGGTTAAGTCTTACTAGCTCAAACAAAATAATACAATTTTTTTTAAAAATAGTATCTCCAAAATAGATGCTTGTTTACATTTAAATGGTTATATAGGTATAAAATATGGAAAGGGGATATTGAACCAATTAATAGCGCCTCACAGGTATTTATAATATCACCAATTGGTTTTTTTGTACACAATTTAGTCAAAATTGAAGGCGGGAACTTTTCAAGCATATATTGTTTCACTCTTAACTGACAATAATGACAAGCCAATATATTTCCAATAACAATTAAAAATGTTGATGTGTTTCAAAATTACGTTTTTTTTTTTGAAAATTTATTACTCTGCTTCGTTATAGTAAACTTTATAGTAATTTTCGATTGACAGAACCCAACTATGAAGGGTGAAGTAAAAATAAATTCTTAAGTTCTTGAAAAAAAACAAAATTTTAATCAACTTAATTGAGTTAATTTTCTCCATATGATATTTGCGTAAATCACTTATATGTTAAAATAAATGTGTAGGAACAACAAATTTTTTAAGCATTTTAACAATATGTTCTGACACTATAAGTTCGGAATGTGAATTTTATTCTAAATATTCTAGTTTAGTTTTAAGATAATATTATAATTTGTCACCATGAACACGTGAAAGAAACTGTATACATACATATATTGCTTTTTCCCCCACCATTTGGGAGTATAGGGCTTCATCAAAGCTCAAATAGGTCCTGAGATTCTAAGATTGTGGTTCCAGGCTTCAATGATCATTCTTTTTCATAAAGGTGTTGATTAGTTTAAATATTGTTATTCTACTTTGGTGGTGCACTTGCGCTGTATATCGCCAGGATTTCAACACGCATTTGCCAAATTGTTATATTGCTTTTACCACCTTACAAATAAACTGATTAGAATAAGTATTAATCTATAGAGAAATAAATAAATTGTTTGCAATATAATACGAATTTGTTATTAAGCCTTAAGTTTGTAAGCTAGAAATTTCATGATCCAGCTTTTTTTAATGTTTTGTAAGTAGATATCCTAAAATTTTCATTGAACTTCGTTAGCTAGTGTTGAGAGTATTTTTTAATACAGAACAATACAGTATATTATATATTTAATTTTTTGCAGACTGTGTTCATCTATTTCAGATACTCACTGTAATTCCAAAAAAGTTTTTTTCAATTATTTTTATTTAATTATTTTCTATCTCTTTCTTACATTATTGATTGTATTTCTTAGAGAGTTTCTTTGAATCCGCATATTATTGTATATAATTTGTTTATGCCATTGTAATGGATATTATTTTGAATTGGGTATTTTGAACAATTAAAATGATTAAAAATCAATTTTTTAATATTTTTGAATAGAATTGAATTGAATTGAATTGAGTTGAATAAATTGAATTATGAATTTATAATGGAGTAGGATGAATTCATTATAATATAATATATTTATATACATATATATAAAAAAATGAATAATAATAAACGTAATGGTATCATATTAATTTAAAGGACAAATTGGATGTTTATTTAAAAAAACATCAATTTTTGTTTTTATATATTTTTGAATCTGCTGATCTTAAAACCTTATTATCGTATGTATTGAAATATGTTATAATTATTATGGACATATGCAAATTATGAGAAAATTTATTAATCCAATTGGTTGAAAATTTAATTATTTGTACTCTATATTACATTGTATTTTGTATTAATAAAATAATATCATGCATACCTATATGACTGAAAAGTTTATTTTGTGTAGTCAATATAGAGATGCAATGCCGTAACCATAAATTGTATGCACATAGGCAAAAATCAGTTGATTTTTATTTTATTGTGATGAACGTAAAATTTTTAGTGGCCGAAGAATGTAGGGAAATTCTTTAATTCTTCAAAAAAATCAAATATTCTGACCTTTGGTTAATTTTCCCTACATGATCGTTGCGTAAAATACAATGAATTATATTGTTATTCAACACATTATGTCAGTAAAGGGACATTTTTAAGTCGAAACGGTGCTTGAATTTTATTTTAAACATTATACTTTTGAAATAATTTAGTGAGATATAAAAATCGACCAAAATTATAATATAAAATCAGTCTATAATACTAGCTAGCATGTAACTATCTATTCGACCAAAATGTGGTAATAATAATCTAGTTGTAATAAATAGTTATATACCAGCTAATTGATTTTACGTTTAAATTTTATTCGATTTTTATAACTCACAGACGTGTTAATAACATTTTGTAATCTAGTTAGAAAATGAATAAAAATAAAAATTAAGAGTTGTATTGGTATAGTCTAACACTATAAATACCTACTAAAGAGCTCAAGTGAATGATGATGAGTGAAACCACTACTGAAAATAAAATAATATTGTTGAATAGAAAAATTGAATTGAATTTAATTGAAATTTATTTCTTATGGATATGAATATGCATATGCAAAAGTTTTTTGGCCCATTTCCTTAGGAGACGTGAGCCACCATAGAAACATTGATGAAGAACAAAAACCAAATACAAATTTATAAAATGGTGTATATAGTATCTATATAAAGTTTTTATTAAAAACAAATTTATTAACAAAAATTTTTAATCTTCTTAACTCGCAAACCATTTCGACCTATCCAAAGTAAAGTATGACAACTTGACTTATCTGCAAATTGAGTTATGGTATACATCTGATTGCCCATATTCCAATCTATAACCTGTCAAAATTTCAGAGCGATCGCCCTAAAATTAAGGAAGTTATGCTCATAGACACATTTTAACAAAAACTAAAAACTGAAAAATATTTCGAGCAAAAGTAATCTAAGTCCAGTTGTATTAATTCTCGTTAAATTAAACATAAAAAACAATCAGACAAGGCGATATGTAATACTTTAAGGTAATTTTTTGTTTTTTTTAGCAATACATTTCGATTTGTCATACTTTTATTTATAAAATATGTTTTAATTCATCTATTATATTTACCGTTTGTATTTTTTTTACTGATTGTGGAGAATGTTTTTTTTTTTAAAATTTGAATTGGATGAATGTCTTAAAATTTTTAATAGTTTTTGGAAATTAGGTAGTAAGATGATGCAGTGGCAATTTATTTTAGAGCGTACAAAAACATTTGACAAAAAGACCGGCACACTAAACCCAAAGATAAATAGAAAATTTATAAAAAACTATTTAAAAAACAGAAATAGTGAAATCATAGAGGAGATTCGGATTTGCCAGTTAATGTTTATGAATACGTTGAATACTAATAAGCAGTGAATAACAACAGCTTTCAAGAAACTTGAGAATCATCTTGGAATTTTATTACCTGATTCAAGAGGAAGACATTAAAGAACTGTAAATTATGCCAATGAGATTGCAAAACCGTATAATATAAATATAACACACCGTTTTTTAGAGCAAGGCCATACATAAAACGAAGCTGATATAGAAAGAGAAAAAAAGGGAAGCAATTATATGTACCTAGTCAATGGTTTATGTTAATACAACCTTAAAAATAAAACTGGAAACATGGTTATAGAAATGGTCCAAGACGAAATTTATAATTTTAAGGATTTAACTCAATGCTTACATTTAGATAAGGGCATCAATTCAAAAAAAGTTTTATTGAGCCAAGTGTAAGCAAATATGATTTAAAAGATGAATACAACGCTATAAATTTAAACAATAAAAAACGAGCCAAAAAAAGAAAACATTTGTAATGAAAAAATTATATACCTACATCAGTTTCACCAATTAGTAAAGTTAAATTCGAGGACACACATGATTCAGAAACAGAAAAGGAAAATTAAAATGTGAAAATTAAATTGATGAAACTAAATTTTGTATCAAAGTTAATAATGTGATCTATTGTATGTAACATAAAATTAAAATTGACTACCTATATATGACCAAAATTAAAATGAAGTAGCTATGTGGTAAAAAAAATCAAAGTTAGTATAAAAAGTATGCAAACTTTGAGTAAGATAGATATTTTTAGTTTTGTTTTTCCAAGAAATGGATTTCTGTTAATTTAATGTTATTAATTTTTTTTGCTAATATAATAAAATTTATTTTTCTTAAAATGTACCTAAACTTTTGTATACTGACTTAAAATTAACACTACAATTTAAAACTTTTATATATTATTTCATAGTATTTTGTTGAATTATTAATGTAAAACCAGGCAGCTAAGACGATTATATTAAGAGATGTAATAAAAATCCGTTAAATTATCCATGTAACTTTACTACGTTGAGAGATATAACATAGTACGAAATTATTTTTCCCAGCAAGACTATGACATCTACGCTTTATCGAACTTTAGTTTTCCAATTATTCCATGTTAAAGTATTACATCTCAAGATGTTATTATGTTAATAAAAAACAAGGGTAAAAATAGAACTAGTACAATTCAAATATCTCGAACTTAACTAATTTTGAAATTAAACCTAATGCAAAAATTAATAATACACCTTAAAATAATATGCTGACAAAAATTTGGAGCATCTTACTCATCAGTTAATGCTTTTAAAATAGATTCCAAATATGACAAAATTTTAAATTGCTCCTCCTGTAAAATTGATTTTTCTGAGTTGTCATACTTTACTTTGGATAGGTCGATTTATAAAAAGTATTATCAAAGCCACTCGTCGTTGTCCGGGTTCAACAAAAACTTTAAAAAATTTATAGTAATAAAATTTTATTTACCAACCGAATTCAAAAAAAATTATTTCTAAAAAATATTCTAGAATTTTTCATAAAAGATATTTGAACACATGGTGGTGGGTTCAATTCAAATTCTGTAGTAGATTTGAATTTCCATTTTAATAGCATAAAGATACAAACAAATTCAACACAAAATCAAACAAATTCAAAAATACCAGAAACTTTGAAATGGACCCAGCAATGTGTTCCAAGCTATACTGTTATGGCACTACTACAATATTTTACTTTACAGAAGAAAATTTAATACGTTTTTTGTTAGACCCGGACAACGTCGAATGACTTTGCTAATATTGAACTAAAAGTATTCAATGTTTTGTATTTCTCTTGTATAAAACTGGGCAGTTTTGATTAAACTGTTTTTTCAGTCTGGAACCAGCTACTCAAATCTGTTAGTTTAGCTGATCTATTTTGTATAGCTACTTCAACATTTAGTTTCACTTATAATAGGCTTATTTTTTATTTTTATTTAGTCATTTTTCTAAACAATAGCTTAAACCTCACTTAAAATGTATTTAAACAGTTTATTTGATCTGAAAATCAAAATTACAAAAATAATAATCTTTGACAATTAAAAATCGAAACAAGACTACACCACAAATTAAATTAAATTGTATCAAATTGTAATTAAAAGTCGAGTACAAAATATTTTGTAAATTTATATTTAAATGTATAGTACGAGGAGTTCTTCTGCCCAGGAAATTTACTCAAATAACCAGTGTGCTTTTTTATACACACTAGCATTATAAATTGATTCTAAACCATTAATGTAGAATATCCTGGCGTTGTATCACAACTGATTAGAATTTCTGGTATAATAATTGTGGAGTTTATAAATTCAAATTGGGCTTGATGTTGTTGTTATTCATGTTGTGTATGTGTAAAATTTGTTTCATATTTCTAAAATTTGATATAGTTTCAAAATATTGTATTCTCTGTGCATTTGCTTGTTAGGTGTTCGATGAGGAAGACATTACAAATGTTTGATGTCTTTGATCTGTATTCTTTTTAGGATTATCAAATTATTAATGTATGTATTTTAATATTTTTCTAAAAGATTAAAAAAAACTATTTCATATCCAGTTGCTACTCAACATAATATGCAATTTTTTTTAAAACACCAGCTATTCTACGTGTTCTTTTGATCAAGTAGTCTGATATTTACAGATTTTAATTAAGTTAATTATCAATAATTATTCCTAGGTCTTTATAGCTACTTACTTTTTCAATCGGAATATTATTGAATGTATTATACTAAGATGATTCTGCTTTTCCATTTTATATACCTACATGTGCTTGGTTTGCTAAATGTTCATAGTTAGTCGATGTATGCTCATGCAATTACAAATTACTATCATATCTTTATTCAAAGTGTTTGTTTTAGTTCTTCTAACTCTTCTGATTCATTAAGATACATAAACGTATTTCCGTATAGTTTTAATTTACCAAACACTAGAAAACAGTGGGCCTAGCGAGTTACCCTGGATGACAACATCAATACTCTCAATACCGCTTTTGATTTCATCACACTCAGCACATATTACTTATGTTAAATATATGTAATTTTTTTTTAATAAAAAGCTTTAAATATATTTACTGATTACTATAGCAGCTAAAATTGAAGTACACCTGTATTAAATATTATAACTCTATCATTTATAGAGATCAACATTTTGATATTTTATCATTAAATTAATTTTTTTATATAAATTCATTTGACAATTAATTCTTTTATTATTATTTTTTTTTAATTTCATTTTAATTTCTGTCCCCATTTTGTTTTTTTCTTGATAATTATTATTTTCTAACTTGGTATACTTAGGTACAGTGTAGGTATTCGTTTTTTTTTTTTTTGCTTTTTTTTGACAAAAATTGATTTAAATCTTTTTTAATATTTATTTAATTTTATAAATAATTTAATTTCCATCCATTTCTTTAATTTTTGTTATTCAATAATCGTGATTTAATTTAATGTAGAGAGCCTAAAATGGGACATTTTCATAGAAAATATTTTTTGTTGTTTTGTTTTATTTGTTTTTTATCATAATTTATCATAAAAAAATAAAAATTTTTGTAACCAAAAATAAAATTTATTTACCGGAAACTTTCAAAACCAAATAATTAGATAATGAATATTCAAAATCCTGTGCTATTCGGTCAGTTTGAGGGGATGAATTTCTTATCCAAAATAGAAAAAAAAAATATAAACAAAAAAATAAATAAATGAAGGAAAGAATTTACATTAACAATCATTATATGACCTCCTAGTGATTTGTTTTCCTAAGAATATAATATATAAAATGAGAACGAAAAGTAATATTCGTCTTGATTTATATGAAATGAGTACAGAGTGTTATTAAAATATATTACCCATTATCACCACTTGCATGTAATTTTAATATTAGGGACCCATATACTTAAATGTAACTGGTTTTTTGTTTTTGTTTTAAGTACCAAAGTATTAAAGTGATAACTTTATTATTTTTCTGGATCAAAAGCATACAAAATAAACGATTTAAGAAATTAAAAAATACGATCAATAATAATAACCGCAAAATAAATCTTCTTCATTATACAAAAGTGTGTAATAAAATCCGGACAGTTAAAATTTGCTTAAATAAATAATTTTGAAGATTGATTTCTTCTACAAAAGATTTTTAATAATAAATATAATATATTTTTTTTATATTATTTATTTCAATCTAAAATATTAGTTAACACAATTATTTTCTTTTCATTTAGACCAATTATTTTGCGACATAGGTACAAATCTAGAGGAAATTTAAGCAAAATTGCATTATTTTCGTTTTAGCATATTATTTTCAATGACCAGCTACTAAAAAAATTTTATAACACAATTTTATAAATATTGAAATTTGAATTTACCTTATTATACTCTAAGGCTAATATTTAATATTTAGTATGACCGCCATTCGCCATTATTACCGTTCCACGCCTACTGTTCATGGAGTCATCTCTAATATTTTCCTAAGCTATCTAAATTTCTTTTCGTATTGCTAATTCTATTGTTTCTAAATTATTTGTCGAACCTTTTTCTTCATAATACCCCAAATATTTTCAATAGGATAAGGATCTGGATTATAAAAGGGCCATATCATAGTGTTTATGCAGCTATCACTTCAGTACATTTTCACCTATACGTAGAAATAATCCCAGACTTCGATAACATTTTATTTGCTTTGGCGCTGAATTTTGTTCAAAAATTTTAAATAGTTAAATAAAAAACTAACAAAACCTTATTCACCTTGTGCGCTGGGGATCTTGTTGGAAAATTTACCTTTCAATTGTATCAAATACATAGTTCCAAAACTGATGGTTTCAAGTGACTCGCTATGATATTTATGTACACATATGCTGCTACTTCTCAGTTTACAAATGCCAGTTCACCTAAACCACTCCTCCTGAAGCAGCCCCAAACCATTAGACATCTGGTTTTGTTAGGTACTACTAGAATGCCCACATCAACAAGGCATTCTTCGATTTTCTACGAACCAGTAACATCCGATTTTCGACATGAGACATGAATTAGGACTCGTTAGGAAACACCATGAGACTCCGTATTTCCTTAGTTCAGTTCGGGTGTTCCCGCGCCGCCCAAATTGCTCGAGAAAGTTTTGAAATTTCCTTTAGAATAGACTTTTGTATTGATCGACGGCTTTCTTCGAACAGTTGATGTTGATATTATGGTTCTTCTTGCTTGGACAATGTCTGCTTGCAGTTTGATGGATATTCTAAATCTATTCCATTTGGAACAAAGTATAAAAATTTATTTTCCACTATACTGAAGTTTTTCGTGATCGACCAGTTCCTTTACACAATTTGGTATTCCCAGTATTATCGAATTTTTAATGACATCGACAACAGATTATCTTCCACGTTCCATCACTAAATTTTATTATCTTCCATCACTAAATTTTGACATTATTTTACGCTTCTTAAGTTTTTTCTACCCTGTCTTGTTGAATTATTTATCACTATAAACACTTTTTCTTAAAAACTAAGTAATAGATCTCTCGCCAAAGGGTTAGGGTATTGGAACAGTCTATTTGCATAACTGTATTTACATTTTTTCAGTTCTTCTGTAACCTTATAGGTAGATTCAAATCTTTATGTATAAGGGGCCTGAGTTATGGTACGTAAAAGTTTTCATTGAATCCTTCGAATTGTTTCAATATTGCTATTAGAAGCAGTTCTCCATAACTAACACCCATAGACCAGATTGGTTTCAGAATGGATTTATATAGCAACACTTTGTGTTCCAGATCTAGTGTAAAAAATGTTCCCATTAATCCAACAAATGCTGTTCATCTTGGCTTTTAGTTCTTCTTTTTTTGCGGTTATGTGCTTTTTCCAAGTTAGCCTTTTACCTAGGTGAACTCCCGAGAAATAAATAAATTAATAATATTTGTAATGTATTACAACTTCGTACCACTCTGCATATAAAGATTAAAAACAAACAACAAAATGTCTTGCAATTCAAATTTTTTTTTTTCGAAATTATAACCTTTATTTATACAAAATATAAAAACATGTATATAGTACATTATACATATATGAAAAATAACAGTAAGATTTTTTTTTTTTTAATTTAATAGTTATAGGTACAAGTAGTGTCCTCTGCATGTTTCTTTTTAATCTACACGTTTCTTAAGAATGCCTTTATATATTATGTAAATATATATATATATATGTACATATAATAAGATGTATATTTATATAATATTTTATTTAGTATCCTTAAGATTACTATGGTTTTTTTTTTGTTTTTATTTTCTCTTGACCACCCATTAATAATACCCCTTATTTCATGTCATAAAGATTGTTATCCCTTATTGTATATAATGTGTATACTTACATGTATTTACTATATAGAAATATTTTACTGCAAATATACACACATTCATATTATATAATATATATATATTTATATATATATATATGAAAATCTATTAAATTAGATTTATATATTGGTGTAGGTGCATTTAAAAAGAAAAACTACAATAAAAAAAAGGAAAAAAAAATAGTAGATTTGTTTTCCTGTGCTTCACAATTATGGCGACTAATGATAAATTCAAAATAAAAAATAAAACAAAATGCTAAAGGATAATAGCTAATGTATGTATATTATTAAAAAAAAATAAATTAAAATAAAAACAAAAAAGATTCAGGGCTTCTCATTTTGATTTTCTCTGTTACTTATATATGTTTGTAGACAATTTTTATAAATTGCTGCGGTGCAGTTTTAATGAACATAAATAATTTGACGTTGAACTTACATTTTTCTTAGATGTGAAAAATTTTCTTAAATATGCAGTCTAATTGACTTTTTCGTTAATTTCGAAGTGTACTAATTTTTAAATATTAGCCTAATATCGGTAATTTACGCTATTGTCAAAATTACTGTAGGAAGTCGTCGAGTAGTACGATCAAAATTGATCTAAAATTACTCAAATTTGTGCTCAACACCATGAGCATAATTTTATCGTCTTAAATACAATTAAACTACTCCTCCACATTACTTAAGTTATTCACCACACCACTTCAGTTATTCACCACATCACTTAAGTTATTCACCACGCAACTTAAGTTATTCACCACAGATACCACTATTATTATTCTTTTTATGATTTATTTTTTTTTTTTCTTTTTACACTCTTGACAGTATTTGTTCTCTTTCACCTACTTCTTCTTCTTCTCATTGAACATATCTAGATTATCTAGCAACCACTTGAAATAACTTCATCGAATATTATTAATCCATATTGGAGAATTGTTATCTGTTATTTGATATATAGTATCTAGTTCACAAATTGTATTTAAATCCGTTCAGTTTTTGATATTTCTCATCCATGACAAATTGATTCCTTTCAACTCAAATGAACGATTAATATTGTAATATGTTGTACTTTAGGATGTCGAATTACAAATCAGCTGATTCAAAGCATTTGGCTGGGAGCATTATAGCTTTTGGTAAATCTAGACCAAAAATCTTGTTTGCACTATAATCTACGTTTGTTCTACAACACAATACATATTTTGATCTCGTCGATATATTGTAACTTTTAAATGTGATGATGTAGTGAGTGTCACATTGAACGATCATATTTCGAATATCAGGTACGGTTAGTACTCTATTTAATTCGAAGTTGATTCTGAAGGCTTCTACATAATACTAAATTGATTCTGCCAATAATCAATAGCAATAGTTTTTCCTATAATCTAAACATGGTTTTGTAAAGTGACTAATAATTAACCAAGCTCAAACGTTCGCAAAGAAAATTCTTCAAATAAGAGGTCAATGAGTTTTATATGAGTACTTGCACCTGCCTAAGTATCATGCGTTTTTTTAGTTACTCTCTAGATAAATTTTCAAAATAATTTCAATCTTGGATTTAGCAAAACCAAAAATTTGTACTGGAACAACTAGAAACCAGGTAACCTCTTTCGTTAAAATCGTTTAATTGCTTGAGAGACTACTAACCATTATTTGCTGAGTGCTGCTACTATCAATATGAATCAAATAAAATGAATTTTTTTTTAGTTTTATAACTGCTATAATATAACCTCTATAAACTATGGTTAACCATTAAATTAACCTACAACTTATCAAATACTAATGTTGTTCTTTATTTTATTATTTTTGTTTTTTTTTTTTAATTTACTTACACATACACATTTAATGCTTTTAAATTGTAATCATCGTTATAATTTTCTTCCTAAGTTCTTGAATGTCAAATTATTTAATTTTGTAAATTTTCTTAAAGTGTTGTGTGATTGGTTGGTTCGGAAGGAAAGAAAACAACATCAAATATTCAAATATTTTTTTTTTGATCTTGTTGTCATTAACTTAGGTGTGGAATTATAGCCTTTTCTTGTATTAAGTACGATTCTGCAGTTCAATTTCAAATGTCAAATGTTATCCTCCATAGTATATACCGGTTCTTTTAAATTGTTTTTGTTTTTAATTTGAAATACATTCAAAATACATGCAAGGAGGGCACTGTACATTCTTCTTTGAGATCGAATGTTATAACTTAATAAAGTCTAAAAATTCTGATATATTCTTGTATACTCGTACTTTAGCTGTGTGTCTTGTTTAAAAATGTTAATAATTTAAATGTATTTTTTTATAAATTTTGCAAATTGATTAAATCTGCCTCATTCCTAATATACTATTATTTTCATAGATCTCTTAATCGTTATCGGTAAAAATCCAAACTCTCTAAAAGCATATTTCACTTATTGGAGACGTAACAGTATAGGCTATCTATATCAGGTACAAAATAATATTATAAACTTTATCGCTCTTCCCACTTAGAAATTGAGATAACTGCAAATTGATATCCCAATCACGGTTCATTAAGGTAGCTCCTGTATACCTCAATTAGTTTCTCTCACTTATTTTTCTGTTCTCACCTTCGTGGGGACCTCTGTTAACCTTGGTAGCGATCACGAACGATCGCATTTCAACAACGGTGTAGTAGAAAGAGTAGTACAAGGGGGCATCATGCAGTGTATTAGACAATTGTTAAGACAGAACGGTGAACTGCTTTTAAGAAAATTAATTCGAGCATACGAGCGGGTGTGATTGTTAAGTATAAACTTATAGTTTTATTACATATGATATCTCAAAAAAGCTCATTTGAAGAAACATGACAACAAATGGTATATTCCCAAAATACAATCACGATTGAATCACGGCGAAATATTCTACAGCCTCGGCTGTAGTAAACCGCACATAGAGTTTGAGGATGCCGCATATTAATCTGTTGGATAGAAACCACGGTGAAGTATCCCACAGTCTCCACTGTAATAAACAGAACAAAAATTTGGGGTTGCGGCATATTTCATGTGGGGGCATTGGTGTGGTGGTAAGAACACGGTAACAAAAAAATCAGTTGCCACCCTTGGTCTATGATGAGATTACAGAATAATTGTGATGATGCTGATAATCAATTTTTTTTTTTTTATATGTCAAATTCATGTTACAACTGAAATATCGTCCAGCGCATCCCCATTAATCACAGTAGTAATATTAAACTGATGAGAGAAGTAATATTAAAAATAAGTTTAATTGAAAAAGTATAACTAGTTATCAATATTTGAAAACATTTTTAAATTCAAACTTATAACATTCATTTATGCCCCAAAAATAACTCACTCAATAAAAGGATAATAATTAATTTAAAAAAAAGTACCTACTCTATTGTAAAAGGCACAACTAAACTATACATTTTTTTTTTATTTCTAAATTTCTATTACAAAATACAAGGAAATGAAATCGCGTGCTTGATTCGCTGTATTAGATAGATATCGTGTTTTTTAGTCCTTCAATCTATTCTCTGTTGATTTGATAAATGCAAATATATACCACATATACATATAAATACATATAAAAACAATATCAAATAAATATAAGAAAAAAAAATTAAATAAATAAATAAAAATTAAATCTAAGAAAATCATAATAAAATGGAAAATATGAAAGTCAATGATATAAAATTATGTCACGACAGGAAAGCAGATAAGACGACTTACACACACAGTATGCATTATATGTATTTATTTTTATATATATATATATATGTTATATAAAACCAAAAACACATAATTTTAATATTTTGGATTATTAGCTATTTGAACATTTTTTGAACTAAATACAAAATTTTTAATGTCGGTTTTTATCATATTTTGAAAAATGACTCTCTTATACGAGAGTCGAATAAAATGTTGTACGCGAATATTTTGACCGCATTATAATTTTAAATTTGGATTACATTAATTTGAATTTTTATAATATTAATGTATATTATTTTATATTGTATAGCTAGTTAATTTTTATAAAAATTGTGTCCTTAGAATAGTTGATGAATAGTTTTTTAATTAAATGGAAAATATTTTTATTAAAAATAATTTGTTTTGTAAATGTAAATCCATTGTTTTCTTACTTTTGCGTGTACATCAAAACTTGTAATCTTCTTCGCTACATTTAATATTTTTAAATATGTTGAAATTGAAAATAAAAGAACTACTACTATATTTGCTAATGATACGATCTTGAAATGCATTTTAAATAAATACTTCTATTATCATCACAGAATTGAAAAAATCAGAATCAACAGATATCTCATTTACAATGAGCTTTATATCTCTAACATATCTCATTTACCAGAATGAATTTGTCGTGAATGAATATGCCAAATAACGAAGCCGACTAGTTCCTGAGAATGCTCTAGGATAAAAACAATTAAATCTTTAACTTTAAGAAATATTTAAGTAAAACTTGTTAACTGATTGGGTACATATCTTCTATGACCCCATCAAAAATTACTTTTTTATAAAGTTATTATAAGGCTGATTTACAGAGACTGGGCACTACAGATACAAATCCCTTCGTCAGACACAGGACCATAAATGCGACAAAGAATTTTTCTCTCAAATATACCAAGTGCTTCAAAAATACTCGCTGACGCTCAGATGTTGTAGTATACCAACAGTTGTTAATCAAGGGTCGCAAAAAGAAATTCACCATACCAAGTGTTTTTACAAAATCAACTACTCAGGATACAATTCTTATAACCTATTAATTTTGAAACCTTACATTACATGCAATAATTTTTCACAGTACAACAAATTTATGTCACGGGCTCGGTTACTCACAACTGCTAGTACTTGAATTGCTATTTTTTCGATACCATGCCTACGGAAAGAAAAATCACAAAATATTATTTTTTTTTAATTTCAATATCTAGAACCAAATTAAAGTTGTGTGGTGAGTTATTAAAAATTAAGGTGAATAAAGCGTGGTGAGTATAAAGAATTGGGGTGAGTAAAGAGTGGTGAATAAAAAGTTACGGTAAATAAAGGATTAAGAATGTGAATTAAGATATAAGCTGAATATAGATTTGTTAGAGTAATTGAAAGAGTGGTGAATAAAAAATTAAATAAATACGCGTATCTGTATGATAAGCATATCAGTAAAATTAAAAGGAAAATATTTAACTATTTTCGACAATTATAATTAAATAAAGTTTTGTGAAGACTTTGAAAGAGTTTAAAAATGTAGTAATTAAAAAAATTTGGACTGATATAAAATTCAACAAAGAACGTAGGCTAACTAACTGATTTTAGGAGGATTCTAGTAATTACTTAGCTAAATACAAAGTTGAAATTTAAATAGTATATTATAGTATAGATAATCCAATAATAATGAAAGGTTTTAGATGTTTGAAGTGACTTTCAACTGTATCAAACAAATTAAAAACACATAGAAACTTCATTGTTGGATGATTACTTTATCACGGTCTTAGAATCACATCAACTCTAGCAATCAAGTCCTTGCTTTGTTGTTTTTTAATCAATTATACCAATCAAATGATATTTGAAGACTGCCTTAGTGACAGTTAGAAATTATTTTCAACAACTAAGAAAATATTTTCATACATAGCTAATACCAAATGTATAATGACACTAAGTTGCGTGATATTTGGCTAGTAATTTAAATTAAGACAAGATGGTTATTTGCATAAGAAGTAAATAATGAATATATAAATAAAACAGGTCGATTTTTTCTTTTTAATTATTATATTATTTTTATGTTATATTTCACTTCACTGACTTAATTCAATTCGAAATGAAAAATATTACAAAAAAAAAAAAAAAAATAAATAAAAAAAAATGATAAATTAAATTATTATAAAAAATAAAGAATTTGATTAGAATAATTTAGGATTCCGTGCGAAGATTAGTTTTTAACTAAAACAAGAAAAACATAAAAAAAAACAACATTTTAGAATTTGATTATAAGTCAATTGAAAGCCAAGAATTTCCATTCTGATTAGTAATATTCACGAAGGTAACTACATACGTCATTTAGTCGGATATTTCTTGGAATCAATGAATAAATAGGATGCATGCAATTTTTAAAAAAAAATTATGATATAAAAATTTAACTAGTAATAATTTGAATAGAGTTAACTCTTTGAATTTGGCTTACAAACATTTTTTTTTTATTTATATTTAATTTTTATGAAGAAATATGTCTGTTTTAATTTTTTATTATTTTTTTAAAATTATTTAACTTCAATATTGACTCCAATATTTATGTCTTTCCAATTTACAATATAGCAAAAATTTATGATAGTTTTTCATACTCTATAGTCTATAACGTTGTATAGCCTTTGTAATTTTATTACAGGTACTCCTGAGCAGATACATTTGCTTATAATCTATAAAAAGTATAACTATATACCTACATTTAAGCAAATATTTTTATCGGCTGAAGCAACATTTTCTATGCAAACCAGCCTTTATAGGATTCCCAAATATGAAATATTGAACTTAATATACTTTGTTTTTTTTATACATAGCCAAACATTTGGTGGGGACTATATATACCAATTGGTACGTTTGGCTAGAGTGCATAAATGCAGAATTTATCATGTTTTGGGAACACTTAAGGAGGTTATAAATGAGGTTATAACTTGCATTTTACCATCTAGACATTTCAACGCTGTAGGGATGAGCACATGCTGCCATTCGTGTTTCTCGGGAAAGCGCTTAAGTGGAAGTAATATAGATTTAATTTCCTCTGGGCATTTGCCGATGCCTACAAAATATATATAAAAAAATGACCGACATTTGGGTCATTGATTAGACGTATAGGCCGTTTTTGGACTTTATCAAAATGTTTTAACGCAGTACTAGAAGCCACCACAACCATATGTGAGAATAGTACTCCATTTTAGGTCATATGAAAGCTTTATAGATTTTCAAGATGTCACAGGGGTAGAAGTAAGCCTTGCAGTGGCTAAAAAAACCTAAACATTTGCCTGCGTTTTTTGCAACATCAAATATATGATCATTCCAGACCAATTTCGGGTTTAGATGCATACCTAATATACTTAAGCTCAAACCGCTGAAGTTTATTTTCCTAAAACAAAAGAGTAGGATCAAAAATGAAAATTTTTCTGGAGATTGTAGGGTGCAGCGTAATTCTTTGTCTTCAAACATAGCATTATTGGAAACATTGATTTCATCTGCTTCAAGATTAGATAATTTCAAGCTTGAATAAATTAAAATGTATTTAATCGTGAATCAGGAACAAGAATTTTTATAGGTAATGAATAGGGGTTTGGAATTATTTATTTTTACTTGCTAATAAATGATTGAGGTGGAGATAGTTTTGATTCAATTTCTACGAAGCCTGTATACTCAAACTCTTACGAAATCATATAATATAATTTTACATCAAACTAGATATTTGGAAACGATATATAATTTACTACAAGATTTTGGTCTACTTAATCCTTTCCTAATCATATAAAAGGAAAAATTTACTTCATACAAAATCTTCTTTGTTTTACTTGTTGCCGACAAAGAAATTCAAGATGGGTCGACGTCCAGAAAGATGTTATCGGTATTGCAAAAATAAACCATATACAAAATCTCGAATTTTTCGTGGCGTGCCATAATTCGTATTTTTGATTTGGTAAGAAAAAGGCATCAGTTAAGAATTTTCCGCTATGCGTTCATTTGGTGCCTGACCAATATGAATAGCTGAGCTCTGAAGCTTTAGAAGCAATAAATATAAAGTTAAACATTTTGACAAAAATCAGTTTCATATTTGAATGAGATTGAATCCATTCCACGTTATCCGAATTAACAAGATGTTGTCATGTGCTGGAGTTGATAGGCTTCAAACAGAAATGTGAGATGCTTTTGACAAACCTCATGGTGCAGTGGCTCGTGTTCAATTCGCAAATACCTCTCCATGCATCAAAGCATTTTTATTCGTAGCCACTGTTGAATACAAAAAAAGAAATATCTCTTTTATTCAGAGTTGGGGCCCGGATATTTATATATAAGGCAGATTATGTATTTGTAGGAATTTTGGAGTTAGTTATAAGATCAGGCTTATATGCCTTATGTATATATAGATATTTATATATGTATATATTTTATTTATCTCATTTGCTGTTATTTTAAAATTCGCCAAACGGATGTTTTACAAAGTAAACATTTCACATCAAGCTCCTTTTTGACAATAGCATTTTTGCGAACTTAGTTTTTTGCCAATTGATTTATTACAATGTAATGTTTGCAATGTGAGCTTACGTTAACAAAACCACTTTACTTAATCTAATACATGGGATATTAAAATTTTGGAAGGCCGTCAGTGAGAGATACAAAATTTAGAATCTTGTACACTATCTAATTATTGTGCAGTTATATCCCAGTTTTTCAAAAATATCAAATAAAAACCAGGTTCTATTTTTCAACAACGGTACTGGTATAAAATACAATATGATTTGTACAGTTCCACAAATTTTATAAAATTACAGTAACTCATGTCTAAATTCTACAAAAGACAAAATATTTTTATTTCTATGTGCCAATGCCACTAAGAACATTTGTATTAGTCCATATATTCAGATTTAGCATTACAATTATTTGTTAAGAGTACACGAATCGAAAGCGAACACAAATAACAAATTTACTCTCCTGTAACATAGTTTTAAGGAAAATATGATAATAATAAATTGTTAAATTAAAAATTATTATTTTTATTAAAAATTAATTATTATATTCTGCATTATGTATATACATACACATAGCATGCTATATACACTATGCACAAATTGTATACAAATAAACTTCCTGCTATTTTTTTTTTCTACTGGAATAAATTATGTTTATTTTACCTGAAGGATTTTAATTCTGGTTAAAAACCAGAGAATATAACATTTAAGGATACAAAAAAAAACTTACTATTGAAATTGTAATATACATAAATTATTAATATAGAATATTTGTGATTACATAAATGTATCTGTCAATGTATATAATAATGGGAAATTTTAAATAATTTTTTTTTTATCTTTTATTGGAATATTATAATTTTGCCTGTAGGTAAATTTAAATTATTTAAAATATATTGAGAGTTCTATGATAAATTCAATTATTTAATTATGTAATATCGTGCACTACATTATACTGTGTTATCGTTTGAAACCCTAATATTAATCTAAACTAGGTACTCTCTTGTGTTTCTTAATCATATTCAGCGTGACGACCTCACAAAAAAATAAACAAACTTTTATCTAAACAACAGCTAATAGAATATTGCACCTAAAACAGGTTATTTTGTATAAAACAAGAATATGAGTATTCGGAATTGAAAGAAATAAGAGGAGGGGTCCCATAAGGCAGTGTTCTGGGCCCTGTACTTTATTTATTATAAACGTTTAATCTGCCTATATTACAAAACACATTAATATAAAGATAGAAACGAAGATATAAACGAAGTGGCAAACAATCTTCAAAGAGAAATCAATAGAGTCTTTAAAGCGACAGTGGTATAAAATTAAATGAAGCAAAAGCAGTTCACATAAATTTTACTTACAAAATGCTGAAAGATTAACCAGCTATTACCATTACTGGGTAAACCTATAAGGATAGAAAACACAGCCAAATATCTAGGTGAAAGGAGAAATGAAGAAAGTGAAGTTAAATGTGAAATATCAGTCCATATAGTCTAGGCTTATAGGAAGGAATTCATGTTTGTCAATACAAAATATTGATTTATAATATCAAATGACTGATGAATTACTAAAACTGTTTTAGGTATATCTGTATATGGTATGCAAATGTTGGAATGCGCGTCTAAAACTCATATTGAATCCATTCAAAGATTCCAAACAAGGTGCCAAAAGCTGAATTTTGATAGAATAGAATTATGGTAGGCCGACTGTCGTAGAATATGTCGCAAATAAAAGGTTCTGCAAAAATCACAATATATCACGATGGACTTTCGGATGCCAAAACTGGGATCATATTTATCAATAATTCATCAGCAATCAAAATCATTAGATATATAAAGGCTAAAATCTATATTCGTTTATTCGTTTTAAAAAGGACAAACAAAGTATCATAGAATGTAATGTATTAATTTAATATATGCATATGCCTATATAGAAGATACGCATAATAAAAAGTAAATTGGAAATAGAAAATAAAATTTGAAATTCATATTAGTTCTCCCAATTGTGAGCTGACACTGAAAACTAAAAATTAAAATTAAAAAACATTATTAAACAAAATAAAAACATTTTTTTAAGAGTTGGATTTAACTACAGGTAAGTATACATAATATGTATTGTATACATGTAAGTATTTTAATTTTGAAAATTCGGCTTTTGATGCATCTGGATTTTAAAATTAGGATTTCCAGTTTATTTCAATTTTTTTATTTTTTATATCGAGGTAGCCATAAGTTTCCTATGAAGGTGGAGCTGTTTTATATAATGTAAATGATAAAATATGCCCTAGACCGTTATTTTACTAGATAAGAAAACTGAATATATATGTTGTGGTTAAAGTAATAAATTGGTAATTATTAATAATAACCGATTAACAATTACCAAATAGAAAGGTTAAAGTGATTAATTTGGACAAAATTTATTTAATTTATCACATAAACCAGTAATTATTAATTATTCCTACCCATCTTGGGTATATGTAATAAATATTATAAATAATTTTTAAAATATTTTTAGATATGTCAAACGGTCCGGAAATCGACACCAAAGGACTTAAAACTTTTATTTTTTTATCATCAGTACAATGGCTCTTAAATGCGATGAAGACAATAGGTGGGGGGTTCTAGGAATTGGGCCGAAACTATAACACGCGTTTAAATTGTATTTGAGCACATCGAAAATACAATTAACAGCCTGGGTAGAGCAAAAACCTGAGGATTTTTGGACCAACGTTCTTGGAAATTGTCAAGCAAAAATGCTCATGCCCAAATGCTCGCTCAAGAAAACCCAAACTTTTCTTGGCCTCAATAGGAATCAGGTACGTATTCTGGCAGGGATAATAACAGACCACTGCCAAATAAAGAAACACCTTTTTGAAATGAGTCTAATAGACAACAACTTGTGCAGAATATGCGAAATAGAGGAAGAATCTATTAAACATCTACTCTGGGAATGTGAAGGTCTCACTCGCAGCAGACTTAGCCACCTGGGAACAGCGTTCTCCGAACAATGGGAGCTACCCAGCATACCATTGAAGAACATCCTGAGTGTTATCACAAAATCAGGTATTCTTATTTACTCAAACACTAGTTTCAATAACTAATAAACACGGGTTATCACAATAAGCCCATTTGCGGTTGCGGTAATATAGGAGAGCGACCCCCTCCCGGAAAATTTTAAATCTAAATCTAAATTGTATTTATTAAATTGTAGGTTATTAATAATTAATTTTTAAATTTTTTTTGGATAGATCCGACGGTCCGGAAGTCGAGACCAAAGACTTAAAGATTTTATGTTTAACTAAGAATTTTCCGTCTGCGTTTACTTGCCGTCTGCGAAAACAGGTTTTCAATAAATAAGTAGCTTGAGTTTGCGACTTTAAAAATCAACAAATTCATATCTAGGTGGTCAAGGATTTCAATACTGTAGTGGTAAATTCGATTGTAATTCAAATCGCTGCAAATGTAAAAAGTCAAATATCAAGTGTAATTCCAAATGTCATAAAAGTTCTTCCACTTTTGTTTTTTAATTTATTTTTTTCTTGTCATAATTTTAATAACACATAAAAGAAAATTAAAAGAAATAGTTTTAATTTTAATCACATTTATAAATCCATACAGGTAATTAATAATAATTAAAGGCATATTTCTTCAATTCTACATATTTATCACATTTACCAAAATACGAGGTTATTTTTCATAATTACCGGTACTTACTAATAATTCCCGGATTTATCACATTAACCGTAACATATTATATATATATTATTCTGCATTTATCTGGATGTTTGTAAGTTCGACGGAACGCTCCAACACATATACAAATTGCGTATGTATACAAATGCATATATATACAAATTGCTTTGGTGCTTTTTTTTAACCCCTGTCTACCATGCTGAACCTTTGCAGGAAAAATTGATTGCATGAGCTATATTTTTTTAATTTAATGTTAGTCTTCTTCGCAAATAATAAGAAAAAATAAAAAATAACAAAAATAATATAAATAAAACAAATAATTTTTTTGATTTATAATAATAAGGACTAATAGAAATTTAATCAATAGTTTAATATGGTATAATAACCAAAAGGCAAACAGCATTTAACACAAAAAAAAAACATAATTCACTCAAAGGTTATTCTTATTACTTAAAATTATACATAATAATATACATGTGTATCAGCATATTTGTGTTGTATAATATTATACATTATACTACTTTATTGCTTCTACCTTTTATTTTTGTCATTATTGTGTGCGTAACTCACTTCACTCAAAAAAAATTATTTTTGTTTTTTTTTTGTTTTTTTTTATTATTTGCTGTATCTGTATTCTGTATGTTCTATATGCTGCATTCCAAAAATATTATTTTATTTTCAGTGTTAAGCGTTCACTTTTCACTTCACTGTTCAGGTTCACTGTTCAATCAATAGAACTTGATAGATGTAGAGTAGGATAATTAACTCTACTTCTTCGACGGATAATAAAACATTGTTTTTTTTAAATTGAAAATTATTGATGAAAATGTTTTTGTATTTTTTGTAAATTTTACCAATTTAGATACAAAATTTTGAATATATAAATTATGAATATTTTTTAAAAATAACACAATACCATAATAACAGTTTATTCATATAGCAAAATAAGATCCCTATACATTATACAAAAGACAAAATTTATATGAAAATAAGATCCCATTTTTAAATTTGCTCTCCCGGAGGCCTCAATAACGCTAATACGGTATAATTTATACTAAATGGAACCCAACTAACGAATTATAACTAAATGGAATTGAGTAAGAGGGTACCATACAAAAATACAAACATTTTATACAAATTTGTTGGTATGGTACTTCTTTTTCTGTTATATAAAAAAAAAAGATTAGTGTTAGGCCAATATAAACATAAATAAAAATAAATAAAAAGTGATATAAACATAAGTACTGTAATTTCGGAACAAAGAATCTAATGAAAGAAAAAAAGAAACTAGGATTTATTTTGCTTCCGTCATTTATGACGGGTTACAAAGCTAGTATATATATATATATATATATAATAGATCAACAGATACAGCGGTTTATATACAAAAACATTAAAACAACAAAGATACTTTGAAATGTCCTTTTTGTCCTCAAAGAATAAGATGCGACATTAAAGATATATATTTTTGGAAAGCTAGAAATACCAGGTACCCATGGAATATAGTCATTAGGTTCTACGCGGATGCAACATCTTCCTCAGAAGAGCCCAAATTTTAATAATAAAACTGAAATTTACCGTAACTCGACTATTAATCCTCTTCTGATTAATATTATCTAATAAATGATATAACCAATTGTATCGAATCTACAAGATATTTTATATTTTATTTATTTACCTCGTTTAACTTATTAAATTTAGATATCAAAATGTTAAATTTGATAATTTAATTTTAGAAAATTTTATCATAGCAAAAGAGATAATTTAACTTTTCAACTTCTAAATTCAAATTTTTTAAAGAAGCAATGTTTTATTAAAATAATTTTGCTCGAAGCTATACACAAGTAACAAAACGTTTTATAAAGTTTAGAAAAACAATATAAAATCAAAACACAATAAGAAAACACAACATAATCAACACAATAAAATTTTCTTTATTTAAAGCGTATGCTTGGTACTGCCCGAAGGTTTTCTCAAATTCTCATACTTAATATTTTCTTATTCTATTGATAGTCAAAATAAATATATTTTTTTTTTATTTTTTTTTTTTTGTTTCAATTTTATATCTTAAAATATTGTTACTGTTACCAATTTTTTATTTAACATTCAATTTTGTGGGTGAATTTTTAATTTTATCATCATCAACAACCCTCCATGTTTTAAATATATACATCGTAGATCGTACACTAGTATATCAATAACACTTTGTATAACCTATGGCTTTTAGCAAAATATTTTTTTTTTGTTTATAAGGAGAAGAGAATATTTTTTTTTGGGTTTTGTATATAATGTACATTTACATTATGTATTATTTAAAATCAATTTATATTTATTAAATTAATGAAATTAAGTAAATATTAAATTTGATTTTCATTATATAATTTGTGAAGTTGAATAAATTATTGAATGTTCTATATTATTGATTGATTTCAAATTAAAATAATTTACGGGATCAACAAAGAGTTCAAATAGCTCAACTAATAAGTAATTGTAATTCACAATGCAAATTTTAGTCTATTTTGTCTTCTAAGTATTGGAATATGCTCGGAAAGAGTAAAATTACTACTCACATCTGCTAAACAATTCCGTCGAAGAACGCGAAAGGTAGCAAATTCCCTTCTCTACAATGTAGAAATACCAACGTCGTTCAAGACTGGAAGTGGACATTCATAGTTATTAAAACGTTTAGATTGTGGAATTCATTCAATTGTAACCATTTCCAAGGAGTGATAATTTCTGCATATTATCAACAATATTGTTCGAAACCTTCCGAACCTGCCATTTTTTTCTTTTTATGTTTTCTCACACTATTTCTTCCTCCTTTCCTAGATTACGGTAAGGTTCTTTTAATTTAATTTTTGGTTATTTGTATACAAAAAAAAATAAAAGAACGTTGATTATGACTTTATTTAAATTTTAGTTATTCAAGTTTAAATAATCGAATCTAAGTCTTTTCGTTTTATAAAATTGATGTCAAACATTCTGGCTGTTTACCTGGATATCCAGTATGATTTTTTTAGTCGTATTTTGTAATTTTTGCAATAATTCATCATTCTAATGTCCTGACTGTCTTCCATGTTACCACATCTTAAATATCACAATATTTACTTACTTCGGTGCTATCCCTTGCTATCCCTTAATGTTTGCCTTATGTTATCTTTTCTGAACAATTTTTTTTCGGGTTTTGTTCTACTTACCTCTTCCTTGCATATCTCATAAGGTGACGAACATATATTTTTTATATATTCTTCCGTCCGGCAGTTGATTTGGCCTATTACGCATAAGCTATTCTGTTAATGATTTGTGTTTTCATTATGAAAGTTTAAAACCTTAAAATGGTAAAACATTGTAAAATAAAGTAATTATGTACATATTATAACTAAAACAACATTTATTTGAAACCCAAGTAATAATAGTTTTACATATGAAAAGATTCTTGCTGTAGGATCAATATTAACGGACTTATGAGGGTGTTATTAATATATAACTCTCACATAAATGCAATTTCAATTTCAATAGGATTACTGATGAATGACAAATAGGATATGATTTTGACTCTACCATTGTTAATTCATTTGTTATAAAAGAATATTTTTCTTCAAACTGTGAAGATTGGGTTCTCTATATAACAATTATGGCAGTTTGGTAATTTGGTGACAAAATCAAGTTCGGCTTCGTAGAGATTAGGGCCCGAAGCCTTTTAAAACAACTTTTTTTTATTATTAATATTATTTTGGACCGATGTTAGTTAAATGGCAAATTGAAGTCTCCGAATCGTCTTGCATGATATTTATATATGAAATATCAAGGGTGAAAAATTTGATCAAATAAAATTTGTATGGAAATAATGAAAATAACTTCATTGATAGATAATTTTTACTATAGGATATTGAATCTTATATAATAATAAAAATTTTAATTGGCAAAAACATAATACGACATTAGACATTATATTTATTTGAAATAATAAAGTTTTACAAACATTTTATAATAAAATATTAAATTAATGGACATGATATATCACATTGATCTTCAAATTGTTGTGTTCTACAATTGAATTAAGTTGTGTCAGGACAAGTATAAATATTTCTCTCAAATAATCCAGCTCGTACATAGCAATACATATATTTTGTACAATCATTAATTGGAAATTTTCCAGACTTGGTGCTTGCCCTACATTTTTGTACAACTTCACTTCTGGTTGGAGTGCCAGTTGTTGGAGATGGAGTTGGAATTTCTAACGATTCTTTAGTACAAGTAGGAGCCTATATTTACATAAAAATATATCAAATAAATAAATATATATCAAATTTTGTTAATTAATTAATTATATTTTTACTACTGTGTTTGATACACATATTGCCCGCCTGACGATACACAATGTTCTGTATCGCTACATGTACCATTCATTGACAAATCAGGTTTCTTATCTATACAGAATGCATATTGTCTTTTTGTAATACATGCCTGATTTACAGAATTGAAGAATGAGCAAGAATGACAAGATGGTGGTTTAGTAGTAGAACATATTTCATTTGAATTAACACAAATATATCCTTGTGAACATTTATATACCTCATTTGGTGATGGTGTACTTAATTTTCAAAAATTAAACAATTCGTCAAATCATTATAATTAAAAAAGAATAACAATAACAAACATACCACCTGGTGCAGTACATCTTAAAAATGTATGCTCGGTATTGCACACATGAACTAAATTAGTAGAGCATTGATCAGTAGAACAAAGAATTTGTGCGATGGTATCTTTAATTCCAACTATCATTTAATAACATCTATTAATAAAAAAAAAATCAAATTGTATAATAATTAAATTAATGTAATATAATACAAAAAATTAAATCATAAATAAAATAAATTTTCTGTAATTGCCATCATATTAGGCATTCAGAGAACCGTCGGCGATTGTCATATTGTCGATTTACGTGCATATTATGTGCATATTTTCGATATTACATTACTTGTTCAATTATTTTATTATTTACAGTCAACTTGCAGCAATTTTTAAAAACCACCACTGATTTTATTCCAACATCATCATGTTAATTTTTGTTGATGTTATGCGGAATACTGGTGCAATTAATTTTGTAACTCGTATTCATTTGCCGATATTAAGTACAAGGTAGTTATTGGAGTGAAAGAAAGTGAAAGAATTTTTGTTGCACCTTCATTGACTCTAAATATACATCCAACATTTTTTACTTTTGATACGATTTTATCCATAATATTGTATTAGAAATAAATAAATAAATTTTTTGCCTTGTCTAATTCTGCCGAAAATGGAATTGTATTTGACATTATGGTGTTGCTTTTGCTTATTAATATGTGTGTTGAGGTGTTTGTGTTTACTTCCATTATTTTGAATAGGTCGAATATAATGTTTTTGGTTATTAGAATTTTAATAATATCATTCATTCAGTTCAATGCGCTCCAATGCAATTGTTAGATTCACAGTCGGTAGCCATTTGTTGATTCAGTATTGCTCGACATAGAAAATTAACTCTTGTACATTTGGAATGCGTCTTAGACACCAGGATAAGATAACGTTGTTAAAGTTAAAAATTATTAGAATATTATCGCCTTAAATTAATTACATAATATCAAAATCAGAAATATCAGGGTGGTTGACTGAAAAATCACTCAACATGATTGCCACGAGTTATTTGATATTTCATACTTTAAAATTCACTCCAAAATATAACACGTGATTTTTGATGTTTTATATGTTTATGTGAATGAAACTTAGAATTAAATATTAAAGATTAATAAAATCAAGAATACAATTTTTCAATAAATTCGTTGCAACATTACTAGTTTCCCTACTAATAAATGGAACAGTTCAATCAAATCAAATAAAAGAAATTAGGCTATGTCCTTTGAATTGTACAATATATAAACTTTTATTGATATGTGCCATACCCAATACCTATATACACTTCTATATAGCATGTATGTACATCAAAGTTCAAGTTCTATTTTTCAATTCATTCCATTAATTTTGTAATATCGGAAAAATCTATTAAACTACAAAAAAAAAAAAACAAAAAAAAAATACATCAAATCTTATCAAATTTAGAAAAAAAATTTTTTTAGAAATTATTCTTTTATTTTCTAAACCATTAAATCTAACCCCATTTCTATTTTTTTTTTTTTTACTAAATAATCAAATCCTACATGAGCATACATATTTACATATGTGTTTATGTGAGTGTATTGTAAAAAATAAAATTCTTCAAATACCAAAAGTTTTTGTGTTTTTATTTTTTTATTTTTTTATATTTCAATTTTAATCGAAATAATAAGCCTTTAATAGACCAAGCAGTAAAATGACAACTGCTTATAAACATAAAAGAACAACATTCTTATAAAATTGTACAATAACAACAACAACAATAAAAAAAATTCACATTTACATAACAGTAAAAGATATATTACAAAAAAAAAAATGTTTTTTTTTTTTAATTTTATTTTGCACAATAATCAGCATTCTAAGAGCACTTGTTGTAATGGGTACCTTCACAAATACAACAATTATTAAAGAAAGAAAATTGTATTATACTGTTATTTTATTCTGTGTGGTTGATAATTTTATATTTTGGTTTTTGTTATATAACGTCATATATACACAGTTACTGACAAATTTATTCGTATAACATAAAAAATTACGATAAAAAAGTCGTCGACTAGACTCTTGTATCAAAAAACTTCCCTTCATGCTTAATTCAATGCTTCAAAACATCTTATTTTTGAATAACTTTATTAAAAGAGAGTTCTTACGATTGCGATTTATTGCTTCAGAATATTGTGTTCAAAACTAAAAAAATTTAAACAATTGAAGTTGACATTTGAATTGATTTTCAAAAATTTTGTTTATTTTACGCTGGAAAACACAATCACGACGAATGACGAATTTTTCGTGTTCAAATACATGAAATTAAATGTAAATCGTGACCAATGACAAAAAAACCAAAATTTCGCGTTCAAAAAATAAATCTCTTTCTATTTTACTCGTCGACGAATACGAATGACATTCAGTGATACCAACATAAATTGGTTTTACTTGATGTCATTTTGTTTGCTTTTGTTTTTGTCAGTTCAAAATATAAATAAATTAGGTTACAAAATTCTTCTAATATATAAAACATTTTCAAAATAAAAAAAAATCATCTAAAAAAAATTTTAAATTAAATTTTTTATTATTAAAAGTCAATTTGTTAAAAATTAAAACAAAAAAAAAATATTTTTATGCCTGAATGTTTTTTTAAATGTGAAAAATGCAAAAAAATTAAAAATTACAGCAATAAAAAAATTGTTCCGAACGCAAAATTTAAATTTAAATTATGTTTTGTTGTTGAGAGAAAAAAAATTTCCGAACATTTTTGTAAATTGAGAAAACTAAAATTTTTTTATAAAAACTATGTGCGTTCATATTGTGTTCGGAAGAGATGTTTTGAAGCAGTCAATCAGGCCTAATTGTGAAGCGGTAAAAAATAATCCTGTTGAATAAGCAAGAAAGATAATAAAATGTACAGTAAATATTGTTGTTGTTTTATTGTGCTTCAGAAGAAACACAACAATCCTTCTCAGTGCAGGGTCTTCAACCATTGCATCCACCGTCGTGGTAGTTCATAATCTGCACTCTTGATGCTAAATTAATAAATTATTTTAGTCAGTATTTCTGCACTCATTTTATTCATGGATAATTTTTTTTAACTCTCAACGACATGGTCATCGTCGCCAGATCGTCGAGACTTTTACTCAGACTGAAGGTGAAGCGGAACGATTAGGTCTGAAAGTAATTTAATTTTCTAATTATCGACAACATTGACATTATCTTCAGATCAAAATGGGCGGTCGTCGAAGCGGCACAACGGAGTCTGAAAGTAATTCTTATTCGAGAAATAAAAATGACACTAAATATTATATTTTTGTCAAAACATCACTATCAGTACATATAATTTCGAGCTACCATTCAGAAGTTGTTTACCTTGGAACTAGTGTTAATAAGATAAACGACATCAATGTAGAGGTTCAGCTAAGGATAATTTTTACAAATTCTTGTCGCTTCGGCTTGTCAAAATATTTTGGACTTAATCTCCTATCTCCAAAGTTGAAATTTACAAAGCGTTCATACTCCCGGTGGTGCTCTACGCATTAGAAACGTGAACACTGCCCAAGGTAAGTGAACATAGGCTTGGTGTCTTCGAGAAAAAAAATTCTTCTTCGGATTGACGGTCATAAAATTGACGATGCGGTCTGAAGGAGGAGACATAATACCGAGCTCTATGAGCTGTGTAGTGTTTTAGTCACCTCGTTTTTAATAACTTGGTTAAAATAACTCGAATTCGAAGTTAAAATATATAAAGCCAACAAATTATGAGCTTAGCTCAATTTTTTTGAAACTGATTACCGGAATTAAACATATTTTACATTAGAATACAATGTAGTCTTATTGATTGTTATGCTAATATCGAAGTTCGCAGTGTATCTACATGTTACAGTTATAATTACAAAATGTAATTTAGAAATGCTACCGTTATAGGCATTGATTAAAGCCGTTATAGCCATTATTTATTTAATCTAAAGTTTTTTATTATTATTACAATCATTATTATTGTCAGATTAATGCTTTGAGCAAGCACATTAGCCGTCAAGTGCTAGATGAAAGCTCACTGCAACTGATTGCAGTTTGATTGTTATTTGTATCCTGCAAACGCTGTGTAGAATGTTCCTTCAATAAAAGATGAAAACTAACTACATTGTTCTCCACTAGTAGCCAGTCTCTTCAATTGTGGGCATGTATTTTGCTGAACATTTTACTTATTTACTTTGGCTTAATTTGTTTTACTTTCTGCATTTGTGTGCTCCAATAGAAGCCCATTAGATGTTATTTAGCGATGTTGTTGTTTATTCCTCAAAATATGTTGGTAATTTTTTTCGTCAGGTTTCTTTTCCATTGCCATTATTTGATTAATTTTATTTTGTAAAATGGTTTGTGGTCAATGAATCTTAACACCATTTATTGATGGACAACTATTGTAGGTTTTTGATGATGTTGATAAAAACCTAACAGAATTTGAAAAAAAAGGAAAATTTATTTCAAATTTTCTATTTTACATCATATTATATTAGTTAATGTTATAATGCTATACAAAACTACAATTTTGGAACCTTATATCAAAAAACGGGAAATCTAACAAAAGAAGAAAATAGCTAAAAATTTTGTGATTGTAATTTTTTTACAACTAACAGGACACTGTCGATCCAATTCGAGTAGTGTCATAATATATGATATAATATGTGGTTCAATAACGTTGGTGTATTAATACTTTTGTCATCAAAACAATGTGTGTAGTTAGTTTATTTTTTTTGTTATTATTGTTTTTTTCTTTTCTTTTTTTGAATTTTTTTTTGAATAAAAATCATTTTGCAAACAACTCAATTTGATGTCCCCCAAAAAATATGTTGAATACTAAATATCGCTCCCTTATTCAATTTCGCATATTTTGTTGTTTTTTTTTTTGTTTTTTACTTGCTTATTATTTTTATTATTATTTATTATTACATGTTATTGTATTTAACATTGCTTTTTGAGGTTAAAATAGAAAATCTGTTAAGTGCTTTTATCTTATTTAGTGCAAAATGCATTTAAGGATAAGAATGAAAATCGTTTTAAATTTTTTTTTTTTGTTTTTTTTTCTCTGTTCATTCAGTTGTCATTGTTGTAAAATTCAGTTAGTTGATCGTTGATTATTTGGCGGTAAAAAAAAACAAAATAACAATAATAAAAAAAAATATTTAACGGTTATGTTATGGAATAAACCAACCATATGACATATGGGTGTTATATTATCACATATGTGTTTGTACGTGTATGTATGCAAATGTAATGAGTACATAAGGAATAAGGATGTTGATTACATTAAGTTGATAACTGCTGCTTTTGTTGTTGTTATTATTGTTCGGTTTCTCCGGCTACTGCTGTTTTTGTATATGATAATAATTATAATATTATATATACAGATGGGATAAACTGAATTATTTGGATTATGATTATTATTATTAGAGATGAGGGTGTTGCCATATTTCTAAGAAAATGCAAAAAATAAAGAAGAAAAGATAATATTTTTATTTCAATTGAATATAATTTCTTTACAAAAATTGTTATCTTCTAAAATTAATATATTGTATAGGGGTTTTGTAATCTGAATTATTATTTTCTTTTTACAAATTTTTATTATCTTTCAGATACATTCTAGGTATTTTATCATAGTTTTAAAAGTTTTTTATCAATTTTTTACATTTTGGTTTTGTTTAAGTATTGTTGTATCTATATTTTGATACAAATTGTACAAAGTATTCATATTTTAAGTTATATTTTTAGTCTTAATTGATATTAGTTTTAATTAGATAGTTAAGATTAGTTTTAATTGATATAGAAGGGGCATTTCATGTTAGTAACAAAATATTTGTAAATGGATTACATCAGTGTAATAGAAGTAAATTTACGGGTATATAAATATGTAGTTATATATACTTTTTTCTATTCAAATTCAACATTTTTTCAAACAAATTAAACAATTTTTGATTCAAATTCAACAATTTGTTTGAAGAAATGTTGAATTTGATTAAAAAAATGTTGAATTTATTTGAAAAAAACGTTGAATTTGAATGAAAAAAGTATAGAAGATTTAAATTTTATAATTTAGAAAGATTTTTATAATAGAAACCTTTTGCTTTGTCTTCTTCACCGCAGAGTATAGTGAGACTAATGTAAGATTCAAATGCATTGCGTTGCAGGTATTGCTGTTAGCCACTGATAAATTGGACCGCAGACAAATGGAAATCGAAATTTAAATGACAGAACAAATATAGGTAATCAATATTGTATTAAAAATATATATATATTTCATATCAGAACCATCATCATTGCATCAATGACATTTCAATTGAAATTTTGTGTAGTTAAACCTCGGTTGAGACAATATTAAGTAGAAATACTAATATAATTTCAAGTAAATAAGAAATATCTCATGAATTTAATGTTTTTTGAATTTGATTTGATTTTGAGCTCACGAATTTCAGTGCTTTGATAGGAATGTATTTCCATTGCAAAATTACATATAGACAAAATTACATAGCGACAAAATTATTTAGCATAAAATTTCATAAGACAAAATTACATATGGACAAAATTTCATATTTAAAAAAATTACTGTGCCGTATTAGTTTACTTGCCGTCGGCAAAATTAGGGTTCCAATGTGGGTGTTTGGAAGCAGCAGCCCCTGACTATAAAAACAAGAGGTCGGGCGTCCAAGTGTCGAGACCGAACGGCTTGACATTTTTTTATTTTTTTTTTCATTAGTACAATGGCCCTTAAATGTGATGAAGACATCAATAGGTCCGAGGTCCAAGGAATTGGGGCCGAAACTCTATATCACGTGTTTCAATTGTATTTTTTTGGAAAAAGGTTTTTAATAATTTATTATAATAAATAGTTTTTAAAAAATTTTCGGATATGTCCGCGGTTCAGAAGTCGGGACAAAGACGTTGAACAAGAAAAAGAAATGTAATTATGTAATTTTATCCCGACACCGTATATATCATATACTCTTAACATCGTATCTAATAAAATGATAGTCTGCGTTTTAAAAATAAATGTGTAAATACTTTTTTTCAGATGAAAATTTAAATTTAAATTAAGAATACTTTATGAAATTGATTGCCAAAGTTTTTTTAACACATTCGTAAGTGCCGACCTTAGAAAAAAAAATGGTAAAATTTATTGAGTGTGTATTATTGAGTGTGTAATGACTATTCTAAATAAATTTTTGGAAACACATCATTTTTTGAAGATTTGTATGTAATTTTTGAATTTTAAATGCATAGAAAACACTGATTTTCTGACCAGCATTTTTAGACCTATACTAACTTTAAAGGTAAAATTATTTAAAAATCAACTGATGAACAACTACAGGCCTTAAACATCTTTTTGAAAATATTATAGCCTACAATCTTTAAGAAACAAACTATATTTTTGATATTTCTATAAAGTTCATATTTGATGATAACACTGATCAATCGAACTGATCGAAAATAACTCTAAAATTTGATTAATAATCAATTCATGCGATTTCTGTAAATTAAAATAGCAATGAATTGCTTTAATAATTATAAGTACATATCTGAAAGTTTGTAGAACATTATTATGTTCAAATGTATATATATATATATAAGTGGTAGGGGTGGCTGTGACACATTATTTATTTATTTTTTGTCATATAATAATATTAATTAACAACTTAGCGAAGCTTTATTGCTTCGAAAATGAAAAGCTAATAAGCAAATTTACAGTTATCTACACAGCTTTTGCTTATACTGAATTCAGTGAGGTTATTTCTACACACATATCAGATCCTTCTTTTGTGATTATTTTAGCCCTTTGACTAGTAACATTTTTCCAGCTGAATAAAACAAAAATCTCAATGTCAATCAATCCCAGATCAAATAGTCCAGAAAAATGTTTTTTTTTAAATATCTTTAACAGGGGTACTGCAGGACAATGCCTATAATTGTGGTGCACCATTTAACGAGCAACATTTTTCCAGCTGGCAATGACCACAATTGTACACAATTGCAATCAAGCGGTTATAAATAGCTATACATATAGGTTTATTATTATTTTAATTAGCTGTAAAATATATATATATTATTTTAATAAAAAATTGAAAGACACATATTCACAGCCGTTAAAAATAACAAAATCTTATAATATAAAATAGAAAAAACAAAAATTTAAAAAAAATATTAACTAATTATATATTTCGCGTGCAACATAACAATCTGCGATCTAAAACTAATCTATTTAAATTTTCCAGAAGATGCACTTTCATCATCTCTTAACCGCTGGTTGAATCTACTATATAGAACATGCTTTTAATAATTTACAATTGCCAAAAATAATTATAGAGAAAACCTGATGCCCAAACAGTATGAAGAGTGTATAACTGACTTGCTGAACTGCACAGATTGTCTCTACTATCGAGTTCAATTAACTCAAGTCAATATGCAACCAAAAAATAAAATGTAATACAAAACATTGTCATTCCAGTACCGACTGAAATAACAACCTACTTACATTCTTCTGCGAAACCAAAATTGAATAAAACATTGTTTTCGTATGTGGTAACTCTAATTTATGGAAAGAATTTTTCTCAAAATTTATTTTTTAAAGAAATCTTAAATCAGAATATTTTACAAGAGATCTTCATTTTTATATACATTTTATATACAAGTATATAAGTACAAGTATATTCTCCTTGTCTTGAATCCTTGTTATTCATCAGGAAGAAAATATATATAAATATGTGCATGTACAAAACTCTCTACTCTATATAATATAGTCATATTGTTCCAGAGGATTTCTTATTCATTTGGCTATAATATATGTATAATATATATATATACGTTTTTGTTGATAAAATTGTTTTAATTGGAACGATAATATCTCCATTAAGGATATTTTCAAGGACTCAAGAGGTATGAAAGCAAATATGTATACAATTATATGGTTAAAATGTGTGGTAAATGTTTCGTGATTAATATATATACATATATATATATATATATATATATATATATATATATATATATATATATATATATAAATTTGTATAGTTTTTATGTATATTCATTATGTTGTTTATATTATGTACCGACTGCTATTGCTTTACATTTTATACTATACAAACCCACTTGAACTCATTTAACACTGAGAAATGAGTATTTAAAAATCATTATTTCATGAACTTAAAATTAAAACTCCTTACTTTAAAAACAGGGAAGCAGTCTGTAAGTATATAAAATATTTTTTTTGTTTTTGTTTTTTGTTTTTTTTTTTTTGCGAAATCTAATTTTTTTTTATTTATAAAAATAATTTTAATATTTTGTATATAATATTTTATTTTTATCCAAAATTGGTTAGGGATGAAAGAAGTAATGCTTGTCAATTCATCAGCAGATCTTTAGATTCTATTTTAAATAATTATAGTGATGTAGATTAGGATTTTGAAAATAAAGAAAACAGAATTTCGATAGTTTAAGCTGCATAATTAATTTTGATTATGTCTTTGCTACCAGTATTTAGGACGTTCAGATGTAATATAATATTCTGCAGTCCAAAAGTAAAATTTAAATTTTTCAAAAGACACAGTTTAATAATGCTTGCTAAAACCAGTGGCTGACTACTATAGGACATTGCTTTAATAACGCGATAGACATTCCTGGCAATATAGAGAACCATGTATAGATATTCATTTGGATTTAATTTAAAAAAAAAAAACTAAATAATTTAATTTAAAAACATCACTAAAAATAAAAATCCGATTAATAAATTGTATAATAAATGATAGCAAATAAATACAGTTGGGAAGAATATCATCTAATTTCCTGAGCTCAGACTTGGGAGGTCAAAGTGGTATTCCTAATGAGTAGGTTATATAGATAAACTAGCGGACCCGGCAAACGTTGTTTTGCCCTTAACCCTTATTCGTTTTTGCAAAAAAAATCTGTTTAATATTTTTGTACGTAAAAGGTCTTAAAGTATTTTTTTATTCTCTAGTCCATTTTTTATTATTTTTATTTAATTTTTTCTAAAAAAATATATAAAATTTTTAAATTATATAATGCAAAAAATTAACAACAAATCAGAAAGATCAGCAAAAACAAAGAGAACAAATATTCAGTCTTTCTCTTCATAGAAAATTTCTTCAAAGTATAAAAAATATTTATTTTTTATTCTAACACAACTGTACCTATGTACGATATTTCTAGTTTCTCCATTTTGTACATGTAGAAACAAATCTGTGGGCTTGCTAACACGTGAACATGCGACACATAATTGTACATGTGAAAAGCATTCATTTTCAAATCTAAGCCACAAATTTGCATAGATTGACCTTGTGCTTTATTGATGGTCATAGCACATATATGACAAACAAATTGGAAATTGTAACCGTCTGAAGTGAATTGGTGAATCAATTGGTATCATTGGTATTCTGGGCAATTTTCCTTGGTATTCTGGGTAATTTACATTTTCCTCTTCCTTCGTATTTTGATCAGCATGACTACAACTAATTTAATTTGCTCTAAAGCTTGTCATTTGAAAGCATTGATTAAATTTCCTAGTTTTTTAAAAAATAATTTCGATTCTGCTGTTTTTCCTTTAAGTAATGTTTTTAAAGGTTCTGGTGGTGGATTTAATTTCGGCCACCTCATTATTGAGCAAACAAATTGGAGATTTTTACAATCCACATTCCACTTATGAATTAACCAATAAATGTATAAATAAGATTGCTCAAGAGATGAGTCCGCTCAAAATATGAAGTTGCTCATATTTTTAGCGAAATTAAGTATACACTTTGAAATTGAGTGAACTTAAATATTTGTTTTTGCTGGACTGGCCTCAATATTTGAGCCACGTCATTATTGACCGAACAAAAACTTGATATGATTGAAAAATTGAGATCTTTACAACCCACATTCCACTTATGATACAATTATGCAATAAATAGAATATATGAGATTGTTCAAGAGATGAGTCCGTTCAAAATATAAGGTTGCTTACATTTTTAGCGAAATTAAGTTCACTTAGAAATTTAGTGAACTTTAATATTTTTTTTTGTCTGACTAGTCTCAATATATGAGCCACCTCATTATTGAGCGAACAAAAATTTGATATGATGGAAAGTTTGAGATTTTTATAACCCACATTCCACTTATGGTACAGTTTATCAATAAGTGTTTAAATTAGATTGCTCAATACATGAGTCCGCTCAAAATATAAGATGGCTCACATTTTTAGCGAAATTAAGTTCACTTAGAAATTGAGTGAACTTAAATATTTTTTTTTGTCTGACTGGCCTCAATATTTGAGCCACCTCATTATTGAGCGAACAAAAATTTGATATGATGGAAAGTTTGAGATTTTTATAACCCACACTCCAGTTATAATACAATTAATCAATAAATGGTATAAATGTCTCAATATTTGAGCCACCAAAAATTGAGATTTTTACAACCCACACTTCATTTATATTACAATTAATCAATATTGCTAACAAATTTATAAATACTAGTTTTTCTGGGACTCTAAAAAGGTTCTTACTAAAATATTATAATAACCGTTATTTTTTTCTTTTTGATCGTAAATTTTAGATTTGCACCCATAGTTAATTTTGAAATATATTTTTACCAATGAATACCTACATTATTTATTAAAACTATTTTTTATTAATCCATTTCCCACATAAACGTTAAAATTTTACCAATAACAAAAGAGTTAGTCAGTAAAATTTAAATAAATCAAACAAATTTCACTCTAATTGAATAACATTCATGGAAGGAAATATGAAAACATAATCAGGTTCAAAACCATATCTAATTACAATTTAGTTAAATTTTAAATATTATTTTAACCGTAAATTCATATAAAATTGAAAAATAAATGTAAAATCATTGATCATAGCCCATATTACACTTCTAAAGAAGAATATTAAAGATTTTCGTTTGTATTTGATTTAAAGAAAAATCGTTACAAATTAGTAAACATTCAATTTGTGTATATAATGTACATGTCTATATAGATAGTATTATTATACAAACATACATATGAATATGTGTTTATTTTTCTAGATTTTTATCTTTTAAATGAGCAAATAAAGGCGTGGTTCTTCTTCTAATGATATGATATGTGTGTTTCAATTTCTGATTACAAGAAGATACTCAAGGTTCTAACAGAATATACATATATTCATTTTATTTATTTATTTATATTATATACACATTTATAATATAGAAATTCTAAACCCAACCCATAAATAGAATTCATTTTTATTCTCTGTTGTAATGTTTCATTTCTTATTATTGTTATTATTATTTTTTTTTCAGTTTAGCTAACACAAAAAAAAAAATTGAAATCTTGAGATGCGCAACAAAGAATACAAAAACAACAACAAATATACAATACCCGAAGCAATATAATTTAAGTTAGCAAACAAAGATACATGACTTTTATTTTATTTTTTTTTCTGCTCTCTACTGTATCTAACAGATACATCTTTGCGGTTTTCTTCTATACAAACACACTCATACATATATAATAGCAATAAAAATTTAATACATTGAAGAATATAAGAGAAGAAAATATAATATAACAAACTCAAACCATAGCGGCTAAAACACACGGAGTATCTCTGTAATCCGACAACAAAAATAAAAAAAAAAAACAACAAAAGAATCAAAAAATATATCTGGAAAATCTTAAAATATCTATATAAGATATTCTTTTATATTATTCAGATATATTATTATGCTGGATGTTGTTTTTGTGTAGTTTGAATCCCATATTTTTTTATTTATTTTCTATTTTTATTTTTTTTGGTTGTTTTTTTTATTGCTGTTGATTATCAATATTATGTTGATATTGATATTGATATAAACATATTATATACAGTCATAAACTTATTTATCAATAGGTATTGTTCTGGTTGATACAAGAAAATTTTATTCAATAAATGCATACATAGATATATGTACATAATTTCATACATTATGTATAATGTGTTCATTATACATGCATGTACAAAATTGTTCTTTGAGTAAAACAAAATAAAAAATAAATCTAAATAAATATTGAAAATTTGTAAAAGAAAATATTTTTCAAATCACGAAATTATCGGAATTTATTTATTATAGAAAGTAAATTAAAAACAAACATTGTCTAATATATAGTATCTACTTAAAAGTCAAATTTTGAATTTTGAAATTTTTAAATAGCTGCAATGTTAACATATTTTCAATTTGACTTGAATCAGCTTTAAGCGCGTTTATTTGCTTTTACCTTATCTCGTTTACTTGTGATTTTATAAATAAAAAATTAAATAAAAGTATTTCGACTCATAACTCATAAATGGTTGAGAAAATTCACTCTCCATGTAATTTTTAATTTGTTTGCTATCTTCGAAATGCCTCTTCCTTGTGTTTATTAATTCCAGGTTATTAAAAGTATAATTACTGATCTAGCACTTATAATCCACTTAGAATAACACATCTGAAGTTTATGTCGGGGTTATAAAGTATTTTTTTATGTATCCTAAAATGAGAATTTTGAGCCATTTCAATTCTATATATTTTATCTCGATTTTTGAATTTCAATTTGTAAATAAAAATCTATTGACCTAAATTTTGTAATTTGATACCAAAAAATGCATTTTGTTCAATTTGTCAGTCATAAAACCGACTTCAAAAGAATTTATTGAGAGTCATTCAAATTTCAAATTTGTGTTAATGCAACCGATTTAATTAGTAAATGGCAATTCCGTCGACTGGAGCACTACTGTCAAATACCTAGGGATCATCCTGCATCCCAAATCAACTTCTAAAGCCCTAATCGACGACAAAATAAAAAAAATCAAATATTAATCAAATTATTATACGGACTAATTAATAGAAAATCGTCTGTCTCTAAATTCAACAAAATTTTAATTTTCAAATATTGATTCACAGGCTGTTAAGCAGTTGATCGACACCCATTTAAATACAAGTATTCGTTTCCGTTCGGAAAGTATTTTTAACTTGGTATTTCACAGAACTAACTATGGGAAATATGAACCAGTTAATGGAATGATTATGGCTGTTAATGAGTATAAAGATTTTATTGATTTTTCCTTCAGTAAATTGAAATTAAAGAAAACTTTATATTTACATCTACCATAATCATTGTACTTACTATAATATTTATATATGTATGCAATTTAATTTTAATAGTAATTTCTATATTTTAAGACTTTATTTTTTATCTTATTTTATTTTATTTTATTTTTTTTTAGGTTATGTTTTTGCAATGTAAATTAATTAATGTAATTTTAATTGTTATTTTTAAATTTTTAATTTTTTTTTGTTTATTTTACTAGATTAAGATATTGTAACTTGTAATATGTTTGAATTAAGCATAAATAAATAAATACACAAATATGCATTGGATTATGAGACATTTAGCGCTTGTAAAACGACTTGTAAAGCAAGCTGATAGTGTATAAAGCAATCCAATACAAATTAACATTAAAGATAACAATTTTTATAGAAATAATTTATTTCCCTGTTACCACCTGGCTAACTTTTTAGTTCTTTATTAAAAAATTAAATAAAAGTTAAATCAGCCTGTATTGACTGTCTACTATTCATGGCCAGAATAATGTGAAATGAGAAGATCATGTGAAAGTGATTTTTACCCACTTGAATTAAAATCTGAAGATTTGATATTCTGTTCATTTATTTATTTATTTTAGATAAATCTGTAGGCCAACTTTATAGGGCCTTTACCCTTTCGAAATGTGCGCCTTTTATATTCATATTTATTTCATTTTTATAATAATTTTTGTATATTGAACCCGATATATAACATTTTTTGTTTTTTTTTTTTTAAATTAAACTTTTATTATATGCCTTTATTATTTATTATGCCTTTAATATACAAACTCAAAACTATCTTAGCCTATAAAAAGTTGAAGAAAAACTGATTTAATGGAACTAGCTACTATGAACATTTAAATTAATTATAAGTTTTTATGTTAATTCTACTTGCTTAATAATTTGTTTTTTGTACATTCATAATTATTATTGTATGCTTACATACTTATATGTTTAACCACCAATATGCTCTTTTAATGTTTTTGTCTCTGTCTGGTATTGTCTGTCTGGCTCTGTCAAATTGAAGATTATCTCCGTTACTGTTGCCCAGTTCATATTCTATCGCTTTACATGTGGGGCCGTCTACTATAGTGATATAGTAAGGGGACATGATTTTGGTTTTGGATAAAACCATTTTGATCAAGAAATATAAAATGCTCAGGGGCTATGAATCCTGTGCGCAAAGTTTTTTTTATGTACTACTCATTATGGTAAAATATATGAGATATTAAACCGTTTTCTGGAGTATTTTGTGCTCTTACATAATGTTTTCGAACGAGATTTATCATAAAACTGTCGATTCAGTTTATGTTTGATTCCTTGTACAAATATTTTTTTGAATAAAAATGTTTGTAATCGAATTGGGGTTTGCGATTTTTATTAGTACAAATTCATATGCACTTTCTTTCAAACTTACCGATTGTTTGACTTTTTGATTTTTTTTACTGCCATGAAGGATTTGTTACCTTTGGAAATATTAGTAGTATATTAGTAGTATATTTGGAGTATTTTACATGCTCCGAGTAATTCAAGTTTCGATGTAAAAGAACTCCGAGATATTTAATATATTTTATAACAAAGTTTTTCCAGTTTTTTTCAATATTTGAACTTGTTTTGTGAACCCTGTTACGAAACAACACGGTTTCACATTTAGTATAGTTCACTTTTAATATCCATATCTTGCAATAGTCCAAAATAGTATTAAACATTTGTTTCACTTTATGTTGTATGGTATAGTCACTGTACTATTAGCGGAGTACACTATAATATCATCAGCGAAAGCTAGCGTGTACGAATTACCTTTTACATTGTTTAATAAATTTAACAATTCTGCTATATAAATCGAAAATTGTATCGGGGCACTAAAAGTACCCTGTAGCAACCCGTTTTCAATAGAAAATGTATTATTTATTGTATTATGTTAGCCTGAAATACAAATTTGTTTTTATATAGCATGCTTTGTATAATGGCAGTTAACTGGAATGGAAAGTTGTATTAATGCAACAATTTATATATTAACCCATCCAATCATACCGAATTGAATGGTTTTTCTAAATCAATTAGACAGGTTCCAATGCCATATTTTTTTATTTACAAACCAACAAATATCCGATGTTAATTTAGTTATGGTGTGAACAGTTCCATGCTTGCGTTTAAAGCCAAGCTGATTTTGTGGAATAATATTATATATGTTAAAAAAAATTGTAATCTTGTCATTGATAAGGGTTTCAAATACTTTACTAATGTTAGGTATTAAACTAATTGGCCTATAATTACTAGGATTAGTTAAGTCTTTGCCTGGTTTTTTTAGCAATATAGTTTTCGATGTTTTCCAAATTTGCGGAAAATACGAATTATTTATTGCATTATTGAGGTCAAGTTTTTCAACCCTATATTTGGTATTTTATCAATACCACATGAAGTTTTGTTTTTTAAAGCACAAAATTTCGAGATAATCTCGGTTTGGTGTGTAAATTGGCTATTTTCACCACACTGCTCGGAAGACTTATTTGTATTGTTAAAGTTACAATGTATTTGTATGCATTTGTTCAATATTGTGTTTGAATTGGTTAAATTTTTCTAATACTAGCTTATGAAATCTAGTATTTGTTGGTATTTCAAATCTATGAGTACATTCTAAGTATGTACCTAATACCTTGTAAATTTCTGTTTGGTCTTTCAGAATATATTTGTTGGTATTTGTTTTTTGTAGATTAGGTACTAATATTTATGTTGTTTTGAAAAAGCAATGCGGTGTTGTTATTTTCTATATGTACCGACATATAACATTAAACAATGTAATTGACATTTTTTCTTTATTATATTGGTTTTCACAAAATCTTGACTTTTTACACTTTAAAATTAGTTACAGCTAGAAGAGTTTTCTTTAATTACATAATATAATTTTGATAAAACTGAGACTACAAAATATCATAAATTATTATTTTTAATATTAGAATGTATTCATAAAATAATTTTCTCTAAAATCGAAACAAAGAATAAAGAACATCCTTTCCCAAAAAAAAAAAAAAAAAAAACTAAAAATCAACTTCAAGTCCACTTTAAAAACCGTCAAAACTAATTTCATGCGCCATTATCATTCAATTAACAAAAAAAAAAAAAATAAAAAACAAAATAAAAACTCAATTTTTATATTTTCCACAGAAAAGAGCAGCAACCACATCGAAACAATATTTTTCTCATAAACCATCAGATCTACATAGACCCAAAACAAAACAAAAAAAAAATAACAAATTATCCTCACATCAAAGAAAAAATAAATAAATCCAAAAACAAAAAGCCCAAAAAAATTAAAAGAAGGAGAAACTAATTGTCTGATCTGAGAAAGGAAATAAAAATTTTTATTAAAAATACCGTTAACATTTTTTCATCTCGCAAAGAGTAAGAGTCTTAAAGAATATAAAAAACAATTTTACTAAAACAAGCTAAATTTCAATTCTCACTCATCTCAATTTTCAAACAAACAAATAGAAAAAATTAAAAAAAAAAAAATTTAAATGGCGGCGGTCAATTTTTCTTTGAAGTGGTCACACTTTAAGAATTTCCCAACGAAGTCATCTACAATAATTAGAGTTGAACGAAACAATTTCAAATAAAAAAAAACAACAACAACAAATGACGAACCATTCATTGATAATATTGTAAAGTGTTATAGTGAAATTATAATAAGCGGTGGCGGCGTCTGTCAAATCCTTAAAGCGAGGTCAATTACCTTTTTTTGTCTATTTTTCCTTATTAAGTGTGTAATTGTCACAAATAGGATAAATAGGAATTTTGTTTGGTTATAATATGTAACGTACCATAAACAAATTTATAAAGAATTTAAATATTTTTCAGGAAATATTTTTTAATTACTAATTATTGAAATCGAAAAGGATCAAGGATTCATTTTTAAAACATTAATTTTGGAATTAAATAAAAAGAGTAGTGATGCGTATCATAGTGATAGGTAGCTATGCTTGTGTAATTATTTATACTGTTTTTTTAAATAATTTATTCAGTATCGTCATCATTTAATGGTGACTGGCTGAGTTGTAGACCTTCTGTATAGCATTTCTCCATTCCGACCTGTCTTTGGCAGTACTTCTTCGATTTCAATAATTTAGTATAACAAAAACCATTTTCAATATTATTTACAAACCTAATCCGCTTGACTTCTTTTTGCTGGAGAAGCTAGTCTATATTAGATATAAATTATACTTCTTTTTAGACTCTTTGTTCTGAAAACAAATTCAAACCATTCCCGTTTTCAGGTCTTTATCAAGACTTCTTTTATTAAAGTTTGCTCAGTTCATGATTACTTCTTCTAGTATTCTCAATTTTCTATAATTTATCTTGCTTACCTACTCTTGCTTAAATAACTTTTCAAATTGATCTCGATTATTTTTCTAAATAACCTTACATTCTGTTGCATTCGAGTTATGTTCATAAAGATCAAATAATAAAGAGTAGTGGAAATACGGAAAATATTAAGTTATAAATGGGTATAATAGGGGTCAAGTCTCTCAACCACCACGGCCGAAAATAAGATTATTGTGATAGCCCATATTAATGCAATTAAGCATCTGAATCCTTAAGGATATCTGATTTAATAATCATACTCAGGATATTCTTCAGGATGATTATGCTGGATAGCTTCCATGTATTATTCAAGGAATGCTGTTCCCAGATGGCGAAGTCTGCTACGAGTGACCTAATTGCATTCAACTTTATTCCGAAATACATCAGAATAAAAAGCCATAGTCATTAAATAAATTCTGCCAATGGAAATATACACCTCTATTAATTTTACTTAAATCCCTAAAATTTAAGTAGATTTTCTATAGATTAACTGTAAAGTTCGAAGTTTTCTTTATGTCAAACATTTAAGCCGTAAATCGGAGAATCGAAGGAAAGAAACTATCTCTGCAGTTTTTATACATAACCAAACAATAGGTGGGGACCTTTTGTACCGATTGGTACGTTTGGCTGGAGTGAGAACGGAAAATTGGGAACGTAAGAAGGTAAAAGGGAAAGAGAACAATTACGAACGAAGGTGTTAATGTTCCGCTTGAATTTATTTAGGTCATAAATATAGAATTTCATGTTTTGGGAACACATAAGATGGAATTTGGTTCCACATTCGGGATGTTGAGGTTATAAACGAATTTCCATAACTTGTCTTTTGCCATCTAGGAATTTCAACGGTGTAGGGATGAGCACATTCTGCCCTTTCTGTCTCTCGGGAAAAGCGCCTAAATGGAGGTAATATAGATTTAATTTTTACTAGAAGCGCCAACCCATATGTTAGAATTGTACTCCTTTTTGAATCGTATGAAAGCTTAGGTCACAAGGGGGAAATAAGCCTAGAAACGGTTAAAAACACCTACATATTTGGCTGCGTTACTTGCATCATCAAAAGCATGAATATTTTGACAAAAGCTATTTCTGTTCTTCTTGTATCTTTGGAGATGATTTTTATATGGATTGAATAATGGATTTTAGGAAAACATTCATTGGTGCATATTCAAGGGAGTAAAACTCTTTATACGGGCTTGAACCAACTATGAAATTACTATGTGCTTAGGAATGAATTTCCTGAAGCAACTTTTGTTCCTCGACTGGACAATCTTCAGACTTGGCATTAACGTTTTCAGTTCGTCAGAGCAAGTATCTACGCCTTTGAGATACCTATAAAAATAAGTCTTAAGATTATACTACACGGTAAGCTCAGCTTCAAGGTACATTATGGAAAAAGCCAATTCTTGTTTAGGTTTCATTAAACGGTTGTCTAAATAATTTTCAGACCCATACCTTACGAAACAATGTTATATTACATTTGTAAAACCTATCCTGGACTATGCCAATCAAGTATGGTCTCCTTATTATATGAGTGACATAAATCGATTAGAATATGATAAGCAAAAATGTTCAAATTTTGCTTTAAGTCCATTTTCCGCTAATCCAATGCACTTTCCACCTCATGTCCATAACCTTAATCTTATTAACTAATGGTCATAGTCTGATCGTTGTATAACTAACAACTTTTGTTTTATAGTTTTTGCTAGTTATTCCTTGCTACTTTTTCCTTGCCTACTTTTTTAGATTAATTTATCTACAAATTTATCTACTTATGATTTTTACTTCTCTACGAACGTTGTGTGTCTGGTTTAGTTTATTTTACTAAAATTTTTCTAATTGGCGCTTTCTTACTAATCCTACTAGATGATGATATACTGCAAAAAAAATTGTACCAAACTTCCTTCGAATGTTTATACTTAGGTAGTAAAACGTGGACGTTAAACAAAAACAGATGAAATTAAATATTGGACCTCTTCGTAAGGAAGATAATTCGTGATATTATTAAGCATAGCGATTGTACCTGCAGAATTTGTACCAAGGAAGAATTTAAAAAGTTGTGTGTCGATGAAAAAATTATATCGAATACAAATTTTCAACACCTCAAACGGCTGGGACATAATATGAAGATTTTCTATTGGAACAAGGTATTTAAATTTCTTATGTTTCAGTAGTTTTTGAGGGGAGATATAATTTGAATTAATATCTGATTGAATTAGTGTTTTCCACGACCAGGTAAGTTTTGAGGTATACCTAAAATATATTTTTAGAATTTTGAGAACCATACTAAGATAAACATTTGTCAAGCACGATGCTTTAGTACAAAGCTGTCTTTTCATACCAAATATGGGCAGTGCAGTATTCCTCTGATGTGCAATTACAATTTTAATATATTTTTTTTTTTCAATTTTACTGAAAGAAAATTATAAAAACGAAATTTTGTTTTTAATTCGCATCAGAAGTTCCAAGGATATTTTTGAATTTCAAATTTTCTTTGAAAAGAAATCCTAGAATCAGAGAAAATATTTTTTGTTTTTTACATTTTTTTTTTATTCTTATTCTTTAACATATAAATTCTTATTAAATATTTTCCAAAAAATGAAAATCATTTATCCAATATTAGCTTTGAAGTTAGAAGACCAAAAATTAAACAACAAATCCAAGGATATGAAAATAGAAAGAAAATAATAATTCAGTCAATTAAGTGAATATATAATAAAAAAAAAAGAAAATAAATTTTCTAAATAGTATCCTTTATACAATTTAACCCTTTTATGCCATACGGTTCTTTTTTTTAACTCATATGGAATTTTAGAATATTTTTATAACATTATTAAGCATTTATCTTACTCTTAATTTTACAGACTATATACATTTTACTCATCGGCCTATTCACTATTACAGTGTTACATCACTGTCACATGTGCGATCTTATAACATCAGTCTGAGGCGTTGAAATTTCATATTTAATACCTTTTTTGAATATTTTGCCTTGCTGACCAATATCTCAAATTATCTGAATGGAAGCAAACAATATGGGGAGTGCCAGCGCAATATAAAAGTCAGGTTATAGAAGTGGACTATATGGATATATTTAAGGCAGCTTATTAGGATCATCCTTGGTTTCTATGTATATATGTATCGCTATTCATATTTAAAACTAGGTTGTAGAGCTTTTATGTATGCTAATAACTTAGTGATAATGGAAAATTATTACAGAGAATTAGAAAAAAAAAATTAATAAAGATATACAAGAAATATATGGATGTAAATAATGTATGGATGTCAAAATTAAAAATAACAGCAAACATCAAAAGAACAAAATATTTCTTTTTTCAATAGGCATTTACTGCCTGTTTTTTCAATATGAATATCTCTTCAATTTTTTGTTGACGACATCCAGCACTCATATACCATTTTTTTTAGAAGTCTTCCTACCCTCATTCATTACTACCTTTGCAAGTCGACCTTCTAACATTCAATTTACATGGTCTCTTCAGTTTGTTTGTCTATTTCGTCTCCAACGGATAATATCTTGTATGTCGCATGCGTTTTTGATGTCGATGCTACGTTTCTTATCTCTTAATGTGTATCCACATATATGCCTCGAAGTTCGTATTTTCTGTTTTCATTTAGATGTGTCCGCGGTTGTTTCAATAGCGTATGTTAGCATGGGCCGAATACAGTTTTGTATATTAGTATTTTGTTTTCTATCAGCATGTATTTGTTTCTTCATATATCATCCCGAAGATTACCTGAAATGGCTGCGGCTTTTCTGCTTGGATTTTTGGTCCGGTTTCTGTGTTGCGAGAGCTGGTGATATTTACGACCAGGTATTTAAAATTGACTACTTGTTCATTTACATCTGATAGGATCCTTCGAAATAGTCATGGATTTGGTTTTGGTTGTAGATACCTGCATGTTATACAATGTGGTAGTTTGGCTAAATCTGAATAATAATCTTTGCAGACCCTCTTCATTCTCTGCGAGTATAGTACAGCCTCATCAGCGTTACATTTTTAATGTTTTTATCGCCAATTCGATATCTCCAAGAAGTATCAACTATGTTTCTGTTTATGTTATCCATTATTAAGGTAAATAGAGTTGGACTGAAACTATCACCTTGTCTAGGTCTAGGAGTGTAGGTTAGCTTCAACTGTTTGGAAATTAAATGCTAAACCTCTGATATTGCAAAAGTCTATTGTAAAATTTGCAACCATTATTACAATTTTTCGAGCGGAATGGGGAGTAGGAAAAAAACAAATTAGAAGCTTAGTTTTAAACTTAATTGGACTTTAAAAACGTACACTAAACATGAAATACAAAAAATAGGAAAATACTTATGAAATGTCTGAACTGGAAAAAGTGGTGGACATGACAATTGAATTTCCTGGTATTAAGACAGTTTTAAGCACCATATCGTACACAGGGAATACTATGTCATATTCGCCACTTAGACAGCAAAGACAAAAACCTTCTTCAAACATGTATATTTCTCTGTCACACTTGGTGAGACAATAATATTGTTTAGAAGAGAAAATTACTTTATTATTGTTTAGTTTGTAAATCAAAAAATTTGAATATGACACAAAGGATCCAAAAAAAGCCATCGAAAACCTCTATGGATTTCTTAAACAAAAGCCAACACTTAATATACATTCATTGTTGAAAATCTTGCCAATTGAACTACATTTAAAGCCTTCACCAAGCTTTGCAAATATATAATATAGAAAAAAACCTAATATATATACAAATACATTAATTATACACAATAAAGAAATACACAAACATAATACCCGTAGCACAAATTTAATAATAACTTAGACGAAATCACGTAGATAAAAGAATTTAATAAATTACAAATAGAATTAAAAACAACTGATACACCATCAATAATATCAAAAATAAAAAAAATATTTTTAGACTTAATAATACAAAACTTGAAAAAAATATAAAAAAAAATAAGCTGCAACAAACAATAGTGTACCTGATGATAATCTAGCATACCATAAATCCTAATTAATTTATATAAAATATAAGTGTAGAGATTAGGATTTTTGTTATCTTCGTTTTATTTCTTTACTACGGTTATATACACCCCAAATAACCACCTCGCCATAATACTTTGAATTATCTTTTAAGTTTGTTATTTTTAAAATTAAATTGAAAATATTTCGTAATATACTCTGTATGAGCTTCAAGCTCTTTTAGAGAGAATTAAAATAAAAAATTAAAATAAAAATTATCTTGCTTTCGGAGACGTCCAATTTAATTTTATATAAATTTGTTTAACGTCCGCGTTTTAATACCTAAGATAATACTGCCAGATTAATAATCCGAGCACGCACATCAGGCGTCTAGTACTAATAAAAGAAAGCTTGCTACATTTGATTGTGCAATATGTCATCAGCCAGGGGTTAGTAAACCATCGCCATAATTAATGAACACAATGTCAGTATAAAGCGGAGTATAATGTCAAAATAAAGCGGAGAAGTAAAAATCATAAGTGGATATATTTGTTAGTATACAATTAAATTAAAATTATCTAAAAAACTAGGCCAGCAAGGAATAGAACTATAAAAAAAACAATTGGTACTTACTCTCAGCCATATGCACAATATTATCTTTTTTAAGTCTTACAACAGCAGTTGACGATCGAAAAAGATAGAATTAGAATTTACTTCACGGTAAATCAGTTTAGTGATTGGCTCGAATCAGACATATTCAGTAGTGTTGAAGGGATTACTGAATGGTTCTGTGATTATTCCAACTCGTTTTTTCAATCAAACAATTTGAAATTTTATTAAGGGAAAAAATCTAGTGAATAAAAGGGGTATCTGCAATTACTCAACGATCAGACAATGATTGTAAATCAATAAGCTCAAAACGATGGGAATAACTTGAGAGACGTTAGTATATTATTCCATGAAAAGCAAAACGACAAAAGTTTTGCTGAATCGATTCTATTCAAATTTTGTTCACTATTATAATGCAGCTTGAAGCTGGGTTTATGTTCAAATGTATTCCCGGGATCTGTAGTAGAATTTATCCTTGTGCAGTTATTTAATTGGTACTTGAATCAAGCTCGCCGAACAATGTAATGCCTTGGAATTTGTTGATGTTCGTTACGACTAATCTAATTGTTGTTATGTACACTATAGACTTGGGAATTACGAGTTATTAAATTGAATGACAGATCATTTTTTAAATCAAACAAGCTGCCTTATTACTATAATTCACTTCAACCTTGCAATCATTTTCGGGATTGATAGTTGAGCACCAATACTTGAAATTCGATATGGACTCAATATCATGTTTTGCTATGGCTTTCAGGCACTTATGGTTTCTGGTATCGCACAAACATCTTAATTTAAGTTTATTTTTGAGGATTTGATTATGGACCACTTCTTTTTATATTTTATTCCATTTTGATTATTTTCCGCTTAACTGCTAGAATTATCTTTCCGACTGAATTTGTATCATTAGCATAATATGAGAACTTAACTCGATTTATTTTAAATCGTGCTGTTATGTTTTAACTGTGCTTTTCTTATAAATTTTTATGACAAGAAATATAAATTGGAGTTAAACCGTATCTCTTTGCCGTATGTCGAACTTGTTAATATATTTTTGTTAATAAATATTGGTGCAAGACAATCTGCTTGCCGTATATCGGACTCACAATACCCTTGCTGTACATTTTACACTCATTAATAAGTTTTTCGTTAATAAATTAAAGCAGTACAATATTTTTGCTCTATATTGCTCAGATGATGAACGACGTTGTGAGTAAAAAATCAAGAATAATTGAATAGTAAATTACACCACAAAAATATAAAAAGCTTAAACTTGTCAAATATTGTCAAGTATTTAAAAATGAATTGTTAACGCTCTGTGGTACATAGGTAAAACAAAAGTGCAAATAAATTTGCTCACTAAATAAGTAAAAAAACATGGGATAAATAAAATATAAGCACATTAAAATTATCATATTGTTTATTTTTATAAATTCCATATTGAATGATTGCCATCCTAGCTGTTCAAGCGATTGGTATTCAGAACAATATCTACAAGATGGCATAGACAATAACCTTGTTTACTTGTTATCATTTTTTTTTTTTTTTAATTTTTTGTACAGCAGTACACTATCTTAGTCCGTTTAAATTAATGGCTGTCTTTAATTGACGAATATTTTTTGGTTATGAACCAAATGTGATGAATTAAAATTGTGTGTGAAGAACCCCTTCTTCGCAATTGCACAGGGGATCCACTAGTAATAGTTATTGGTTTTACTTTCTAATTATTTTCTATAAGTATATCTCATTCACTTTGCATGTAGCCTTAATATACATATTTCAATATCCACCATCCCGAAGAAGCTATCAAATAGCTAGGAAAACTTTTGTATTATTATAAGTTGAAAAATTAAAAATAAGCTTTGAATATAGCGAAATCTGTTAAATGAAGCAGAGTGGACTCATATATTTTGGTTCAATACTCATAAAATTGTAGTTATTATATTTACCATACAAAACTAATTAAAGATAGAGTGGAAGTAACATTTTGTTTTCTTAGCCATTCACGGGTTAAATATATCATAGAAAAATATTCAAATAAACATACACATAACAGCTATGGAAAGTTTTAGAAAACATGGTGCGCAGCATATCCTGAATCTCTAAAAGTTATGTACCTTAAAGAATTAAATAAGAAAAAAATAAAAGGAAACAAAAACAATACTGGAAACAATTTTATGTGACATTACATAAATCATATGACAACAGATTTTATTTTTTTGTTTTTTTTTTTGTAATTGTTATTTTCATTTTTGGTATTACGAGTATTTTAAGAATTTTTTTTTTTCAATTTTCATTTCCATTTTTGTATTTTGTTTTTAGAAAAGAAAAGTTTTTTCGCTTCAAGAAAATGTATAACTATATGTATTTTACCTATATATTTATATATATATATATATATATATTTGTAATTGTATAATTTCTATACGATATTCCTTAATCCTATTTGCAATCAAACGATTGTGGAAGGAAGCGTTTTTCGGAAATATCTGACTTTTTTTTTGCTTTTGGGTTTTTGTTTTTCTTATACTTTTGGTTGGTTATTGAAATTTGTTAAATTAATGTCAACCATAAACCATAAACAAAACCATAAACATGTCCAATTTATGTGTTTAAAAAACCTAAAAATGAAGAGAGGGTTATCTTAAAAGTTTTTTGGTTTATGGCATATAAATTAAAAGAAAAATATGCGATCAACGTTCTCTAGAGTAGAGTACAACGATGTGAATTGTTTTATTAAAATTTTTTTATTATAATTTAAGATTTCTTTGATATTAAATTGAAATTATTTTGAAAATTTTATTAATATTTAAAAATTATCAATTATTTTTGATATTACCAAAATTTATTTACAATTATGGATAACAAATTTCGACATCTAATGGAATTAAATATAGAAATATGTAATAATGGGACAGCTGGTAAATTAAAAAATAATCAAATAATTTAAAATCTCAATGAATGAATGTGTATTATAAACCCCTCACCTAGTTTCAACTCATATACTTTCATGATTATTGGAATAATAATAGTAGCAGGTATGGTATAAACACAAAATAAAGTTAGGAACCATTTAGACATCAGACCAAATCAACGATTAAATCTGAAGTTACGTAAAATTTGTTCTGTAAATGGGATCAGGCATAAGATTTTGCCGGATTGAAACAATAGAATAATAAAATAGAATAGAATAGCTAAAGCCCACCTTAGCTGCCAAACATTTTAAGTGGGAAAATATATTGTTGGCTCTAAAAAGGAAGATAGACTGTTTATTGTATAGATTATAATTTTTTCACAAGAAAAAAATAGATCGATGCAAAGAACTTCTTAAATTTCTATTTGAGAAATTTATTTATTTCGCACGGAAGCATTTGACATTTCTTCTTCATCAGCCCGAACTAAAAACAGAAACTCAAATTATGTTTCTAAAAAATGTCAACCAGTCACAACTAAATTAATAACAAAAGTATTAAAATAAAAATAAAAATGATGCAATCATATGTTATTAAGGCACACAATTTATTGGGCACCAAAACTTCATGCTATTAAAGCACCTCTAATTTTAAAATTTCCTATATAAAATGTCCAAAACCCAGATTTTGAATTTGACAATTTGACATATGACAAAATATCTGTTAATTTCTGGAAAATATTGTTGATTCGGAACTTGAATTGAATTAAATTTTATACATTTTGTGTTGGACCCATACAACGTCGGCCTACTTTACTAGTGCTTTTATAAAACTATAAGAACAAAATTAGTTTTAGTATCCATTAAATATTCTTATCTTGTCTTCTTGTTATCAAAAACTTTCAAATCCATAAACGTCAATTTATTTTTGACTGAAATAGATCAAAACTGTACTATATCAGTATTTTATTACTGACAAAACAAACATGTGAGACCTAACAAAATAGAACCAAACCTCAGACTATTTCATTCTTTGTAAAGAAAGTTCTTATGATTTACCTTTAAAATACAAACTTAAAACTATCTTAGCCTAGAAAAAGCTTAAGCAAAACTGCTTTAATATAATTAATTACTGTATTAATAAATTAACATTTAAATTAATTTTAATTTTTATGTTATTTTATTTGTTATTATTATTTGTTTCACTCGTAATTATTAATTTATGTTAACCTGTTTATTCCAATAAGGGTTAAAAAAAACAATATACGATGTATTTAATATGTACCTTAATTAAGAAAAATACAGTACAAATATCTGAACCGTTTTAAAATCGAGTTTCGTTGTTATTCTTTTAAATGGTAGATATTTAAAAAGAGACGTGGTGAATTCAAATATTTTTCAAAATTTTGTAATTTTCTATGAGAAATTTCAATTTAAAAGTTCACCTAATTTATATGTCATTGTAACACCCCCGATTTAAATACGATTTTTATTTTTTTGAAAAAAATTTTTACGTATGAGGTTGTTGTTTAAGATAAATGAACCAAAAATTGTGTCCACGATAAATTTAAATCAATCCAAACAAAGTATTGTTAAATTTTATTTGTTAAATTAAACCTTAGCTCTAGTAATCATAAGTTGACGTAATCTAACTCAACATAATTGTTAATCTTATTACCTGATATATTTATTACCCGATTAATGTGTTTTGTAACTATTAATATTCCCTTTTAATGTTTTTGTTTCTATCTGTTACAGACATGTTGTATCTTAAGTTATCACAATTTATATGAGCCGGATTGTAATCAATTGTTTTTTCATGTGGCCTGTCTACTGTTGTAAAATAGTATAGGGGCATGATTGTGGTCTTGAATATAACCATTTTGATCATGGAAAAAAAGTGCTCGGGTGAGATAAATCCCATTGTCTTTCTTAATATAGGTACTCCTCATCTCAGTAAAATATATGTGATATTAAACAATTAATTACCATTAAACAATTATAATCAATATTAAACCATTTTCTGGAATATTTTGTGCTCTATCATAACGTTTTTGAATCAAAGATGTTTTTTTTTTAGTTCACCAAAATGTTGCTTTTCAATTGTAGTAGACTTTAAGCCATACGAAAATAATTTAAGTGGTAATTGTCTAGTTATAAGCTATGAGTATTGCATGCAATTTTAAGAGCTAACTCCAAGGTGTAGATCTAGGGTGTTTTGGTGTTTTCTCAATGGATTGAAGGTTTGCTTTTGTAGAACGATTTAAGTCTAAGATTTTTTATAAAAATGCTGGTGTTCCGGAATGATCCCTTCTCTTATCCACTCTTTCCTTGATTTTCATCAATGACCGTTTTCAACCAAACTTTATTTATAGCTTTGCTGATGACAATACTCATCCTTTGGTTTTTTTGGAAAATGCTACAACTGATTAAATTAGCAATAGAAAATAAATAATTGCTAACATGATTAACCATGATTTAATAAAAGTTGCTGACTAGGACAAAACAAACAGAGTTGAGTTTAATTCGTCTAAAACTCAAAATTGACTAATTTCACGCAAACTGCTAAAATTTTAACCAAATCTCTCTTTTCAAGGTGTTACTTTACAAAACTCAGATAATCTAAACATTTTAAGCGTGCCAGTAAATCAAAAAATAACCTAGAACAATCATATTTTTGACATTGCTAAAGCATTAAAGTGTTTGGGATACTTGAGTGGTGGTAAAACTCTCTTTTCACCTTCAAAATCTCTTAATATCTACAAATCTTGCAGGAATTGAAAAAAAAAGAAAAATAATTTTATTTTGCAAATTTCCATCAATTTCTTCAATTACTTGATTCTTTCGTTCTATCCCATCCAAGCGGTATGTAAGTATAAGTACTAAATGTTACATCCTAACGCTTGGCTGTTTATAAAATAACAACTAAATACTAGATTCGCATCCCTAGTTCTTTGCGATTGAATCTCTTACGTTATATAATAATTGTCATAACCAGTTTTTGAATTTTAAATCATTTAATTCAAAAACAGTTTTTTTATCTTTTTGTAGATTATACAACAATAGACAAACCAAACAAGACCAATGCTAGATCTGTAATGACCCAATTAAGTTTGTATATTCAGTCAATATTTCTGCAAATTTTTATATATTAAAATTATATTGTTTCTCCAAATTCAATTTAATTTTTTTAATTCACACGACTTAGTTTTAAATCAAAAACATAATTTAGTCTACTGATAACTATAATTTTTCTTTTAATACCTTTCAAAATTTTCTTACAAACAACTTGTAGTTAAATTCTGACAAAATAAATATTTTTTATTAACATTCCATTTAACATTCTTGTTAACAATTCTGTTAACATTAAACACTTCCGATAAAAATAATATTATTAAAAAATATGAAGTAGAAAATTTTCTGCAATACGTACATAATATTGCTAAAATTATTGTTTGTATGAAACAACCTCTTAAAATTCCTTTGAATTCCGGAAATTTTTTACTGTATAGTTTTACCATATTAATTTGTTTTCTCTTTCCAACAAAATTCTATTTCTACGAGTTACTTACCCAACACAAGTTTTTTTTAAATAATAAGTAGTTTTTAACGAAATTCTGAATTTATAAATAAAAATTTGTGTATAAAAATTTAATTCTGTTAATTTTTATTAAATTTATTTTTGTATTAATTATTATTATAAATCTATATCAATACTTAAATTACAAAATAGGTGATTTAAAGAACTTTGTTAAAAATTAAATTTAAATTTTAAATGAGATAAAAACTTTGCGATTGAAAATTATTTATTATGAATTTTTGTTAAACTAAATTTAATTAGGAAATAATATATTAACCCAATTTGGCTTTTCGAATAATTTCTGGATCAGAAATAAATGCAAATAAATCGCAACTAATTTGACTAAAATCGTCCATATTTTATAGGTCTGTTGTTCATTGCTTTTTATGGTTCACAAGTTGTGTTAACAATTTTTATTTGAATGCTTAATTAAATTTTACAATAAACATTAAACATTTTTAAAAATTTTTGTTTTCTATGTTGTGCAAAACATCTGTTTTGATAGGTGCTTCAAAAAAATTTCGGTATGAATTTTTCATGAAATGTATAAAAAATAGAATATTAAAGATTAAAAATACTAGGTATGTTTCCCACGTAACAATTTTATTGCTATAACACTCTTGCGCACTCTTATAACACTATTATAAACACTATTATAGCAGTATTAGTGTTAATTTGAGTGTTCCACAATTGCTGCGAAAGGTTATACGTTATAGCACTAAAATGGAGAATCCTATAAGACACCGGAGCAGGTGCTGTAATATTGTTATAGGATTAGTATACATGTATTAGTGTATATGTTTTTATTTTAAAATGATATTCATTTGAAATAATTTATGTTATGCGAGAGTGAGAAAGGTATTATTTTTTATTTTCAAATAATAATTTTATGGAGTTTATTTTTATAACCTGAGAAAGGGAGATAGATATTAGTTAATAATATAAAAAATGTCTTACTAATAAATAATATTTTTCGGTGAAAAATAATTGTATTAATATTTATAACTAGCTTTGTAACCCGTCATAAATGACGGAAGCAAAATAAATCCTAGTTTCTTTTTTTCTTTCATTAGATTCTTTATTCCGAAATTACAGTACTTTTGTTTCTATCACTTTTTATTTATTTTTATTTATGTTTATATTGGCCTAACACTAATCTTTTTTTTTTTTATATAACAGAAAAAGAAGTACCATACCAACAAATTTGTATAAAATGTTTGTATTTTTGTATGGTACACTCGTACTCAATTCCATTTAGTTATAATTCGTTAGTTGGGTTCCATTTAGTATAAATTATACAGTATTAGCGTTATTGTGGCCTCTGGGAGAGCAAATTTAGAAATGGGATCTTATTTTCATATAAATTTTGTCTTTTGTATGCTGTATCTGATCTTATTTTGCTATATGAATAAACTGTTATTATGGTATTGTGTTATTTTTAAAAAAATATTCAAAATTTTGTATCTAAATTGGTAAAATTTACAAAAAATACAAAAACATTTTAATCAATAATTTTCAATTTAAAAAAAACAATGTTTTATTATCCGACGTAGAAGTAGAGTTTATTATCCTACTCTACTTCTATCAAGTTCTATTGATTGAACAGTGAACCTGAACAGTGAAGTGAACAGTGAACACTTAACACTGAAAATAAAATAATATTTTTGGAATGGAGCATGCAGAACATACAGAATACAGATACAGCAAATAATAAAAAAAAAACAAAAAAAAAACAAAAATAATTTTTTTTGAGTGAAGTGAGTTACGCACACAATAATGACAAAAATAAAAGGAAGAAGCAATAAAGTAGTATAATGTATAATATTATACAATACAAATATGCTGATACACATGTGTATTATTATGTATAATTTTAAGTAATAAGAATAACCTTTGAGTGAATTATGCTTTTTTTTGTGTTAAATGCTGTTTGCCTTTTGGTTATTATACCATATTTAACTATTGATTAAATTTCTATTAGTCCTTATTATTATAAATCAAAAAAGTTGTTTGTTTTATTTATATTATTATTATTATTTTTTATTTTTCCTTATTATTTGCGAAGGAGACTAACATTAAATTATAGTTCATGCAATCAATTTTTCCTGCAAAGGCTGAGCATGGTAGACAGGGGTTAAAAAAAAGCACCAAAGCAATTTGTATATATATGCATTTTTATACATATGCAATTTATATATGTGTTGAGCGTTCCGTCGAACTTACAAACATCCAGATAAATGCAGAATAATATATATACAATTATTGTGACCAAAATGCAAAATTTGGCTGGGATTGAAATTTCATTGACATTTATTATAAAAATAATTCGAAAAAATACATTGCCCTACAAAAATAACCAATTTTTAAATAAATAAAAGAAAATATATTTTTAAATTGCATCTTTAAAATATTTAATAATGTATGTTAATTAATGCATAACATCAAATTTGATATTTAAATAATTATTCTTTTAAGTAAAAATGATATTTTTGGAAAGAAAATGCAAAATAAAACTTTTCAGCTTTTTTTTTTTTTAAAAAATTTACCTCGTTTGTAGAAAATAATGACCGTCGCAAAATATTTATCAAAAAGTTACAGTGAGTTTATTAGTAACACTATAGGAATACAGTAAAATAATAACACCACTACTGCTATTCTAGCAATTCTATTCTTATAACAACACTTTAACTCTTGATAAAGGATTACGCACTTTTAGATTTATAAAAACATTGCTGTATCACTTACGGAAAATCTAATTATAACAACTTCCGCAATTGCTATAAGAACATTCTTATAACAATATTAATCACATTATTCCTATAAAAACATCATTATAACACCTTTAGTGCTTATCCGGAGTCATATAGAAGTCTTGTAGCACTAATTTTGTTTTTATAACAATAAAATGGTACGTTGGCTCACTAATTTTAACATTAATCAATATCGTTATCGATTTCCGTTATTACACTATCTTCAGAAAACTGATTTAACTAAATATATTAAAACCAGAATATCTGACACTGTTAAGGTACAATGCGGTTGTCCTACGCACAATACATATCACAAACGAACCTACAGCATTGACAATAAAATTTGAATACCAAGGTTTCTATATTTGGTACCATAATAGATAGGTAACGCAGAAGGTTAAACCCGTCCGGGTGACAGAGTCAGTTCGAAGAGCGCTTTATTTTAAGTAGCATCAAAGTAAAAAAAAATTATAAAAAATCATTTTTGGTCGCATAGTCATAATATGTTAAGAACACATTATGATGCACTCCAGTATATAAAAATACGGGCAGGAAGAATAGAATGGCCGATGAAAAACTAATTGATTGATAACATTTGAAAAGAACTGTTGCGTTGACAATCCTAATAGACTGACCACCCTAATATTTCAGAACGAGGAAGCCGACTCAAACAAAGAGAAAGGCCTTAATATAAAAATGTAAAGATTTGATGAAAAATTAAGCAGTATTAGAATAATAATTTACTGGTACCAAAGACTGGAAAACACAAGGTCATATAAAAGAAAAATAATTAAAGGAAAACTATTTCTTAATAAATGTTAAAATTATCATTTTCGCGGAATGAGCTAGTAGGCGTGAGCCAGTCAGGGTAAGCCAGTCGGAGTGACCCTTGACCTGGTTCCTAATGCTATGACCTGGTTCGCTATGTCATGATCAGGTTCACTATACCTTGAACTGGTTCACTTGGAAAATCATTGTGAATAAATTTGTTATGTATACATTTTATTATTGAGTGGAATTGAGCACTTTAAGATCTAAAATTTTCCCTATAATAGAAAATTGTGTATAAATTATTCGTTTTCAAATTTTAAAATCGTTTTAAATAATACTAATTCCTCATCCTGAGGCAAACCAAGACCAAAATAGTTAATCAAAGTCGAGGATAACATTATCGAAAAATTTGAACTACTGAATGAACATCAGTTACCCAAAATCGGGAAAGTGGAGGAAGATGGTGAATCTAGTCAAGGCTCACTCCAACTTGGTTACTCCGACGGACTCAAGTTATGTATACACAACACAAATGTATTAAGCACATCATAACGATAATCACTACAGTTACAGTGTGCGTAGCATCAGATGATATATGTATTATATATGAGATGTATTAGAGTTAAATTAAAAAACTAATTTACAAAATAATTTAATTTTAATTTTCGTTTTCATAAATTTAAATCTCTATTTATTAATATTAAAAATTCAATTCAATTTGAAAATACAACAGTTAATATAGCTATATAGGAATTTTTAATCAACATTTATTATTATTATTTTTTTATTACAATTTAATTTGTCCGGACAAATTTTCTCTCTTTTACAAACATTATGATTTTGCAAAAAATATTCAAAATGGCGTCATAACTGTCATCACATAAATCGTTAATTTTCTATAGTTTCATAATAATTGTTATGATATTATAAAACAAAAACAATGAAGAAACATCTGCCACGCGAAATAATAATAAAAGAAAATTTAAATGGACATACAGCTATAGCAAAACGGATATACGTATTATAAGGATATAATAAGGATATACTAAAAATACAAAAATATAATTTGAAATTAAGAATAAAAAAAATAAAGAATAAATTTTAATATTGAGAAATTATTTAATTTTATGCTAATTAAAAATATTTAAGGAAGTGATAATTTTCCCGATATTCAAAATATACACACACACACACACATCAGCAATGTAAGCATATCATCATAACGATAATCACTTTATAACGAAAAATTATCCAAAAGATAGGTATATCCTTTTTGTATATTTAATTTTCAATTCTAAGAGAAGGTGGAAACCTTTAATTTTCTACGGTCTTTAAAATCGAAAACATAACACAAAAAAAATGAAAATAATGTAAAATAAAGAATATAAGAATAAGAAAGGACACACAAAAATTCAATTTTCTTTTTTTTTTTTTTTCAGTTCGCCTTAAGACATTCAAATGGGGGAAAATTTATAAAGTTGACTGAAAACAGCTTGAAAAAATTGTTCCAAAATTATTAACAGTACAAAAAACACATCAGAAAGAAAGAGAGAAAAATTAAAAAAAGGACCGTGTATTGTACACATTATATTATTATATATATATATATATAAAAAAAGTCAAAAATAATATTCATTTTCTGTCCTTTTTATTAATTTTTAGATAACATCCAGAGATCCCCAAAAAAAAAATCTTAATCTTATCCTTAATTTCTACACAAGGATATATAAATATACATATAAAGGTATATATATAAATTTGTGCTACATTTTAACAACATAATTAGTCTACTTAACAGGAAAACACAATATATTTATGGATGTATGAGTTACGTAGTATGTTTATAATTTAAAATTGGAGAACCTTCTTAGACTATTAGACTACTTATTAGAACTGAAAAAGTCCTTAAAGTCCTTTATATAATATTATATTATATTGGGTTAATATGTTATATGCATGTCAAATTTTTATTCCTTATTCTTATTAAATATCTATGTATGTACTAGATTTATATGTAAAGTATGTGTATGTAGATACATACACTGTTTTTTGTATAAAAGTAAATTATGTGAGAGAGCACTTTGATGAAAATGTGTTCAAAATTAAATCAACTGTAAACTAGAAAATTCTTTTGATTATTTTGTATTTGATTTTTTTTTTTTTTTCAATATACATGACCATTATTACACATCATATGGAGAAATGAACAAATCATAATCCTGAAAAGAACGATCTCATCATATTGTTTTTTTTTATTAATAAAATAAATTTATATCAAAAATATTTGCTTACAGAGTGTTTCAATTGATATTTAATTATTACTAAAAAGAAAATTTAGTTTATATTATTTTTTGTTCCCATAAAGTGTAATGTGAGTGTGAGAATAAAATTAATTATTCAAATATAAGTATAACTTAAAAATTTAGGTTCGTTTTAGTAAGTAGAATGGGGTCTACTAATCAATAAAGCTTAGATTAGATATTTTTGGGAAGTGATTTATCTATCCCCTATCTATATCACCGCAGTCGCAAATGGGCTTATTGTGATCATCGATGTCCTTCAGGATACATGGTTTAGGGATCAGACTTAGGATATTCATCAACGGTATACTGGACTCCCGTTATTCGAGGAAGCATATTCCCAGGTGGCGCAAGCTGCTACGGCAATATATTCTTCCTCTATTTCACAAATTTTACACAAGTTGTTTTCTGTTAGGCCCATTTTATAAAAAAAAATTCTTAACGAGGCAGTGGCCTGTTATTATCACGGCACTGATACGTATCTGTTTCCTATTAAAAATTTAAATGAGTTTTGGTATAGATAAGAGCGTTTTGCTAAGATAATTTCTTTTTAACTATTTCAGGTATATCGTTGGCCCACAAATCAACAGTTTTTTGCTACACCAAGTTTTTTGCTCAAATACATCTGCGGTGATCAGGCGAAATCAAACCCATGGACTTGAACCTATGAAAGGCGTATTTGATGCTTTTCTAGCAAGATAAACGATGTGAAGATATGCGCTCAATCAATATGATGTCTCTACATGATAAACTGTTGGAAAAGGTTGTCTATGAACAACTAAAGAAATATGTTGAAACAAACAAGAATATCGCAATGGAGCAATCAGGCTTTCGAAAAGGATATTCATGCGAGACTACATTAAGCTGGGTGACTTTTGAATGGAAAAAACTGGCTGATGCAGGAGATTCCGTCATAGCAGTATTTTTAGACCTAAAGCGTGCATTTGAGACACTATAGATACAAATTTATTACTATTAAAACTCAAACAATATGAGATCAAAACCAACGAGCTAAATTGGTTTAAAACATATTTAGTAGGAAGAAAGCAGGTTACCAAAATTAACAATGTTATATCTAGTCATAGAGATATTAAATTAGGTGTTCCACAGGGATCAGTGTTGGCAGTTATAATGTTCCTATTATATATTAATTATATTGGGAATATTCTTAAATTTTGCCGTATAGTCATGTTCGCTGATGATTGTCTGGTATATATTAGTGGCAGAAATTTTACAGACTTAGTTCGAAATCTAAACACAGACCTGTAAAATATACATAACTGGCTTTGTATGAACAAGCTAAAGCTCAATGTCACAAAAACAAAGTGTATGTATATCAATATTAGATCTGCAGCCTCTACTGTTCCGGCTGTTTATATTAATAATGAGATTATTGAACCTGTTACGAGTATTAAGTATTTAAGTGTTTAAATAGATAACAAACTAAATTTTCGTGAACACTTAGACTACGTATGCGGAAAAATTAACAAAAAAAATGGCTTTCTACGTCAAATTCGAAACAGTCTTTTTTTTGCAACAGTGAAAATGATGTATATTGCGATTATTTTACCTCATTTTGATTATTGTGCAACACTCATGTTTTCCGGCTCATCAGAACACCTGAACAGGATGCAAAAGCTGCAAAACAAAGGTATGAGAATATTGCTAAAATTTAGTAATAGATCAAAAATTGAATTTATGCTTCAAACACTAAATTGGATGAGCATAAATCAAAGAATACATTTTAAGGTTTTAATTTTTGTTTTTAAGTTGAAAAACAACTTACTCCCACAATATCTCAAAAGGAACGTACAGCTCGTTAGTGAATGTCAGCCGTATAATCTGAGAGGAAGAGAAAGATTAAGAGTCGAACGATTCAACAGAAATGCAGGTCAAAACCAGTTACTGTATAAAGGATTGCAGTTGTTTAACTCACTGCCGAATGAGATGAAGTGTATCAGGAACATCAATCGATTCAAAAAGACTATTTCAAAGCATGTTATAGAAACTTTTTAGAATATTTTTTTTAAAGCTATAGCTGAATATTAGTTTTAAAGTTATTTTGTTTTTATTTTGCTGATAAAATTTAATTGGTGATTATTTTTTTCTTTGTTGATTTTTGGAAGTGATATTATTTGATTATTTGATTTTTTGATGTATTGAATTAATTGAATTGAATTTATTTAAATTAGTATTAAACTATTGTTAATGTTAATTATATAAAGTTACACAAAACTAATAAAAAAAAAAAAAAAATTTACGGCTTCATTTACTTCTATGTCAGAATTCCCTGGTACCCAAATTATTAAAGCTTTATTTTTTATACTATCTTTGATGTGAAGGTGTATGAATTAATTGCTGGTATGGCAGCTTTACTATGCGAGAGAATGTAGATTTTATGTTTTTAGTAATTTCTTTTTTATCCTATTATTTTTTTTTTGTTGATTTATCTTAGACAACAACCGCATATGTAATTATTTATTTATGAAATGAAATGGTTCAGATATTTGGATCGTACTTTATTCAATTCAAAGATTAATGATTTATCGAATGTTTGGAAGAAAATCTCTATGTAAAATAAATTCAATTTGCGATTAGGCTGATATTTTGTTGAAAATATTCGAATATTTTCCTATTAATTTTACTAAATATGATTATTAATTCAGATACGCATACTTCATCTACTATACTTGCATACTTCTTCAGTATTTTGAACTGAACTGAATTGTACGATATCCTACACAAAAGAAGGGATGTAACATTTATTGTAGAAATTTTTAAACTATAATATTATGCTTTGCCTATTTCACATAAAATTATTATTAACACCGATTCTCGATCCGTTATACCCGTTAATATTTTTTACACTGGCCTATCTTAAAACTAACTGGATGGTAATTTTGAAACCATTAACAGAATATTAATATTGAAGAATAATATATTTTAATAAAAATGAGGAAAAACACAAGGCTGTAATCGATTTCTGATACCACACACTACACTTTGACTATTTCTGATGAAATTTTTTTTAACACCAATTCTCGATCCGTTAATATTTTTACAGTTATGTTAGAGCTAATCACGGCAGATTTGAAACCGTTAACAAAATGTTAATATTGGGGAATAAATACAAGCCTGTAATTGATTTACAACACCCATTTATATTACGTATATATATTGTTAAATTATATAACTTTGTAATCTGTAGTCGTATAAATCATTTTTTTCAATAGCAACATTTATACATGTAAGTAATTTTTAACTGCCTGATTTAAGCTTGAAATAAATAAATAATTTTGTTGAAATTAATATTTATCTTCTACTTTTAATAAATTAAATATTTTACAATTCGCAAGTCAGAAAACGATCAGAAGTTGGCCTGTTTATTTTGATACAGATCCACTGTTCAATAAATAAATAAATAAATATATTAAATGCATTAATTAATAATTTTTAATATCTTAAAATGTATACATATATTTTCACTTTTTTATCATTCTTCTCTTTTACTACTCTTACTTTCCTATTCCTTCTTTCTACCTCAAACTTTTAAACAAAATTTAAAAATAATATTATTGCATAATTCATTACACAAAAATATCATGAAATCAGCAAAATTGCAATTTATTTGCATAAAAAAAATATCGAACGACGTTCAGAGCTGCCATTGTTATACTCTCTAATCACAGTTATACACTATTTTTTTTTTTTTTTAAATATTTTATATCAATATAATGTTATTATTAAGTTATGACATTAACAGCCTACAGATTCCAATAAAATTGACTAATAATCTAATATAATAAAAATATATTTAAAAAAAAAAATAATAATAAAAATAATAAAATGATAAAATAAGGGACGATACTGTAAGAAAAATAAGAACTTCAATTTCAATGTTTCAATCCAATAGTTTAATATGTTTGTGTGTATTGCTATTGTATAAAGGATAAATTATATTGTATAACAATGTTGTGCAAACGATTATATTGTATTATATAAATGAAACAAAAAAAAAAAATAGATTGTTAAGTTAAGAAATTGAATGAAGAAAATTATTATTTTAAGTAATAAAGTAATAAATCATAAAATTTTCCACTACGTTAGGTGCAGGATAGTAAAAGTAAAAATATGAAATTGGAAAATTGTTGTTCTTTTTTTTTTTTTTGTTCAAAATGACTTTATTATAAGTGATGTAATCTGTATCTAAATAGATTGAAATTATCAGATTCAATTCTATTTTTTCATAATCATAATGTTTCATTTTATTATCATTAAAAACAGACGTTGTTTTAATAAATAATATATGCGATTGGGTTGTTAGTGAAGCGCGAGAAGAACAAAATATTAAATTTTAATTCAGAATAAACGAGAGAAAGAGAGAGAAAAAGACATAAAATGTTCAAACAAATTCGCTTTGTCATTATTCCTTATTTTTATATTACATTGATGGGCATGGGGCGCTGAAGTTGACATTTACGAATTTAGTCCAATGTCATTTTAAACATCATTGTCATAATTTTTAATATACAGAAATGATTGTTGTAATCCAATGTGGATTCAAAGAGGATACTTAATTATGGTATATAAGATTAGATAAGTTCGAACAACCAATATGTTTCCTTGAAGAATAAATCTTGATTGTTTTATTGATTCGAAAGTATGAAAGTTAAAAAAATGATAACATTGATGTTTAAACAAATTCACTTATTACACTGATGGGCTGCTGAAGCTGACATTTACGAATTTAGTCAGCTTAAACTGCAGTGTCATAATTTTGAATATGTAGAAATTCTTGTTATTATGCTTTTTGTATTTTAATGTGGATTCAAAGGGGGTACTTAATAATAACGGTATATAATAATATTATTAGATAATTTCGATTTTCGAGCAATAAATATAGCTTCCTTCAATAATAGATTTGCATTGTCTTTTGATTCGAAAATATGAGTGTAATATAACTTATAACTTTGTCTTTCTCTGCCAATTTGATTTAACGGCAAGCAGAAAAATGCATTGTAGTATTAAGCAAAGACAATGTTTGCAAATGAATTTTTAATTCCTAAATTAAAGTGGACCACCACCTTCGCAATGAAAAAGATATTTTGTTCATAGTTGCATGTTGCCAAAAAATCTGCGCAGTTAAAAAGCAGGCGTCGGTGTTCATAGTTCACGGTATTGCATATAATTTCTCAATTACTGTATATTTTCAATTACTGATAAACGGTAAATTTTCAATCGTACTACCGGTAAAAACCGGTAAATTTCTGTAAATAAACTTTTTAAATAAATTAAAAGAAAATCATGGTAATTGTAATTGAAAAACAAAACATTAAAATCTGTTTATCTGTCAATACATGTAAATCTGTCTCATACAAAAAACGAACAAATAAAAAAATCATTCAAGAGAGCAAATACAAAAATCCAAATAATAAATTTACACAACATCTGTTAATTTATTTTGTTTCAAAAAGAAATATTTATAATTGTTATTTTAATGCAAATTCGGCTCGCTATGAAGAATGTTCTTTCGTTGCCTGTAGATGTTGGTTTGATGCGGTTTGCAGAGCTTCGAACAACAGTGTGAAATTATGATTTTTTTCCCCAGATACATCAAAAAATAAAAACTCTTTGTGGACTGATGATGATAATCGTACTGGTTTGCTGGAAATAGAAACCGTAGCTGTACAAATAGCTTTTTGAAATTGAGATTTCAAGTTAGTACTTAAAATTTCGGGCTCGTCTTCTGAATCTGAATCTATGTATTTAAAAATCTGAATGTATTTTTTATGTATTTTAATAATTAAATTGTATTATATTTTGTAAACTGTTTGAACTAGATAGTAAATAAATAAATAAATAAATAAATATTTAAAAATCAATATTATTGTTTTTTTATCACTATCACATCACAAACCACACAAGACTGGACAATTTAAAATTGTAACCGACAAAAATTGGAAAAATAAACTAATATTTCTGTCATAAAAAAAAGAAACGAAATTGAAAGACCAACGGTTATTTTTTTATTTTAAATAAAAAAATAGGCTAGCATCACATACACACTTGTCGTTTTCATCGTCGCAGTGTTTTGGTTTACACATTTTATTTATTTATTCGCTCTTTTTTATTTTGCATACTAACCTTATTACCCGGTAAAGTGGTAAATATTTTTACCGGTAAACGGTAACGTAAAAAAGGTCAAATTTACTGGTAAACGGTAAAGGTTTTTACCGGTAGAGGAACTATAGTCTTGCATCAGCGTTATGCAGATTAAGCATGTATTTTACTGCACCAGCATTAATAGTTATTATAGTACGCCTGTTTCGAATTAGAGAATGTAAAAACTAAAGTATTAGTTTAAATTAAATTTAATTAAAATAAAAAATATATAATTATTATTTTAAAATATAAACATTTTTAAGAAATAATTTTATGTATGAAGTAAATACAATTTATGTTTCAGACAAATTATTACATATAGCTTGTAGAATACTGTAATAAAATTCACAAACTATAATTAATTTTTGTCTTGAATTCATTAATTATCTACCTTTTCTGACTTAAAACTGCGTGGCTTCTAATTACATCAAACTTTCAAATTGAATAAAAACTGACAAAACAAACTGTGCATGTACTATATATATTTTGTCGACAAATAGAAAGCTCTCCCAACATCATATTGGTCAAAACATCATTGTCACATATAATTTCGAGGTAGTTCAGGAGTTTACCCACCTTCGAATCAGTGATAATCCCACAAACGACATCAATGATGAGATACGGCGAAGAATAACCCTTGCAAACTATTGCTGCTTCGGTTTGTTAAAACATCTCGGATCAAAACTCCTTTCCCGAAGCACCAAAGCACAAATCTACAAAATGCTTATACTCTCCGTTCTGCTCTGTGGATCAGAATCATGAACACTGCCGCAGGTAAATGACCATGCACTTTGGTATCTTCGAGAAGAGAATTTTTTACCGCATATATATGGTCTTGAAAATGGCGATTGGGTCTGGAGGAGAAAATATAATATTGAACTTTATGAGCTGTATAATGGTTGAACGTAGTCATGAAAATTAAAATCAAGAGACTAAAGTGGCTCGGACACCTTAAGCGGATGAACGACAATGTTGAAGCCAAAAGAATTTTCGCATCCAATTCCGAGGGTACATGACGTCGTGGCAGACCAAACCTTCGTTGGAGAGACAAAGTATCGCCAGATTTAAAACTATTTCGCATCTTAAAGTGTAGAGAATAGAAAAAAATGGAGGGCGTTGATGAGTCAGGCTCAGGATTTACATGGTCCGTTGGCCACTTAAGTAAGTAATCTAATTTAAAAATGAATTCAATTAGACATTTGCAAAACCCATATTAAAGATACAATTCAGCAGTTTCAGGAGCATCTTAGAAGTTCGGGCAAAAGCATAGAAGTAAATTCATACTACATTAAAAAAAAATAATTGAAAAAATCAAATTTCTGTTTTACTTTCAGGCCTTAAGAAGACTTTAAGAAGGAAGTGGCAAGAAGATGTCAAAGCAAATCCTTATTGCTCATACAATGGAAAATAATCCAGTTGAGTACAAAATATTGAAGAAGCCTGCAACTGGTAAATGAAATACGTGCATCTATTTGTATAGTAAGCGTATTTAATAAAATTAAAAAGAAAATATTCGACTATATTTTCAAAAATTCGTAATATTCATATACGTATCTCCCGGCTGTTGTACGATCTGTATGTAGATGGAACAATACTATAGCATTTCACATCTTACCTTTTTCATCTATTCAAATCTATTCTAATTAGGCAAATAATTAAACAAAAGAAAAAATATTCAAACAATAATCGGACTAACCAAGTTATTATGCGATTACTAGTTCTGAAATCTCCAGTTATAAAATCCCTAATTAAACCCTAGAATCCGTAAAAACTGATTTTTTCAGAAAAACGGAAAACGTCTCTTTGCAGAAATAGTAAGGTCTTAATAAAAAATATAATGCATAAAACAAAAAGTATTTTTAATATGTGGGATAGCCATCCCTACCCACTCCTACTCATTTATTGAAACATTTTTGATTTAATTTATTTTCGTTCTTTTCTGAGGATTTTGAATTCAAAAATTTAGATGCACTCTTCTAAATTTAGAATTTTATAAACTCACCATAAATTAACGCGTTATTTTTCATTTTCCCCACGTTGTGTAGTAAAGTGGTGAATTTAAAAATGTTGCTGTGTAACTATTGCTAATTAATTATGGTTAATTTTCAAAAATACCCTATTGTCTCAATAATTCGGGGTCAAAAAACAAAAATTCGGACAATTATCTTTATGGTATAATTTTATCTCAAAATTTCATAAAATAAAAATATTTCGACGACATGTTTTCTTTCGAGTTTAATGACGTCAATTTAATAGAATTCTAATTTGATTATAAAATAAGGCTATTCATGAAATTTCTAATTAAACGAAAAAAAAAAAATAAACAAAAACTTTTATTTGAAATATAAATTAATTGGTGAATTCATAAATTTACTGAGATATTAGAAGAAATTATTAATAAAACAAAATAAGTAAAAACTAACAATAAAAAATGGCAATCAAAATTTTATTTGGAAGAATAAAAAATATACGCGCGAATTAACTGCAAAATTATTATTTAAAATATTTCACTCATGATTTTTTAACTTTTTTTTTATTTTCATTTTTGTTTGTTTTTTATTTTTATTATTATGTTATGTATGTATTTTTGAAAATCAAAAAATATTCACCATGATAAACTACTTTTAATTATAAACACGCATAAAATAAATAAATTAATTTCTTGTTATTTACGTGTCAAAACTTTTGCTTTTAATTTTCATAAAATACAAAAGAACACCACATTAAAATCATGGACTTTATTTATTATAGATTTTATAAAAAATCATCCTCGTCCCTATATAGCTACCAGTATTCCAAAAAGCCTATAAATTTTGTTAATATTTTTTTTGTTTTTTTTTTTTTTTTGCACCCATTTCACCTCACCTAATTTTTAATCATATTTTTTTACTTCATATTATTATAAAAAAAAAATTACGTTGTTTTTATTTTTTAAATTTTGATTAGCATTTGGCATATTATGGTAATTGGTGGTATACACCACAAATGAAAAAAATAATAATAAGAATAACAACTTGAAAACCCATCCGAACTCATTGGACTTTAAATTATTATAATAAGAAACAAGAAGAAAAATTATTTCTTGAACTCATGGTCATCTTTTAGTTTTATAACTTCCATAAATCTATTCTTTGCGTCAAAACTTTATGTGTATTACAAACACGATTCCATATAGCCATAGGAATTAGGGTGGGATTTATTTTTGTTTTGATTATTTGAAATAGGCATTATTGTACTATTAAATGAATACTGTTTAGTTTTATTTAATGATAGAAGTTGTAATACATTACCACAATTTCAACCCGTGTATTTACTATGAAAGTATATAAGTACTGTACAACTGTACACATTTAAAGTTAGCGTAAAAATACAAAGAGAATGCTAATATTTGTTGATTCAAAAACTACCTACCATCTACGTTGCACTGTATACTGTGAGCACTGTATTATATCACATTGACTGCCAAGTGAATTTATACAAAATGTTCATACAGGCAAAAGCAAGAAACGCCATTTTTTTTTAGTCCGGGAAATGTTCGCATAAATTTTCCTTGCCACGGCGTTCATTCATGAATTGCCTATTTATTTGAAAAAAAAAACAACGTTCGTTAAAACTTGCAAAGGTTCATCGTTATGGTATTCAAATATTCAATTCATGCTCAAGTGAAGGTAAGGTCATCATCATGATCATTTTACTTGTCCTGTTATAATAGCTTTGGCCTTCATCACTATGCTCCTCCAAAAAGGTCGATCTTGTTTCGCTTGTCTCCAATTTGGGATTTGTAGAGTTTAAGCATCGTTTTTCACGTTGTCTGCTCATCAGCTTTTGGTCTTCCTCTACCACGACTACTATCGGGCTGTCTATTCAGCACCATTGCTTATTTTTGAGTTTCGTGCATTCGACTTACTCGGCCAACCTATCTTAGTCTTTGGGCCTTTGCAAACCGTAAAATATTCTCACTATCGATCATACTATTGAGCTCGATATTGCTTGCGATTATATGTTCTTCATTGTGTAATCTCTTTGAACCGAGTATTTTTCGGAGAATTCTTCTTTCAAATATGCGCAGGCTATTCTCCGCGGTCACGTTTACAGTCCATACCTCACACTCATACGTCACTATTGGTTGTATTAGAGTTTTGTATATCGTCATTTTGGCCTTTCTTGATATTAATTTTGATTGTAACAATTTTGTGTTTGCATAGTATCATCAATTTCCGGCCTGAATTCTGTTATGAATACAGCACTACATATAATTATCAGTTTTTATTGTTGTTCCGAAGTATGTTCCCTTCAAAATTGTAATATTCTTTATGTTGCTTATTGGTTCATTTCTAGATATTTTTTTTTTTGTCTTCGTTGATTGTTAAGCCTACTGTTTTTGTCTCGGTTTCTAATTTTGCAAATACTTCTGCCACATACATCTGTAATTTTTTGCCATAATTACTATGTCATCCGCAAATGCTACTCTTTGAGTTGTTATATTGAATATACTGACATTCTTTTCTAATCATGACATAATGTAGTAAGTTGAATAACAATGCGGATAAGGCATCTCCTTGTCGTACTCACGTCTCTTTTTTAAATTCACGAGTTATTTGGTTTTATATTACAATTTTAGCTTTTGATCTATGCATTGTTATTATGACTAGGTATATGAAAATTTCTGAGGTATTCCCAAAGTTTTTAGAGCTGTTAAAATTATGTCTCTGTTTATGCTATCAAATACTTGCTTGAAGACTATGACAAGCATGTGAAGGTTATGTTCATAACATTACATTTATGTTATGTTCATAACATTTCTCCATGATGAATATCTGATCAATTGTTGATCTTTGGTTTTGGAATCCGCATTGGTACTTTCTTAGTATATTTTTTCAGCTAAGTATATGCTAATCTGGAGTGTATATGACATTGGATAATATTTTGTAAGCACAGCTTAGTTCTCCTGTAGTTGCTACATGTCATTTCGCCTTCTTTTTTGAGTTGGACAGATTAGCCAAACCTTTCACTTCTCTGGATAATTTTCTTGCCGCCATATTGGAAATAATAAGCTTCTTATCTTTTTATACAGAAATTTACCACCTTGTTATCTTCTCCAGGAGTTCTTCCATTCTTTAATTTATATATAGCTTGTATTAGTTCTTCGTATGAATTTTAATTAATGGCTCTCCTGTATATATTGTAGTCTGCTTCCCCTGTTCTTCCTCATGTTTAATAGTTCATTAAAATACTCCTAAATGCCCCTTGTCATGTGTCAAATAAAGTCATCGATTACGACTTAAAGATTAAAGTCAGCTACAGAGTCAAACTTTAAGTTCATTTAAACAATTTAGTCCACATAGAAGATATCAGAAATAAAGATTTCAAGATTTATAAGCCATCAGAAAACAAAAAATAACTGACCCTTGAAATTGTAAATTGATCCAAGGGCAGGCTTCGATGGAAAACGCTGCTACAAGTCAAAATAAATAAATTATAGCATTAATATTTTCTTTTACATTTATATGTGGGAAGTAAAAAAAAAATATAACATAATTAAAGCATATTATGCAGCTCAAAATAATTACGACTATTTTAAATTCAATCGAAGTTTTTAGTATTGCGCTAAGTCTCCTCTCGTTTTCATCACGGCTTCAACTCGTTTTGACATTGAGTCAATAAGTATAATCTTCAACAGTAATTATATTCTACGTTTGTTTAATATTTGAACGTAAACCATTGATTGTGGGTTGTGAATTATTACGCAGTTCTTCTCCCTTAGAATCATTTTCGTTGTGATTTTCCGAACTGTAAGAATGTTAACAATTTTTATCAAAATGAAATATTTTTAAAATTTGGAGTGGTCGGATTAAAATGGATATTTGTCGCACACTATATTTTTTATAAAATTAATTACTGTCATTTACATTTTAAATTCCGATAGAAAAGGGGGAAAAAAAATAAAAACATAGTCCACTTAGCACTTTCAGCACATAGTAAAGATTCTAAATATTTGCCAAAAAAAATTTAAAAAAAAATTATTACATAAATTTAAAATAAAAATCTAAAATTAATTATTACAACAAATACAAGTATATTTCAATTTATTTAAGACAGTTTGAATGTCAAAATTTTAAATTAAAATTCTTTAAACCGCAAGGATTCAAATAAAGGACACCCTACCCTATATATAGTATATCTTTAAACATACATTATAATATCTACATGATTGTTGTTATGATTGCGAATTACCATCGCATAATGTTCACCCATCAAAGTAATCAGTTTTAATAAAAAAAAAAAAAAAAAAACAAAAACAAAAACAAAAAAAAAGTTGAAAACTTGAAGTTTAGGTTTAGATTATATAGAATTGATAAATGACTCCTGATATCTTATAATATACATATTATTATGAGGTGGTTGGATAACAATGTGAGAAATATAGAGGTGGAGGAGCAGGAGAATATCACTATTTAATGAATGGTCAAACAATATAAAAGAGGACATATTGCAGCCTCGTGTCCTGTATTGTTTTTTTTTTCTTTTTTTAGTGTTTCACTATGTAATAAGAATTTATAAATTATAATTTTATTCCATAAATTCATAATTTTGTTTTTGTTTTTATTTTTGTTATGATTATTTTGTTTTGATTAAAGTGGCAATACTCATACAAACTTATGCAAAATATATAATATACAAAATGATTTAAGGAAGTTAACTATGCTATATTGAAATTTGCATGTTATTTAATGGGATCTCTTGAAATTCCAATTTTTGTATTGTTGTTGTTCTTTTTCTATAGTGATTTGGTTGAGTTCATTTTATTTCAATAATTTCATTTCTTGTGGTTTTGCTTCTACACTAATAATATTTTGTTTAATTTTTATTGGTGGTAGTTGGTTTGGTGTTTTGTTGTTATTGTTTTGTTATTATTGTATGACAAAAACAATTCACTAATTTTAAGAACTAAACTTAAAAAAAAAAACGAAATATAGAAAAACAAAATAAAAGAAAGAATCTAATTTCTAATTTCATCATTTAGATTTATACACAGTTGTAGTAAAAAATATAAGTATATATTTTCTCTTTTCACATCTCTTAACATTTTTCACTATTAAAATTCAAGAAAAAATTAATCTTACTTTACATTCTAATTATGTGAGCTTAGAATAAAATCTAGCTTCAATCTATGATATTCTAACATACATTGAAATGAGGTAGAGGATGAACTAGATGGAGACTGAAATCGCTTATCCGTTAAAGAGATTATTATTACAATATTGACACATTTACCAGCAGACAGACGAACTGTCACTGGCATAAGATTACATCTTGTATTGTTTCCAAGAAGTTGTAATCGGAAGTTGATAAAAAAAAAATCTAGGAAATTGCTTCAGCTCCATAGAGGGGTGATAATAGATTTATTGATATGTAATGTTTTTTTTTACTTACGAAGCACGCAATAAGACTGAGACCTGTCAGTATATTGATAACATTCGAATTATTCAATATTCACTTACTGAGGTCTTGCCACTCCAAAGGTCACCAAAATTGTTCTTCATTATGATTGTTCAGGTTGATCGAAAACTAGGCGCAGGTTTTAGGAGGAGTATATGATAAATTTTAGATGAAGAAGGAAGTTGCTTCCGCAATATCGATATTTGCAAAATAAATATAAATGATTAATGAAAGCAACTCGACTTTTATTCCATAATTTAAATATATCAGTAAGAACAAATCTGATTATTAAAAACAACGAGTAAATGATAAACCTTTAGTTTTAAATAAATATTCCAACATTTTATACAATCACTGTAAATATACTAAGGATATAAAATAAAAATAAAAATAACAGTAAAAAAAAAAAAAAAAAAAAATAAATGAATAAAAAAGAACATTCTTCTTATCAGGTTTCCGTTCGTGACAGTGTATACACATTAGAATATCTAGGCATTAACATTAAAAAATAAAAAAATAAAATATCAAAAAAAGCACAGTTATGAGGAAGGATTTTACTAGTATACAAATTTTTCATAATATTAAAAAAAAAAAAATAATAAAAAAATAATAAAAAAATAATATTAGATTATTATTTTTTTTTTTCTATTATTATTGTTATTATTTTGTAATCACAAAAACTAGAGGTAAAATTTATCATGTTTTTTTCATCCTTGATTTTTATTACAGTTATATAGGTATTATTTAAAAAACATTATATTGAGTCTCCCAACATGAAACACAATTTTGAAGTAATCTATTAATTTTTTATTTTTAATTTAATTTAATAAAATAAATAAAAATACTAGAGCTATATTATGAAGATAATTTTTCATTCATTATGTTGAAATGGGGAAAAAATAATTAAAAACAATAATTAAATATGTACATATAATTGACTTCTTACGAAACTTATTTTATTTAAAAATATTTTCCTATAATTTTCTTATTATGATTTTAACCTAGCAAGAGAGTATTACCATTTTGACAGTGTGTAATTTAAAATATTAAATATCTGTCTGCGTATGTGTTGTCAAGGTAGTATTTTTACTAGCAATTTAGTTCATAATGCTATCAAAAACAAAAAGTAGTTAAAAAAGAAGGAGTTACAAGCTTCACATACCTCGGAACAACAATAAGAACAGAATTCAGGCTGGGAACTAGATGTTACTACACAAATAAAAATTTGTTACAATCAAAGTATGCGTCAAGAAAAGCAAATATGATGGTATATAAAACTCTAATATACGTAGTGTCGTATGGAAGCGAATAATGGATTATGAATGTAGCCGCGGAGCCGAACAGCCTTAATATAGTTGATAAAAAAATTCCCGAAATATACTCGGTCCACAAATAGTGTAGAATATACAATTAGAAATAACAACGAGATTAATAATATAATTAAGAATGAAGATATTGTAAGGTTTGCAAAGGCCCAAAAGCTATGATGAGCTGGCCATATAATTAGAATGCAATAATTTCAAAAGCAGGCAGTGGTGTTAAATAGAAAGCTTGAGAGCAATTGTGTTAGGAGAAAACCAAGGAGAAATTAGGGATAGAATCTTCAAAATTATGTCCAAGCTCTACAAATCCCAAATTAGAGAAAAGTGGTGCAATATCAACCCTTTTGGATGAGAGATCAATGACAAAACTCACCCAATGCTGTAGCGCTATAAGATGATAATGATGAATTTAAAAATTGAAACCGATACGATATATATATATATATATATCTATATATTACATACGGATTTGTTCAGAAGTTATCATTTTAAGTTATATATATATATATTTTTTTTTATATAAGTCTTAATCTATGGGATGAACACCGTAAATGTTTTTGTACAGAGATTTGGAATATAAAATCACATACAATAGCTTTTCTGTAGAATTTTCATGGTACAGACTAATTTAAATGTGGAAAATTATATCTACTGTAGAGTAATTCGCCTTCATAATAGCATAGTTTCATTATATTTTTATTGATAACGAAAACTCTTAACTATTTATCAATTATGTTTTAGCAATGATAAAGGGTACTGGACTAGGTTTAAAATCGAGGGAATCGAATCTGGGACGCTTCGGTTGAAAAGAAGGACCTCTCTCAACTGCAACACCCAGCGTATGAATGTCAATTTACTTACTGATTTACTGTCAACGAAAATAACAATTGAGTAGAGATGACAGTAGAGAAAATATAATTTTATTACAAAAAAAAATAGGCATTACATTAGTGTACTGTATTGATAGCAGGTACTAATTTCATTTATTAAGCCGAAAGTTATAAGTCAAATACGGTCTTGAACATTGTTGGAAGCACTGTTTATTGTGAAATAATAATAGATAGTAGGAGTTAGTTTTTTTCATAATGAAGGCATTATTTAATAAATTTATAATGTATTCAAAGTTGATCAAGACAACTACATTTATTGGTTTTATTTATTTGACCAAAATTTTCCAAAAACTGCCGAAAATTCGAAAAGTGAAATTATTTTTTGAAAACACAAAAAAATATCAAATTTTAAGTATTATTAAAAATAGAATATAAGTCAGTATAGATATTAAATGATTATTTTATTATTACAGTTATCCAGTACTTTACTTGTTAATTATTTTTATAATTATATAGTAGGAATTTTAACCCAATTCGGTGGTGTCATAATATATAAATATTTCATATTATTCAACTAACGTTTTGCCCCAATTCAAAAATATACCTACGTACAATATACAAAAGTTCAAGATTAATATTAATAATTTTATTCAAAGGGTACTTATATACTGATCAAAGGTTATTGTTTTTCCCTAAACCTCAATTAGTCCAAGCTTTGCATTCATATAGCTTTTGAAACCTAATTTTTGATTTAACAAAAAAAAAAAAATAAAATTGAAAATAGTAAAATTGCAAATATTATGACTGTTCCGTGCGTACAAGTGTTTCGAACGCACAAGTGTTCCGTACGCACTGTTACCGTACGCACTTATGCAAGTTTTTACAAGTGAACATTCCAGAACCAGATTTCAACTTAGTTCAACAACATTCTTTTGAATAAGTTTTTGCAAGTTCAATTTTAACTTACTTAAACGTTAAATTTTGTTGTTGTATTTTTTAGATTATGTTTTAATTTACTTTTTTGATTTTCAACTGTGAAATGTACAAATTTATTAATTATAGTAATAATCCATTTTTTATATTCAATTTTATTTTTATTTAATATTAATAATTTCTTTGATAAGCAAACTTGTTTTTACTAGTTTAAGCTTAAACCATTTATTTTCCATTGTTAAATTTAATAACTTAATTACAATAACCTGGAACTATTTCTTGCAAGTAGTTTCGCCAGATGCAATGTCTTTTGTTCAATTATGAAATAAATTCTCCAACAACAGTTCTTCTTGCTTTAGAATTAATGACATTCAATAACGCTGCAGTTTCACTTTCACTAAAAAAAATTAAACTTTATTAAACATTATGTACCTTATAATATGTAACATACTTGCTAGAATCAGTAGTCTCACTTGAGTCAATAGAATCAGATTCCGAATCGCTACTTAGTAATAATATTTTTAGTATTTCTTCTGCTGCCATTTCTTTTAAATTTAAATACAATTCTTTGAAAAAAAATACGTTAGTAAATTCAAATGATTGTTTATAATTAAATTACTGTCAGATTGTCAGCTATTTGACAGCTGCAAGTTTTTACAAGTAAGCATTCCATTACTTTTACTTGCACGTCAGACCAAATATTTTTAACTTTTTTTTCTCTTTTCTCTCATTTGCACGTTTTTGCAATAAAGGTACAGGAACGGAACGGCCCTATTATATTTAGTATGTCATATAAATGCGCGATTGAAGAATATCAAAAGGATGTTTTTAGAAATGCAGATAAATAATCATACTCGAAATTAATATGCAGACCAAACCGGCGTGTAATTCAAGAAACCGTTTGTAGGATTTCATAGACAAAGTATGCCCTTATATATTGCTGCGATGAACTTGTCTTTGAACTGAGTCTTTTAACCGAGAATTGAGATTGGAAGCGTCAAATACAAGCCACAAATATCCAAAATTAACTATCACCCATCACGAAAGGAATTTTAATTTCGACGTTGTGATGCTCATATGCGTCAGGGACATTTTTTATTTGCATATACTTTATTTCTCCAAATCAAATTACTGTATTGTTTTACCCTAAATGATAAAAATATTAAATATTATACGTTGTTTATTGGAATAATTATTAATTCAAAGGGCTCCAAAGGGATCCAACCCGTAATTTAACCAAATTTTTTCCAATTGAATCACTCCTAATTGTTTGTTTTATTGTCACTTAGTTATTTTTAAAATTGGTAATAAGAACCTAAAATAACTGGAACAAATTTTGATTCTACATTTTTCTTTCTTATTTTGGTTTTTTGGTAATAATTTTGATATTTTAATCTATTCATTCACTTATTTTATATATAGCTACATTTAAATATACCAACATACTCTCTCCAAAACCAATATACATAAAATTGAAGACCCACGAACATGACCATATTAATTGGCCACATACCTACCTCACATACTTGGACAAGAAAAATAAAAAAAAATAGGAAAAAAAAAATTAAAAGTGAACACAAATGAATAAAGATTAATCTAAGGATAACATGACTAAACTTTATTTTAAATATTGTAAATTTTTATTTTTTGTTTTTTTTTTTGTGTGTTTATTTCTATATTATACCTATAAACATGTATATTTTTTTTTTTTAATTTTAGTTTATGACACACCATATTTGAAAATAATTACAAAAAAAAAAAACTTAGCTTAATTTAACTTCATGATAAATAAAATAATTTATTTTTTTATTAAAAAATCATTCATCTAATCTCATACCCAAATTGAGTCTCAGTTACCTTAAAACGACCCTTTCTTATTATTATATTCATTCTACACTGTTTAAAAAAATATTGTGTTCCTAATTTTAGTAAAACTAAAACTCATTTACTCCAACTTAATTTTAGATTCTTAATTTTACGTTCCAGTTATGTAAAGCAAAAAAGACAGTTAATTCTTTTTGTATTTATCAGGATTTTCTATCTCAGGAACTTCAAGAAAATAAAAATAAAAAAAATTATTATAATAATTACCTATACTATCCACTAATTATTTTAACCCTGATGTGTTGTTCCACTATACTTGTTTGGTTTGATTTTAAAAAGTCTATTTTTTATTTATCTATATTTATAAAAATGGACCTATGTTATGAGACAGTTTCTTTATTACTCCACAGATTTTGATGAAATTTTCGGAGTATGTTACTGAAATCCAGGACCTAACCAGCGGTGATATTAGAATGTAATAGGTAAGGCAGTTCTAGCGCTATTTCGAATTACGCAGTAACAAGAAACATACTAGGTTGCGCTGTGGTATATTCATTCCTTTTTTAGTATAATAAAACACATTGAAAATTTTATTTGTATTTTTTCTCAAAACTATTTTTATTCTATAATTATTGAATCAAAACCATATGTTTATTAGTTTGTATAGTAAAATACAATACAAAATACAATAAAGAATATATTATATTTATGCCAAAGTTTATTACTACACACATCCACTTTGTTCGTTTCTTCAGCTAAATCAAAAACTATACATAAAGGCTAAGGCATTCCAATTAGAACAAAAATATTGTTTGTTAATTTTCACATTGCAATATTGAAGTTTCGGATTCACATTGCCATCCCACACAACAATACAAAGTGTGATTTACGTAGAAAAGCAAAGAATCAAAGCCTCTATATCTTCTAGCCAAGTTACACGATGATTTTTCCGGAATATATCGAATTACAATTTTTTTTAAAATTTTCTTTTGGTTTTGTGTATAAATTTTTTTAATAAACAAATAAGAATAAAAAACAAGAATATTCTGAAAAATTTAATACCAAAAATTAAATATAAGAACCATCAAAGGTTTTGCTCATTAGAACTTGATAGAAATAAGTAAGTTCCATGTCGGATAATAAATTTTGTATTTTTTGTAAATTCCCAATACCAATATAGATAATGTAATACCAATTTAGATATTGAAAATTTCAAAAATAACACTATCATAATTGCAGGTTATTCATATAGTAAAATAAGATCCCTATACAAAAGACAAAACTTATTTGAAAATAAGATCCCATTTTTAAAGTTGCTCTCCCAGAGGCCAGGCTAGAAGATATAGAGGCATTGAAAGAATATTATAGTACATATTCACAAATAAAAAGAGAATTCGAAGAGAGTGAGAATGTGAACTGAGAAAAATTGTGTGTACATTATGCTTTTCAAAATCCATGATGCAAAGGAAACCAGAAATTGAACAAAAAATAAATAATAAATTTATAAAATACAAAACTAGGTAGATTATTTTTACTTCAAAATATTTCAAATTTTTCGAAATTATTAAAATTTGGATTTTTTTTATATTTAAATACTCAGTTTAGAATGAGAGAAAGAGTTGCTTTTTAAATCTTTATTGATCCCGCCACAATTTTTAAGCAATAGTACGAGAATCATAAAATTTAAAATAAATTTTCTATACTAGAAACATGGATTTTTTTTATATAACCATTCTGGAAATTGTTGACATGTTGTTTTAATGCAGGACTGAAAATGTAACTTTTAAGAAATATACTTATAAAATTTCAAAATTAACTCTATTTATTTCCCACAATAAGTTGGATGGTGGTGTTAAATATATTGCCCTTAGCTTTGAAGAAAAATAATCTTATCTAATACAAGCGTTACATTAAATTGTGATTTTTATGGTCTTAGACCCGCTTCGATTTGATCTAAAAAGTTTATGCACAGAGAGTCACTGTTAACTTTTTACGGAATAGTGACAAATTAAAGGATTAAAAGTGATAGTGGACATCAAAACAAATAAAATATTCTGTGTAGAAGTTAGACTATCTCTCACCGCTAAAGAGTTGTGGGACCTTATACATTTTCAAGTTTAAAATTGTATTTTTATTTATATCTGTTTAGTTTTTAATTTATAAAATTTAGCATTTTTATACTACCAATATCATTGTTCTTTGGAAGCTCCAGATTAAAAGTAGATAAAGGGCGAGTTAAAAGTAAGAATTAGAAATTTTTTACATGAAAAAGTAAGCAAAGTAAAATGATTTTTTTTTTCATAATTTGGTAGATTTTTCATAATTTGGTTTGGAAATGATAAAATAGAAAGAAAAATATTAAAATACACGTGTCTTTATCATGTTCAACACAATAATATATTTTTGACTAAATAAATATAAAATGTTCTTCCATTTAGTTCTGCATTTATTCTTTCATTCCAATATAGATTTATATTTAAAGCTTCACAAAATCTTTACAAATCTCATTTCCATTAAGGCAGAACAACGTTGGCCGGGTATGGTGGTATTTTATAAAATGACAATAGTCATTTAGTAAAGTATCTATCAACCTCCCTACCGACTGGAATAACAATGACTATAATATGAATTTCTTATATTAATTTTTTGTTACCGTTATTTTTGTTTTATTAAAATTGCTCATCATAATTGTTTTTTTTCCATCGGAATACGTACTTACTGCTTATCATAATAAAACCCTATTGCTCAAAGATTTGACCTGTAACATAACAAACAAGGCAAATAAAATAACGACTTAAAGTGATTGCATGTGGTTTAAGCAGAGAGTTATTTTACAGTAATTTTTTTATCATTAAAAATTGTAGTTGATCGAATATCAACACACTGACAATACCAACAATTTATATTACCGCAATAATAGCGTTCGCCAAGGACATACCAATACTTGCAATTTTAAACAATCAACCGGTATTCAAATGTACAATAGATCTGAAAACTTTTCGTCTAGGTACGTGTTATCACCCCGTGGTAAATAAAAAAAATCTTTAAAAGTTGAATTAAAACTGATTAAAATCTGTACTCCTTCAGCTGACAAATTTTATCTTCACCGTTCGGGTACCGAAACCACTGATGTCACAATTAATTGTATCTTAAATTTATGAAAGCATCATCAAATTGTGGGTAGAAGTAATATTTTTCTTCATTGCTTGATTAGAACATCAGTGCATGGATTTGAACCATCGTTTTTATGCTAATTTTAAAAATAGCAAGGATTCTTTCAGCAGCGGGAGTGCGGGTAATCAAACATCATTATCTCTTAACAGAAAATATATAACAATGTTTATTTCTTCCGATCCGGTTTCTAGAAATTCTTCAACTGAACAATGCTTCTTCTGACGTTTCATATATTCCAAAATCACGTACATGCACGTATGGAAACAGTTGAATTGTAAAATCTTCACATACCTAGGCATATGTCATAATTTAAAAGAAATAGATTTTGATTTTATTATGGCGCTGTCAAGCCGTTTAAAATAAAATAAACTATATTTTGTTTGGGACGTGATTAATCAAACACAACCTATCTTAGGCTTAAAAAGCCTTAACCAAAACAGTTTTATATATTATTACTATTCTTTTCAACCGATCACCTGAATACTGATGGGGTCACAGGACAATTATGATGATGGTGATTTACGATAATATTCCCTGATGTCACCGGCGTTTATTATTTCGCGGAGAATATGGATCATTGCACGGGTGTTACCACTTTAAAATATGTCAGATTAAGTTACACAACATATTGTTTAGTTCAGAATCACAATTGATTGAGACTGTAAACGTTAAGTTTCTACTCTATTGTGGCATACATAAATGTAACATGCAGGTTTTGAAGTAAATGATTCATTATTAAAATTTTCACCTATACACAGTGGTTCATTGAATCATTTTTTTATAGTTAATTATCATATTTTATATACCTTTATTTTTATACTATTTAACAATGGTATATAACTGGATCATAGTGTTAAGATAAGGGTTAATGATAATAATAATAATATTTAATATCTCATTGCATCAAAAAAACAGAAAAAAGAAATCCTTTGCTGCCACAATTACATTCTTACTATCATTTTTACTTTAAGACACGCACTTCCGTCTAGACATTTCGTTGGATATTCCGTTATTACTTCCTGAGTGTCCACTTTGAATTTTTGATTTTTTTTTTATTTTGTAATTTTACAGATTTCCTTTAAAGGACAATTATGCTTTATTTTTTTTTGAAAATATTACGGTAAAGTCCTCATATTATGGTCGTTATCCTTTTTACGTTTTCTTTTTTTTATTTCAGATTTTTTATTTTGTTTTTTTTTTTTTGGGTGGTTGACGTTTTTTATTACTTCTTTAGTCATTTGAAGAAAAAAAAATTATTTTTTAATGTCATTTTGTATCTTTTTTTTACAAAAAAACATAAACAAAAAATAAAAAATAAAACACCTCACCAATTCGTATCTTATAGTGTTCTTTTTATAGAATGAATTTTAGTTGAAAGGGGGGTTTAGTTTTTAACTGGTCGGTTGGTTGATTGTCGTCGGTTGGTTGAATGGTTATATTATGTAAATTGACTTCATGACTATTGGCTTCCGTTTTAATAGAAAATCATTTGTTATTAAAATGTTTTGAAGTGGACAGTACCCGTACACTTATTGTACATTAGAGAGAAAGAAATAAAAAAAGAAAATAGAAAAAAATCCATAGATCATTTTAAAAGGATTTCGTCACGTAATGTGCAATACATTTTAGATTCAGTGGAATTTCTTAATGTTAATTTATTATGAATTTGTAACTGTAAAAATATTGTTTTTTTTTTTGTGTTCTGCTTTAAATATTTGATTTGATTATTGTATATTATTAAAAAAAATTAATTGTACAAGTGCGAGGTCATAATGATTATAAATACAAAGTATCTGTTCACTTTGAATATATTTCATATTTTGGGGTGATCCAATTGCCAAAGAATATCGGTCAATTACCTTTAGGTTTTAACTTTTTTTTATTGTTGATTTTAAATTGTTTTAATAAAATTTTATTAAATTTTTTACCGTTATTGGCTAGTGGGAGACTGAATTCAAATTAATTTTGATGCACTCTTTTACCAAACCCAACAGATATGAGTTATTAGTATGCTTCTTTCAATGATTCTATAATGATTTTGATACTATTTTGCTATTCTTTACATTTTCTAGATTTATAATTTTATATATTTTTGTTAATGTGTATGAATATATCTTATTCTGCCTTCCTGAACGACTCTTTCTCCTCTTGTAACCGAACTAAGAAGAATAGTAGATGTAGAAGATGTATTCAGCGAATTGAACACTTGACTATCTTTATTTTATTTTATTTTTATTTTTTATTAAAAAATGGAGGTGGCCAAAGTATGGCCCTTTATGCCCTGATTTTTATTTAACTATTTAACTCAAATGAGCCCGATCGCTCGTACAGAGTATTTGTCTTACAAATTATAATTCAGTGCAAATAAAAACAAAATGAAAACAATGACAAAATATAGTATTAGAATTTGAATTACACAGAATATAATAAAAACAATCAGTATTATATCTATTTTTTTCAATTATTATGCTTAGACATATTAGACTTTGATAAAATTCATTAATATTTATTTTAAATTTTTTTAGGTTGTTATTGTTTTTTAATTGGACAACGTATTTAAGACTTAAATTATAAATTGCATCGAGTCCATTGCATATTTTTGGTAATAATCAGATTGGTATGGGTAGATAACCAATTTACATTTTATAAAAAGATTTAATGGAAGGATTTTGTGCTTAATATGTACTGCTTTTGCAGAATTTCTTTGATGGTGGCCAAATAAAAAACTTATGGCTTTGTTCTGAAAAATTTAGAGTTTATTTAACTCTTTATCAAAAGCATTTCCCCAGATTTAAATGGCATATGTTAGATTACTATGAAAAGGACTAGTAAATAGATATTTTCCAGCTTAGTGGGACTCGATAGCTTAGTAGTTTGAAGAGTCCGGCAATTCTTCGTGCTTTTTTATATTGTTCGCTAATATGTATATTTCAGCTTAGGTTGTTATCTATAACTTTATAGCTAGATTTTTTTATTGCTACATAATTTGAATGTTGCAGTTACCAAAATGTATGTTCAATTCATCTGTTTTTCTAGAATTAAACAGAATATATTTGGTTTTATTGGACTTAATAATAAGCCGGGGTTTATCCATCCACTCCTTTGTTATTAGATCATCCTGGTTTATTGCGCTTTCCAGTTCCTTACATGTATTCTCATCATAAACAATTACCAAATCATTCACCACTACATAAATAGAGATCCACGTAAATTGTAGTCCACTTATGTAACAGGAGAACAAAATGGGCCCTGGAAGTAGAGAGAACTGCCCTGGATTAGTCCAAAGTCAATGTTTTCGATGCTACTTTTAACTCTTTCACATTCAGCAAATTGAGTTCGATTTGACAAGTAAGATTTAAACCAGATTAACTCTTTTCCGCTAATCTCCAATTCATATAAAATTCTTAATAAAATATTTTTGTTGAACGTATCAAATGCTTTTTTTACGTCGTAAAATACTACTGCAACTGTCTTTCTTTTATCAATAGCTTGAATTTTAGACACAAGACCAAATAAGGCCGCCATAAAGTATTGGGTTACCCTTTGAATCCATATTGCTTATTGTTTGTCAATCCCCCATCATACAGATAATCAGTAAGCTGACTGTTCATGTAATTTTCAATAGTTTTATTAAATTTTCTGGGCACTAGGCAAATTATATAAAGCGCACATATTTTTTACATCGCCAAAAATACCGCTAAATGTTTGTGTTTTTTGAGTCGTTGCAAAATGAATTTCTCTATTCAGGTCAAGCTATATATTTATAAATCTTGCACACGACATAAGTTGGAATACAATTCAGATCATCACCAATCGTAATATATTTTCATCACAAAGTTCAAAAGTATGCCATTTGCATTACTGACAACTCATAGGCATCCCTACACAAATGTGATGTCTTCCCTTCTACCACTTGAAAATCATCGTATTTTTGTAACAGGTTTTCTATTTGATAGATGTCTGTAGGTTTAGGCACTTGTCGAAGTCGTCAAATGAAATAAAAACTTTATTGCCATCTCTCAAGTATTTCCGCGGAGAAAGAAGAGAGGCATCAAGTGACCACAACTACACAGTTTCTCTAATAAAGATCCCTAAATGGTTTAAAACTGACTATATAGAAATGCATTCGTAGTAAAATTTCCGCGAATGTTTTCCCATATTCGAACAAACGTGTTTCCTCAATGCAAAATTATACCCTCATATTTAATCTATAAAGGTGCAAGGGGGGTACAATATGTAGAGAATGCCTGTACTTCAACCGAAAGGTCTCAGGTTCAATTCCGGACAAAGGCAAAAAATGCTTTATGGATTTTTCGACCTGGTCCAGTACCCTTTATCATTGGGATATAATAAATGATAAATAGTTGAGAGTTGTGGTTATCACTGAAAATAGAATGGAACTATGCTATTACGAAGGCTTTACTGTAGATATATAGTTTTCCACATTTAAATTAGTCTTTATAGGATTAAAAACTTCAGAAAAAAATATTTTATGTGATTGTGTATTCTAAATCTCTGTGTAAAAGTAGTTAGGGTGTTCATCCCATAGACTTGGAATTAAATATAAAATATAAAATAAAGAGTTATATTAACAAAGTTATTTAAAATGTCTCTCACTGGTCAAAGGAACAATTTTCTTTGGACAATCCGCAACTGGTCCAAGCAATGCATTTGTGTATAAAGGAATAATTGTTTGAGACCTAATGTTTATCTTAACTTAAAGGTTTGAGACCTAATGCTTATCTTAACTAATCTTATCTTAAATTTTTCACTGATACAATTATATAATGGAACTCACTTCCAACTTGTATCCGAAATTCAATTCAGCCGCTAGCATAGCTGTAGCATGTAGCTGTAGCATTAAATAATAGCATTATAGCAATAAAGAAGAATGCATAATTTCCTCATATTTTACTACATTTTCAAAATGATGTTTTCTTCTTTTATTAAATTTAAGAATTGTTATTACTTTAAATATCTTAGGGGCATCCAAATTACAAAAATTAAATTTATTTATTTTCTACCTACTTAATACAGCTGAAAATATTTAAATTTTTATGAACTTAAATAGCCATCTATATCCACTTCTTTTAGGATTTTGACACTTACACAAACAATTAGTTTTCTGGGTATCGTTGATTTCTATGATTACTTCTAGATGAATGTTATTGTCTTGTTCCGCGATAGCGAAGTGTTCTGCTACTTTTTAAATTGAAATTGAATGTTAATTCTGCATTTTTAAGCCATTTTTGCTTCTTTTAAATCTTTTCGAAATCTCACCGTTGCTAATCTATTTCCGATGCATTTGCATATCTTCTCACATTTTCTGCAAGGTACCTATTTTGTATATTCCGCTTTTGTCTGCTGTTATTCTATTTGCTTTTATTCTATATCCTGGTATAGTTTTCAATTGATGTCGCTTACTAGTACGTATATGATTTTTTTTTTATAAAAATTTGTTTTCCAGCGTTAGAGTAAAGTTTTGGTATAACAGTGAAAATAGTTGAATACTTTTGTTTTAATTTTACTTATATGCTCATCATACAGATACGCGTATTTCGTCTACTAATTGCAGACTTCTTCAGTGTTTTATACTCGACTGAGGAAAGAAATCTAAAATTGTCTTATTTATTTTATTCGTACAGGTAACAATTTGATGTTTCTCGCAGCTGCATGGTTGTTTATTATCCAATGAAATAGCACAGGTAGGGTGTTGAATAAAAATATTTTTACTTATTTTATTGTTGGTATTTGAAATAATTTTTCCGACGTTAGAGTGACAGGTAGGGGTAGTGTTATTCGTTTTATTGTATTTCACTAAAAATTTAAATAAAGAAGAATATCCGTTGCCTTGGTCTTTATTTAGGAGTGAGTCATTTTTAGTTTTGTAGATTTCGATGCTTTCAGCTGAATCTAGTTTCCTAGAATCTCTAATGTAATTTACCATTACAATGTCTTCTTTCGCCAAATCAAATGCTATGATTCTCCTGAATGATGTGTTCTGCTACTTTGGATCGGAACTCTGTTGAGTTCTTCTTTTTAGCCAGTTCTGCTTCTTTCAGGTGTTCATTGAGTCGTGTTTGCATGTTTCTCCTAGTTTGCCCAATATAAACTTTGTTGCAATGACTGCAAGTTACCTTATATACACCTGATTTTTTCATTTGTTCAATTGGGTCTTTAGTTGAACCTAGAACATACTTGAGTTGGTTATTTCTGCTGCTATGTACGATATCTAACCCGTGTTTTCTTAATTTCGCTCTGATTGGTACAGAAATTAATCTTGCTAAACTCCAATGCTACTCCTCTAATGGGTTGTTGATCAGTGAGTAGGTTAGTGAGGAATTAGGAAAAGGTTAATTAGGAATTCCGTTGTAAACTTCTTTTCCGTTTACTAAGTAAGGCCGTGATGGTTTTTTCAGGATATCGGTTTATTACTTATTATCCGTTTATACTTATATGATGTCTAACTTGTGTTTTTTTAAATTTTTTCCTATTGAATTTTCTGGTTAATTTAAATTCCTGTTGAAATAAAAAATATTCCTACTCATTTTTCTGATTCTCTTGATCGTAATTTTTATAATCGTAGCGGTTGAGTCCTGATTTTTTTTTATTGTTCCCTATTTTTATGTTCAATTTTATCCATTTATTTTTATTTTTATTTTCTGCTTCAAGGGTTCTACGATCGATCAACCCACGATAGATTAAATTCAAACGATTGTTAGCTAATTGATTTAAATATATTATGGCAGTATATGATCAATCTATTTATATCTTCTACTTTTGATATGTGTATTTATGGCCACTTATTACCCTGGGAGGCTTTAATTTTGTTAATATTATCAAAATACTTAAAATATTATTTGGATACACAATATCGGTAAGCACTTCTGTATATGGCATTCTTTAACAAATTACATAATTTAAAAGCGTTAATTCTTATCAGTTACTGATTTTTAAACTGTTTCCCAACTCACTATTAATGTACTACGATACAAAGTCATGCAAAGCTTTCAATAATAATTATTGTAGTACAAAGTAAAGATACCGCTTTTGACAAGTCCTCTGAAATTATATTGAAATTTAATACCAATAACTAAAACAATTATAGATATTATAATTTGGAAATTTATTGGAAGGACAATTTGATTATCTACGTCGAGAAGTCGAAATGCCTCATTATATGTATCTTTAAATATGTAGTATTAAAATATCAGTTAATAAATAGATACCTCTTCTTCATAAAATATTTTGTTTATTGCGACCTACTGAACCACCCCTGGCTTCAATATTCGAAGGATAAGAGAAGGATTAGAATACCATTCATAATATAAGACAATTGACAATATTGGTTATGCATATCGACCGTTGATATAATTCAAAGAACTCGATTATAGCAACATATTTAATCAATAATTTTAGGTTTTGGTGTAATCCATAATATCAGTTTGTACGACATAACCTATACTATTATCAGTTGTGTTGGTTCTTCTGTTCAAAAGTGTTTTAACATTATTTGACAGATCAATAATATAATATCATAATTTTTGGCTCTACAATAAACATTGTAAAGAACCTACTGAAAGTGGTGATGTTATGGCTTCTATTAAAAGTAAACTAATTCTATAAAAAGTCTGATTTATAGCCCATTAATTATTGTTTTCTTAACTATTTTAAAATCTTGTAAAATATTTCAATATCCATTCACAAAAATTATTTTTTCTGCATCAATAACTGCTTTAAGTGATTAATGTTTTTTTTATTGCAATTTTATCTCTAAAGTATTTTTTTACATAGTCCATTCTGGCTCGAACCGCCTCAATTCAACTCGATACCAATATTGACAAAATTTGTTTAAAATAGATCTTAGGCTTTTTGTATTAATTTTCTTGTAGTAAAAAGTCAGTTAACTGAGATGATTTCAATTTTTTTTTTTTTAAATACAATCGCATTTACAGTACGAATGCTGTATACTCTTATATAGACCATCTTGTAAGTCCAAGAAGACATATTTTACTCCCATGTCATTATTTCTAAAGAAAAACACACAAAATAATGAGAATTTGAATGTGAATTATGTAAATTTAAAAAAAACGCGTAAATTTTTATTTTTGGTTTCATTGGTTTTTGTATTTTTTTATGAAACATTTAAAATTTTATGACTGCGACAGTAAATGTTGTGGCAGAATAGTCATGATATTTTTATTAGTTTGCTTCTTCAAATTTGGTTATTTACATTTTTTTTTTATTTCTATTGATCTTAAAAATAAAAAGAATGACTGGTAGTTATTTATTGCTTTTTTCATAATTTTATTTTAATGGACAATTTCTAGAATACCGTATCGTTCCAATATCGATTGTATAGTTAAATTTTATTTTGTTTCTTTAAGTAGCTTTCTTCCTGGACAAAGAAAACATGAAAATAAAACAAAAAGGGAGTTTTTAAATTTGGTAAATATTTTTTAAGTTACAAAAATTAAAATTTTTGTTTGTTAGTCCAACTTTTGTTAGACTCAGTTTGGAAAAAAGCTGATTTCTCATCACGATGATTTTTTCAAATGCGATTTTCAATACTACATGATTTGAATTTGTACTTTATGCAGAAAATTTGATTATGTTTATTTAGAGGAAGCAGTGTTCATAAAAGAAAGCTTGAAGAGGAATATTTGTTTGGATCTGCTTAGGTTGGAAACGTTTGAATTTAGTGGGATAAGAATAAGCGTCTCGCAGATCGATGACATTGTTTTTTTTTTATTTTTCAACTATTACTTAAAAACTAACTATTTATATAGGTTATAAAAATAACCGGCAGGTTATTAAAGGCATTCAAGCAAAAACCCTAATTTTTTGGTTATTAACCCATTAAAGCAGGCTCATAGATCCTGCCGTACAATCATTATGAAATTTTCCAAGGATGGTCATAGAGGTCATAAAATTTGTCTGAGAAATTTTAAGACCTCTAGCTTTTTCCACGATTTGGAATGGGTATTTAAATACCCAATTGGCGTTAGCACTACTTCATTTTATATAAATCGTAATGATGACAATTGACCAGCCACTGCTCATTCATGAGTATAATAAACAGATGGGTCGTGTTGATCTGTTTGATAATGCTATGAACAATTATCGAATCAAAGTTCGTGGTAAAAAATGGTATTGGCCTTTGCTCACAAATGCATTTGATGCCGTAATGGTGAAGGCATAGAAGTTGCATGTTTTCTGCACACGGTAGAAGCAATAGTAACACTACTACAAATAGTCAACCGTCCACGTGGGCTTGTACTTGTTAATGCCCAACAAATGGCAAAACGCACGGATCGTGTCGACCACATAGTGGAAAAAATACCTAAACGCAGTCGTTGTAGACAATTTGGTTTTAAAACACAATTTGGTTGCAAAAAGTGCTATTTGCATCCCGAATGTTTTTTTGGCTATCATAAGGATGTCCACGAAACAAAATAAAAATTAAGAAAGCGAAATAATTCACAAAATAGTTTTTACAATTTAATTTTACAATATTATTATTTAAATAATTTACTTTAGTAATTTACAATAGTCATTTTCAAAATCACACTAATAATAGAAAGATTCCAGAAAAATATAATTCACATGTACAACCCATAAAAACGTTTTCTGATGAATGAAATGTCAAACAAAGATAAGAGATCTAGTAAAATCCTACAACATGAAAGAGAAATATCTAATGAAATTAAACAACACAAGATAGAACAATTGAAATTTATAAACAAGTGTTCAAAACTTCAGGGGATTCAAGTGATCAAATCGGGACAAAGAATAAGATTTTATTTGATATTTTTTTTCTATGACATCAAATTTTAATTTTGTTCATTGTTTATTAAGCGGATTACAAATTAAATAAAATTGTTCCAATTTACTGTGAAAGTCTGTTAACACCTAAGGTTGTCTGCTAACATTAAAGATTGTTGTTTTGTTGATTATACTAAATGACCTACATATGACTACTTAACAAACGCAGCTACAGAACAGAGTCAGCAAGGTCACTGAAAACAATGTCAATCAAAAATAGACGTGGGGCTATAGAAATGGACGTGGAGCTCTAAAAAGGTGTGAATAAGATCACAGGAAACATGGTCAATCAAAAATGGACGTGGGACTTTAGAAAAGGACGTGAACCTATAGAATAGATTCAGAAACCTAACAGCAAACATGGTCTATCAAAAACGGACGTGGGGCAGCATAGTAAACAGCCAATTAAGAGCATCAGAAATAAACTTAAGGTGAACTCAAAGCTCTGGCTCAAGATTGAATTTGGTGGAGGAAATTTTTAGATATGATATTCACCAGAGAAGATATAATGACGAAAAAGAGAGAATTGGGTCCACTTTTAATCGACTATCACCCCAACTGAATAGAGTATAGAGTAATCCTGGATTTTATAAATTTTAATTTTATAATCTTGAATTAAATATGAAAGACTTTTTATTATAAGGGGGACGTCATTATTATTTTCATTAACTAAAATTTTAAATGCAATTCCAATTACGACAGCGCAAAGTTTTAATGTAGATTTTTAGAAACTAAGTAATAATAAAGTGACATTCATATGCAATATTTAAATGACGTTATATGACATAAAAGAAGCAACATTTTTATTTTAATGTTCTTTGAAACAGAAATGAAAAATGTTAAATCTGTGGAGTATAACATTAAATAATAAAAAAAAAAAACAGAAATAAAAATAAAAAAACAAAGATGAAGAAATTGATCTTTTGCAAGCTACCATTGAAAATTTCTTAATTTTTATTAACCGTTTTATAGCTTATATATATATATATATATATACAGCAGTATACAAAATAACATAATTTTGCTGTTCTTATTTAAAATGAGAGTTCAATGATTTCTAATACTAACCAACCACAAACAATAATTTTATTTAATTTTTTTAAGAAAAATGGTATGATTTTGAAATTTGAGAACTCCTAAGGCTCTATTGAGTTTAATACTGTATACATATATAGAAATATACAGTTGCATAAATAGTAAATTTATCGACATAAATATTATGTAGTGACAATGTATATAGCGTTATTATATATATATAAATTGAAATACTATTTGACTATAAAATATGGAACATAAGTTCTTTTGAGCCAATCAATTGGGGGACATCAATTTATAGAATATAACCTTCGACTTTGAGTTATTTCTGCAGTTCACGAAATTTATATTGAACCTGATTAAGTAGATTTCAATAATATATTTAATTAACCATGGTGCTGTTAGTATCTAAGACAAACATTATGAATAATAAATTAAAGAAGATTTTTGAACATAAATGTATCGGACGATTTTTAGGTCCGATAGAATTTGAATTTGTAAAAAATAATACAAAAAATTTAATTTTAATCAATTTGTTCGAGTATCTTTCATGATACTACTTGGAAAAAATTTCGGTCATATGGTCACCGATAATTTTGGGCACTGCGCTGCCCAAATATTATCTATTTTTGTTCTGAAAATAAATAATCGATATTTATCAAATCGCTCGATTTTGGAGGCCAATATTATGACAGGTCCATTTCTTGAAATCAAATTATTACCAAAATTTTGATTTCAATAAGTCTATGATTGCGGTCCCCGTATTACACGTAGCATCATTTTGTTGAAACCATATTTCATCCGGACCAATTTCATCCATTGTTTTCAAACTAAAATTCATCAATCATGAAATCCAACTTGAAATTTTTATTTAAAAGGATAACTCGACTACACTGTTATTATGTCTTCTATGTATTAAATTTTGATCGTTAATACGGAAAAATGGCACAAATAGACATAAATGATGCTTTATAGCACAACTAGACATTTTACGAGTTATTATCATTATAAGTACACGTTATGCGTTACAATTATAACGTGGGAACCAATTAAAAATGTTATGCGATTCATTGTCTCGGAGACTATTTGCTTGATGTCAAACAAAATTTGTAACAATATCGAAATGATTAACACAATATTTCATTTTCAGCATACTTCGACTTATACGGCTATTACTTTTCGTCACAGTTTAAACATATTGCCCTAATAGTCATAACATTGATGGTCCAGATGCATTTCGGAATTATTATTCAGTAATAAACGTTTACAACACACTTCTAATAATTCCTAATCTGCTGTGCTGAAGTTTGTTCATGGCGAAGAGTAGTTAGTATGGGCTTAATCCTCTTTAAATTTTCGTTTCCACCGTTCTTTCGTATAATACATTTGTGATACCCACAATATTATCACAAGTTTATTTCTAACTGCATTTAAAAGGAAAAATATCGATAATGAAAATATAACACTCATAATATGAATATCTGATTGTCTTAGAACCCTGTTTAGGGTCTTTTTCAAAAACTTTAACTTCAACCAAAAAGAATAAAATGTTTATCATCACGTCAGTATAATTGAAAATAATAATTGAAGAATGAAAAATGTAATAAAAGTGTTATAGAAAAATTTAATATAAATACAGAGTGATATTTAAAAGTAAGAAAAGTATTATAGAAAAATATCATTTAAATACAGAGTGGTTTGTAATATTTCATCATCAGTCTACTGCTGTTAGTCATTTTTTAGACATTCATTCGTAGGTGAGATTTTTGTATGGAGCCAATTCAAATTTTTAATTGTTTTTATTAGTTTTTAAATGTGAAATTCTAGTTCGATTGCTCGAAAAAGAGCTCGAAAAATTCATAATCACACTTTTAAAAACGTATTTTTAGAATGAAGTTTAAAACAAGTTTGTTTTTACGTTCTTGAATGATAGACAACATTTTTTTCTGTTTTACATATTCTTTTGTTTAAATAACATTATTTTTTCAAAAATATTGACTGCGCTACTTTTTTGGATTAATAAAAACTAATAAAATTGTTAAAAATTTCTTTAAGTTACAATATTTTGATCGCAAGAAACTTTGAAATGAATTTCACATCGACTCTGTGTTCCATATATAAAATTATTCATAGTGTAATCAATGATGATTATATTAGTGAATGACATAGAAAACTCCTTGCATATAATACCACAATAGACATTTTTTAGGTGATATTCAAACTTCTAATTTTTGATGTGGCTTACTCTTATCAATTCCAACTACACACTAGGTATTTAATTCAAATAAAAAAAATGTTTTAATTTTTTTGTTTTTAATTCATCTAATAATTAAAATAAAAATTATTTTTAACAAAAATAAACTTATTAAACACAATATTAGTAACTATACCAAAAAAAAAAAAAAACAATAAAAAAATCAAAAAAAGTTAGACATCTAATTTATCAAATTTTTCTTTAATATTTGATATTGAAAAGAAAAATCAATTACAATTTCCTTAAAAATATAAAAAAAAAAAAAAAGACCATTTTTTTATGTCATGATATAAATATAACAAAAATACATGTATATATCATGATATAATTTTCTATATGACACATAATATAACCAAAAGCTATTTATTTAGCTTTATTTATTTTTTTGTTTTGTCTATAGATGTTTGTGGTTTTATCTAACTGAATTCTGTTTTTTATAAAAAAAAAATCTTCAATGGGTGTGTGTGTAAATTTATGTTACATACACATATATAATAATATTATAAGGTGTACTATATAGCCTCTGATGTATATTCTTTTAATATCTCTGTAATGCATAATTTTTGTAACTTTTTTTTTTATCATTATTTTTTTTTTTTCAATTTCAATACAATAACCAATGATGATGATATGATAAAAAAAAAAAGAAATAAATAAATAAATGAAAAACTATAAGAAAGAGTACACCACCGTATATAGATAATATTATTATATGATATAAAAGAGACAAAATTATTTTAATATCAGCAGAATTTAAAAATGAAAATTGCCACGCCTCTGATTTTTTTTAGATTTATTTTTTTATATATTTATATAAAATATATATATATACTTTAGTTAGTATTTATTTTATATATAAAATTATATATGTATTTCTGATAGATATGATACTAAAATATTTGATATTTTATTTTGTTTCTATTTTTTTTTGTGTTAATTTTTGTATAATAACTTTTTTTATATAGGTACATTTATATAATGTAATTTTATTATTTTATTATTTATATTATTTAATATTGTATTTTATCCTTTTTTTCTCTTTTGATGACTGTGACTGTGTTGTGAATTTAAAATTCCGTCGCTAAACTTTGTTTATATTTAAAAAGAAATAAAAAAATATATATATTGCTATGAATAAATATTTTTTTTGCCCGGTTTCTTAACATTTTAAATAAGAGTAAGTAAACCGATGATGACGCTTTGATGAATAAAATTTGATGTAGTATTTAATGCTGGAGAAAATTTAAAGAAAATTGGAATTCTAAAAATTTAAAAGTTTTTTTTTAGATTCTTGATGTGAATAGATTTTATGAATGAAATTTTATGAAATTATTTTGATTCAAAAAATATTTTTTTCTAAATTACTTGAAATGAATCGACTCATTAATTTTCACATCACTAATTGATGTTGATATTACTAATTGATTATGTATTACTAACTGGTGTTGATATTATGCTAATGTTGATGTTTGTGTTACCAATAATGTATGTAAGCATTACTTTTTAGTTTTCAGTAATTTTTAAATTCATACTAATGTCTTTTTTTTAGAAAGCATCAGTGGCACCGGACCTCATCAATCTGAATGTGAATCTCATGATAATTAACCACTCGAAAATGATCATCTTAATCTTGCTATAATATGTTCTCATTAATTTTGCTTCAGAAATTTTTTTTTAAACTTTTATTCGATGTTCCCAATTGAACTATGTACATATCGATACCTTTTTGGAAGAATGTACTAAGCGACATTTTGAAAAATGTTCACAAAACGAAAAAAACTTCTCACTCACTGGTTTTTTTTACAATTTTAAGTTATTATACTGATTTTAAAAGGATTTTTAATTACAAATATGTCTAGCCTTTTCAGAAAATTATATTTTGAAAGGGAGCTGAGTTTTTGTCGCTTAGTTCATTTTTCTTACAACGATTTTGTCGCTTAGTACAATGCAAAATGTCGCTTAGTACATTTATGCTGTAAAAAAAAAAAAAAATAAAACAGTTTTGTCGCTTAATTCATTATAATTTATTTAAAAAAAAAAACAAAAAAGGCATTTAAAAATTATTTCAAAAATAAATTGTGTAAATAAAACCAAACTCAACAAAATTAAATTCAAATATAATTTTAATAATTATAATATAGCTTTATTTCAGCTTAATCTAAATTTCCTCTCTCTCAGGAACTACATCTTCTTTTTCAGTTTCTGATAACTGATCTTCTATTTCACCCACGGTATTTATAATTTCTTTGAATTCATTCTGATACCTTTCCGGAATTAATTGCTTTTTAAATAATAATTCAAAGTCTTTTTTCTTCGAATCCGATATGGGCAAGTTTTTAATATATAATAATTCAGCTCCTTTAAAGCTTAGATGTTGTACCTGTTTACGGGTTCGACCCAATTCTAGAGTAGAGTAAGTTAGCTGATATTTGGCAGATTGAAACTTTGAATATTTTATACCACAAGATTCTTTAGAAAACATAAAAATATTAGCTTTCGAAATTTTGAAATTGCATCCTTACTTATTCTTTTTAATTTGCTTTGGAAAATATTTTAAGGTTTCAGTTTTCCAATCTCGAAAATCTTTAAAGGTTAATGGAATCACCTTATATAATTTGGGGTTTGTTCTTGAATTAGCAATAGTGATCCATTCTGACGGCGTCCAAATTGTCCTTTTTTTCATAAACCTTTCAATATTTGCATGCACGGAGTCAACTGGCATGTAAGTGTGACTAGGAAGCAAAAAAGTTAATTTAATTTCGTTAATATTTTTAGCTTGAGTCTTCAAAAACAAGAAAATCATTCCTAACATTTGGCGATTTTTATTTTGGCCAAGACAGCTATCACAGGAAAGAGAAATATTTGTAATATTTCCTCTTTCATCAACAATACTCAAATATCTATATAGCATTGAGCAAATTTCGTTTGCTCCTCGCATACCGTCTATTTCTCCCCAAAGAAAATTGTAAGCAGTTTGGGTTTCGCTTTCATAAACATTTTCATTATAAAAAGAATATTTTCTAACAAAACAGCATACTTTGTGTATGTGGAACATTCAGTACCTTTTGCATATCAAAACTTACACACAAAAATGAAGTAGAAGTCTTCGATCTTTCCTGGTCATCTTTGAATAGTTGTAGACTGTCCTTCTTATCTTTGATATGTTGTAAATATTTTTGATTTTGTTGCTTATCTTTTTCGAAATTTTTGTTGGCTTCACAAAATGCACATTTATCCTTTTTGGGAACATGTATACTGATATTATAAGTTTTAAATATTCGCCGAAAAATGTTTTCTGAAACGTATTTCTTATCTTCTTCTTTCTCCTTTTCTCTATACAGTCTGTATATGTTCGAAATGCTGTGGTAGTCTGATGGAAGGTAAGAGCGATTTGTTTTAGAACGATAATAATGTGAGGGGACTTTCGGCAAGTTTTTTATATAACTATAAACTGATGCTGTCAATTCTTGAGAAGTAACATTTGCAGGAGTAGCTGAACCTCTATTATCCTTCGATATTGTATTTAAACAAGATGATTTTTCAAGAGTATAAGTTACAACTTGACTGGAAATATTTAAGGTTTTAAGCAAATACTGTCTGCAAACTTGGACTTTTTTCCCTTCAAAATTTATAAAAAAGCCGGCACTTTTTTTTATAATTTAATGTATTTTGAACTCTTTTGCTTAAATTTGAAGAAATTAAATAATATTTACAATAAAATATAAAAAATAGTTTTTTTGATGAAAAAAACACTAGCTAATAAACATTTTTTGCGTGTTTTGGGTTTTTACGACAAACCATATAATTGACTTACCTTGCTACTTGAGCGGCAGATAAAATATTTAATATTTTTTTGAATTAGATGCACTTTTGCTGTTTCAAGTTCTAACTTTATACTTAATACTTCATCAAAAACAGAAAGGCTTAACAGACCTTCTTTTTCTAAAATAGCGTTACTTCCAAAAAAATATTTTAGAGAATAGATTCCCACAAGTAATAAAACTAAATTTAAGAGCAAAACTATAGCAAATACAAAAATAATCACAATAATAATAACAAAAATAGTAAAAATCATATATCCATACAAATTGTTTGAAGGTACAGGAGTACCTTTCCACTTGAAATAAGGGTTTTGGAATGCCAGCTGAATAAAGGTTAAGTCTTCTGCAACCAAGAAGTTTCTGCAAGGCGTAAAAACTAAAATCATTTAATTTCTCACCAAAAAATACATGCTAAGCGCCAACAATTGTATAAAACTTTTAATCGGCTATGTACTAAGCGACAAATTGAAATATACTAAGCGACATGTGTTGCATAAAAGTGTACTAAGCGACAGATTTTTTTTTTTGTTTTTTTTTTTGTTTGTCGCTTAGTACATTTTTGTTACTATAAATATTAATAATGTATTAAAATGTCGGTTAGTATAAATTTATTTTGCTTATAACTTTTTTTGTTATTTACATAGAATAATGGAGATTAGGCGAAACTGTTTGGATTTGGTTTAAGCTTTAAGAATAGTGTAAAAAGTTAATTTTGAAAATTTTGTCGCTTAGTATACTCTTCCGATAAGGTATCGATATAGTCTATGATCATAGTCGAAAATTTTAATATAACCTACTCTGAAATATGGCGATTATATAAAATTATATTTCAAATATTTTAAGCTATTTATATAACATTTTCTGATTGAAAATTAATGGTTGGATAATTGGATTTGCTCGGAATAACAGATTACAGCATCAGGGACGATTTTGGAGATGGAAACAAATAAATAAAATATATAATTAAAAATAATTTTGTATGACAGAGAAGGGGTAATTATATATTTTTATTTATTTATTTTTATTCATTTTTTATCTTAAAAAGAGCAGATTTTGTATTAGAATTGGATAACAGTATTAGCACCATAACGAATTAATACCTAATTTTAATCACGCCATAATAATTATTATTGAGTTCTTATAATTATTAACTTAATTATTTTAAGATTATAATATTAATTTATTTGATTTTAAATTTTTTAGTTTTAAATTTCTTTATTCTCTTCTCTTTCAATAAATAATATTATATATGTATGAACTATGAAATAATTCAACAACAATTCAAAATTGAAGTTTTGTAATATGAATCGTGGCAATCATAATTTAGTTACCAATATTTTTGCTATTACCTTTTGTATAATGCTAAGAATCATATTACAAAGCTTTAAGACTATTTTAAAAAGCTTTTAATATATAAAAACATATATAGGCTTTCTTTTATATTTACCAAAAATAATATAAACTACTTGTGAAAGCAAATTTGCAATTAAATCTTGATTTACACGTTTTGTAAATTATAAAATTTACATCAGGATTACTATAAAACTACTAAAGGTTCATATTATTCCATATTTTTACATACATATTCCATTAAATATTTCGTAAGTTTTTATAAAATAAATTATATTTTATAATATTTTTCAAAATAATATTAATTTTTCAAATTCAAATTAAAAATTTAATTTTCGAAAATAAAAAAGTCCTTTAACAAAAATATCTTTCATTCATATGTAGAACAGCTCTTGAAAAGGTGTTTACAATCTTATAAATATACTTCATTTGCAATTTTAAAAACTTTAAATTGGGCTTTAACTTGAAATATAATTAACCAACAGGGCTTCCTAGTATAAATAATATCAGATAAATCAAATCGTAGTATTTAAGAGTCGAAAGAAATCAAAAATTAAGCAAAAAATTCATATTCTTACAAACCATCAATTTTGCCAGAAATTATAGGTAGGTAATGTAAAATAAATTCAAAAGTAAATAAATATACAAAAACCGGTTTTGCTTTAAAACTACAAATAACTAATTTCAATACATAATAAACACATATAAATGTGTTAACCCTTGTATACAAAATTTGTAAACATTTCATCCCGAAACAAAATTTTTAGCAACATGTTGGAGACCCAACAGTAGGTCCATTTCAAAAAATTTTACCGGTCTTTTTTTTGTTCTACATGCGACATCTTAAAGTTTATATTATTTTTGATATTTATCCATTCACAACATTATAATATCTATATTGCTGAATTTTGTGGTTGATCTCTTAGAATAAAACGATTTAAATAAGGTATATTTTTGTTCCACAAGTGTAAGATTTGTACTTTCTAAATAAGTATAATATAAGATACATATACCAAATTAAATAGTATGATTTGATGTATGGTTCGATTTAAGTACAAAAATAAGGTAGGTATGACTTAATAGCAAAAATATAGAGTTACATAATGATTTTGTATATATAACATTTACCCAAATTTGAATACAATTAATTCAATAACTATCAAAATTTGACAATTAATCACAAAATGTGGAAACTCAAAAATTATATTCAACATTGACATTTAATCCCGAATTAGGAATTATTTTTAATCATGAATGTTAACAAAGATCTTAATATTATATTACATAAGATCTTATCTTTCGTGGCTGAGAAAAATCTTTAAATCAATTCTTCATATTCATTACTTCCAACGATATATTACTAATTAATCTATTTATTTATTTATAAGCTCTTTATTGTTCAAATTAACCTGTGGCTTAATCAACCATCTGGTTTTATTATAATTTACTAATTTATTATAATTTATTTCTGAAATAAAATTATTCAATACAAAAATAATTTTTACTCTGAAACTGTCACCTTCACACCTTTCAATATTCTCAATATTTCTATACGAAAAGAAAACAAGAACAAAAAAAAAATCAAATTTTCTTTTTACTTTACTTTCTACACAAATTCAATAATAAAGCTCCACCCTAGCAACTGTAACGCGCATAATCGCAAAAAATCTCAGTAGATACACAATAAAGTAAAAAAAAAATATATAAATAAACTTAAAGATACATAGATACTACTAAATACTAAGAAAAAAAAAAGAAAAATCAAAATTATTATTATTTATTTGTGTATATTTTTGTTCAGAATATATTCATGGAAATGTGGAACGAAAATTATTATCATATCATAAAAATTTTACAATGTTCCACATTTAAATATTTTTTATGATTGTTTTTCCAGATTTTGTTATTGCATTTGAATAGTGTATTCTGTATTATATGTGTGTAAATGTGTTGGTGTTATATTGAATATATCGAATATTTTATAGAAATTTCTTATTTGATGTTATATAGAAAATTATGTGAACAACAAAAATTCTTTAAATATTATCCACGTAACTATATAAACATTTTTTATGTACTTACATTTCTACAAAATTTGCATTTAACTTTAAATTATGCTTACTAATATATATAACTATTATTTTGAATGTATTAGTAATAATACAGTTTATTATATAGATTTATTTTAGATGTGCATATATTAATCAACTTGACGGTCAGACTGATTATTAAAAAAAAAATAAAAAAAATAATAAAAAAAATAAAACAAAACACAAACTTTTATTATTTCATAATTTCTGTTCGGTCCCATTCTTTATAAATTCTAGTGAATTGTTTATCAACATTGTTGATAGAAAATTTAAGATTTTTAAATTAGGTTTAAGGAGATTTTCAAGGATTTTTTAATACCGATTGATTTTTACTTTATTTTTGTTTGTGCATTTTTTTGCTGGTTTTTGTTAATTTATTATTAATAAATCTGTACACACATAGATTATATTGTATATAATAATATGTATAGTAGTTTAGAATTAATGGTATATATATGAATATATAGTAGATATAGTAATACTATGTAAGTCAAAAATAAAAAAAGTTCAAGTGAAATTTATTACGGAACTTAAAAAAAGGATTTATTTTCTATGTAATATACATATAAATTATATACATACTTACATAATATAGTAGTTATTTAAAGTTGAATGAATTCAGATTTTTTTCTTCTTCTTATTATTATTATTATTATTTTTCAGGAATTTTTATTTTTAATTTTTTGTTATAGATTTATTAAAGTTTTATTAAATATTGTTTTTACCATGTAAATATGTAAATATATATTATAGTACTTACATTATATATATAAATGAGACGTATTGAACTTTAATTATAATTTTGTTTTTGTTGATATTTTTTAAATTAAATTCGTTATCGTAGTATTTTACATCTAGACTGAAATTTAAGAATTATAATAAAATTTATGAGGAGTCTCTAAACTTTAAATTTTTTTGAGAATAGTAGATATATATATACATAGTAGGATAACCTAATTTTGTAAAAAAAAAAAAAAAATTAAAGCAAAAATAAAACAGTTTTTGTATGAGAAATGAAATTAAGAGGACGATAGGTATATAGTAAATTGATGTAATTTATTGCATGTAGTTTGAGTGAATGGAGAGAAATGATGATGCCTTTGGTCTAATGAAAAAACCTGAAAATTCAGTTAATTAAATTTTTAATCATTCTATTATTTAGATATTAATAAATGTTAAAGGAGTGTTTAATTTTTCTAAAACAACTGGAATTCATCACTAGGTTAGTTATTATAGTGTTAGTGTAATATAAGACTATGGATAGTGTTTATCTTAAATCAATATGTGAGTTATAAGAATCAATCAAATTTTTTAACGTAAAGCATTATTACTATGTTTCAGCAGTTTTTGTCTTCATATGTCTTATTATTATTATTTTTATTGGTTTCTAAAACTATAACTAGAGAATTGTAAAGAGGATTCACAATTAAGGGATGTAATAGCTTTCAACAGCAGTATTTAATACAAAATTTAATAAACAAAAAAACAATTTCGATATAATATTGTATCTGTGTATCATTTTAAATAAATAAATCGAATTATTTATTCTTTATTTATGAAATAGTGAATCTAGATAAAATTTATAATCACTAATTTTTTAATTGTTTTTTATTATTTAGATCAAAAAAGTTTTTTTTGAGGCAAATATCTATATAGATATACCTATTCCTAAATATGCTACTCTACAAAATACCTAAAAGTCCTACCTATTCTAAATTTTAAACAATAATTAACAAGGCAGGCTATTGAACTACCGAAACGTTTGAGAGACATATTTCTACATTTCACGTGTAATTTTGTTAAAAACACGTTCAGGTCAAGGAGGATGGGATGGCGAAGACGATGAAGATGAATTTCATAATTGATTCAAAATGTTTTGTTTTTCAGTTAGCCTAGACCCTAAAACTAGACTTCAAAATAAATATTTTTTTGGGACCAAATACTCCAGACATATTGTTATTCTGAATTTGATAATACGCAAAATATTATGCCGTTATATAATTTGTATATATTTTTCATTCATATGAATAATGACAATATTAATATATTATACAATTAATATATTATAGTGTCGTTTAAATGCAAACTTCGATAAATACATGTTAAGCCATTCTGAGAAATACGTGAAAAACCTATAACATTTTTTTTAAACATACACTCTAAAAAATTTCTGTTGGTTTTACTACAAAATAGTAGGAAACTGAATGCCTACAACTTTTGAGTGAAATTACATCGAAGTGTAATCGAAAATTTGAGAGTATTTTTTCTCAAAAAAAGCAGTATTTATCAACATAAAAAATTTGAAATTACTTGTAAATATTGTGATTTTCCTACCCATGCTGTAGAATTTTCCTATTAAAATTTAATAAATCTTATTAATTTTGGGAGATTTTACTAAAAAGAAGTGGTAAATAAGCAAAATTATGTTGTGAAAAGCTACAAAAAGGAGGTAATTTCGGTTCAAATACGAATAATTTTATGCTACAAATCAGGTAAATTCAAATTAGAAAAGTAGAAATAATAACCATCAGTAGCTTTTTTGCTCTATTAATGTTGAATAAAACTTTAAAAGTCGTGTTTATTTCCTAATTATTTTTCCAGGGAATTCAATATGAAATAATGGTATTATTCGCGATATTCATGATATTCTTGATATAAAGCAAAATTATTTTCCACGAATTTTATTCTGAAATTATTTTTTAGAATTTATATAAGATGTCAATTTCAATCAAATCAAAAATATCCTGAATATCGTTAATAAAATGATATTCTACCAACATTACAGTAAGATACATGAAATAAAAAAATAAGATTTTTGATATTATATCTATAATAGTTCATTTATTAGTACATGAAACAAAAAATATAGTTTTATATAATTTAAGATATTGATATTAATTACATGATTTACATAAATTACATAATTTAAGTTAATTTTTAATTCAATTATCAAACTTAAAAATATATTTTTTGAAAATTAAACATTTTGAATTTCAAATAAAAGAATTAACACCCTTATATAGGCTTTATTAATATTATTCTTATTATTATTACATTTTGTTTTTATTTCTATGTATGTATTTAAATGTTTATTGTATCCCAATAATGAGCTTAAAGCTAAACTACAAACACTGCACTTGAACATAATTTATTTTAAAATCTAATTAAAAATAAATTTAATTATTTTAAATATTTATTATTTTAATTTAAATAAACTATATATTCCTTTCTTTTCTATTAATATTAAATAAATAAATTGTTGCGTTCAAACCAAACTTCATTTTTATACTTTCAAATGACAACTGATCGTTAAAAAACACATTTCACAAGTGGCTTGTCAATTTTTACTCGATGGCACCTTAAACTTTCTACAAACATATTTTGTTATGTATTTACAAAAGTAAATATTAAACAACGCCCGTTTTAACATGTTCCTTTGTGTTAAATATCGTTTTCTGTGTAAATATTGTCTAGTTTGACGTTAAATCACACTAAAAAATGTTTTTTACATGCTTCCAAAAGTATTTAAGAATTCACTATGAACGTTTAGTTTAACTATAGACTTATAAAAAATAGACAAATTTTTATGTGAAATAACTACTATTTAGTAGTTAATACCAAAAGATTTTCTAGAGTGAAGTCTTCAGATTTTTTTTTTTTAATTTATAATGGCTAGCTTATTTAACAATAATAAAGAAAAAAAATAGCATAACTCATTGAATTTAAGCATAATATTAATTTGAAATTTGTAAATATCGGGTTTTGAAATTGACACATGTTTGTATCGGGACTTGCATTTTATATATTGTAATTTATTGGGGTTTGATCTTAACAACACACATTAAGTGTGTTGAAAAACATTTTTTTTATGTCGGAAGTATATTTCAAAATAAACGGTGACATCGTAAATATCCTAAAAAAAAAAACTTCAACTTTATATAATGTAAAAAAACGAAGTTGTTAATGTTATCTGTAAAATAAGTTGGCAACATTGTAAAATTCGAGCTTTCTGAGACATTGTGTTTTAATACATTTGTGATCAAGCAAAATGAACAGACAATTTTTATTAATACTAATACAATACAACATTGGGTTTTTAAAAATTTTGTAAACCAAAATACCTGTCAAACCGGTCGCGGAGACATCTTCAGCAACAATTGTGATCATGAAGACAATTTCTCAAGCTTTTTTGAGCTTTTGTAGACATTTAAGATCATGGGAACATTTAGTTCAACTTTGTGTTGAGATATTTACGATGTCATGGAAACTGATCTTGTTCTTATGTGAAGAGTAAAATGCCTTGACAAATCTCATAGCATCTGGTGCCTTAACAATGTTGCATTTTAAACTTTTGTATTTTTGCTAAGCACAATTTGGAATTACTTGAGGACTTTATCTGTTTATATCTTGCAGACGAATTTGAAAATTTAGTAATTCCACAGTTTATTGAAAAAATAATATAAATATTTACCTGAGCAACTTAGCTTGTTCTCGTTTTGTTATATTTTTCGCTTTTTTTTTAGGTTTTTCTCCTTTTGAAATTCGAATTAGATGATTTTCACCCATCATTTTCTAACATGATTTTACGGAAATTATTACTTAGATAACATTGATAATATTTTTAAAAAATTTAATCACCTTTACCTTAAAACACGTCTTTTTTCAATGAAAAATAACTTTGCATTAACATTTATTTAAATTTTCAAAAATATTATTTGTCAAATTTTGGCGCCAAAATATTTATTTCAATTATATCGGCTTTTGCAAAAAAAAACAGTTAAATTATACTTTAATATATCGGTTTTTGCTATGAAACCACCTCAACATGTAAATATCTAGTTTTGAATTTAATTTTTTTTTGCAAATATCGACTTTTGCATTAAACCTCAATTTTAAAAACGAAAAAAGCTTTAAAATATCGGGACTTGATTCAGTTTTTATAAATAAGGTTATAGATCTACAAATTACGCTTTTTTTGATATGCATATGTCAAAATTTTTGTCAAATGTAGCTATCTGTGTTTGCATTTGAACGACACCTATTCCATATTTTTGGGAGAAATTCAATGAATTTGCTGGTGATTGCTCAATATACTTTGGAGGATGCAAATACAATGCGATGAATTAATGAGCTGTAATTTAATTTCTGGGATGTTCCAACGTTTACACAAAATAAGAAAGAATGTTTTTGCTTCAGTATATCTATTTGGTGAATATGATAATAACAGTTCAATTTTTGGTATTTGAATTTGGCTTGGACAAGATTTATTATTTCCGAAATCATCAGACTGGCAATGTGATTATGATTGTTATGATATAAAAAAATTAAATCCACCATCTATAGAAACTATAAATCTTGTTCAACAATATCTTTCTTGGACTGGGGAAGATAAAAAGGGTCGGAAATTCAATCAAAAGGCAAAGTTTTCAAATAAATTATTTTGTTTATAAACTTGTTTTTTTTCACATTTGAAATTTGCTAAAACTAAAGAAGGAAATCACGTTTAATTAAAATATATATTTCTTCATTAGTTTGCTAAAATAATTATTGCTAGTTCAATTTAGGTTCTTCGCGAATTTATAGTCCTATAAATATAATTTATAGTCAATTCACGACTTTATAGTCTTAAAATATAATTTAAACTTCTTGAAGGTATTTTGCCCTGACAGATATTAGATTTAGGTCTGTCTTTATGTGATTATGTTTTGTTGTTATGTGATACGTAACAAGACAAATTTATCAACTCTTTTTGAATATGGATCTTCTTAATTTAATAGCTTGGATGTTAAATTGTGTTTTAAACCAGCCTTACACAAAATCATTTTATTTTCTACGAATAAAGGTCAGGACATAAAATTGGATTGTTAAAACAAAGCTATGATCTTTTTTTATAGCTAAAACCTATTTACCTATAATTAACTGTTTTTATATAAAACCTATTTTATATAAAAACTATATGGTGTTTTAATATAAAATCTATTACAAAGTTTGAATGACGTGAATGATAATGGTGTGTGTTACTGTGTGTGTTACGTCAACAATCCGTAAAATTTAATCGATTTAGCAAAGATTTTATTATTTAAGAAACATTTTTGTTTTTATTTGTTTTTTTTTTTTTTTTGTAAATCCTGATTTACATAAACCATTTTTTCTTAACCTACCTATATTACAAAAATACTAAAATTGATAAATTTTGTAAATGAAAAACACGGTTACCGATGAAGGTCTCTTCAATTTTATGTTAATACTCTCGAAAAAAAAAATTAACTATTTCACAAGTTACCAATATATCTGTGACAGCAATAAAACTGACAATTTTTTTTTCTACATATTATGTCTAGTTGAAATGTCCTGCTAATTTTTTTTTTTTTTTATATTATAATAACAGTTTTTGTTTTTTTTTGTGTTTTTTTGTTTATTAAAATGAATTTGTTAAAATAATTTATTCAAATGTCTTTCATGAGACTATGAAAATGTCCTTACAAATAAATATTTATAATATGTTTTGCCTTTATATAAAATAAATAATGAAAAAAAACGAGTCTCAATTTAAAAGGAAACAAATAAATTTATTTGTAATGGCGACCGTGATGTTCTTTTTTTTGTAATCAAAATAGCAAAAAAAAAAAAAGCAAGAGACACAAAAAATATAAATTTTCATTTACATATTTGACAATTAAATGTCAACGATTTCCTTTTGCTCTCAATTGTATATATATATATATATATATATATATTTCCATATGTGTATATAGTATAGAAAATTGTCTTGTTTTTGTGAAGAATTTTATTACTGTCTGGAAATGTCTTTTTTTAAAGGTATAATAAACACATAAGGATTCAAAAGTGGCATAGGGAAAATGAGGTATAGTTAAAGGGTTCAGAAAATTTAATTTAAATTTTTGTTTAAATCAGAATAACTGTATTTAATGGTTAGTATTTAAATGAATATTCTTAATTAATATTTTTTAATGAAATTTATATGCTGTTATAAATAATTATTGTGGGTTTTTATATATTATAGTATAATAAATATAAATCTTTATAGGTTTGAGACACTCAGTTTTTATTATTTTTTTTTAAAATAATTTTTCTCTTCACTTTCATGTATTTCCGGTGATTTAATAATTTAACACTTTGAATAACAGTATTTAGGGAATATGAAATTGTAATACAAATCAGAGAGTAGAAGGCCAATTATAGTTTGGGATGGTGTATTTCTATTATAAAAATATTTGTGATAAGGTGTTGTACTGACACTCGAAGCTGAGAAGGATTGAGATGTCAAAAATGTGCAATAGACAATTTAAATGGGACCGACATTCAAACTATTTACTTTATTTATTCATTTCAAAAACAATGTACAATAAAATATAAGTTACATTTAGGCTTTTAATATAACAATATGATAATTAAAATTATAAAAATAAATTGAATTATATACAAAAAAAACAATAATATCAGACAACTTAAACCTAAACTATGATTAATAAAACTAAATTTAATTATCTATTACGTATTTGATATACATGAATTATAAAACAAAACGTATTATCTAAAACAAAATAAAAGAGAAAAAAAAAATATAGTTAGGTACAAAGAATATAATAATGAAAAATTAAAATTATAAAACTATAAAAATAAAAATTTAAAAATGAATGTAACATTCATAATAAAAAAATTGCAAAATATTTATGGAAATTAAAATTTGTATAGTGAAAGAATAAAAAATTAAAAGTGAAGAAGAAAAATTTTTAACATTAATTGTTATGTCTTGGTTAAGTACTAATTTATTATTAAAAAATGGATTTTGGGTTTTTTATTTCAATTTTACCAAAAAAAAAAGAAAAAAGAATTATAAATTAAACATATAAAAAGAACAAAATTTACATAATACATAAGTCAATAAATTAAAACTAAAATAGATTTAAGAACTCAAATGTAAGAGGCTGTAGGCTAACAAAAATAATATAGAAACAATAAAAAGATCTCGATTTTAAGATTAATATATTTGTAATTGTGTCTATTAAAAGCGAAACATACTGTTCCACCAAAAAAATTTTATTTGACATATTGATACCGTTAGATTCGTAATTAAAAACTGTACTTATGAACTGAAAAATAAATGCAAAATTGTATAAACACAAATAAAGCAAGAAAAAAAAAATTGTTATGTCTTAAGTCTATCCTATAAATTTAGAAAAGAATATAAAAATAATTTATTTATTTATTATTGAGAAATGAAATATTGATGATAAGTGATTACTATAGCAATTTATAAATGATTCTATTAATTTTTTTTTAAATTTGAAAACGAAAAAAATTCCTAATATTACAATACGTTTACGTTTATTTATTCAAATGGAGCGTAATCGCTCATAGAGTTGTATTATTACTAGTATATAATACTCAATATTTATTATTTATTATGGTTTTACAATTTAAAATAAGTTAAGGCAAAATAACACAATATTGAAAATATTATATGAAGAATATTGATAATAATAAAGTAGGATCAAATTAAAAAAATTAATTATGCTCATTAATTTAACTAATTTTTTAAATTGCAATATTCTATAGCAGTTGTTCTCAATCAGCGGTTCGCGACCCAATTTGGGTTGTGAATAACTTAAAATGGGTCGTTTCTTATACGTAAAAATAATACATGCTTTTGCATAATTAAAAATGCATCGTTTTTTTGTACAAATAAAAATATAATGTTTTATTTTTTCTAATTTATCTATCTATTCATATTCATAAGTTGCATAATACAAGAGTATTTAAAGAAATCGAAAGACAAATTTCTTATTTATTTTCCTTTTTGTAACGGTATCAGATTGGGCAATATGTGGATACAAAATCCGTTTTTAGAAACTGAAAACAATTTATTATTTTCATCTGAGGAAGAAAAATTAATTGTTCTGTTTTGCGATAAAACGCTGCAATTGCAGTTCAATAACCAAAACAAATTTGAACAAATTTTGGATCCAAATACAAAATGAATATCCAGTATTGAGTGAAAATGATAAAAATGATAAAAAAATTTCTTCCTTTTGCAACATCTTTAGCGGAAACTGGATTTTCTGCATTAATCGGGTACCAAAAATAAATACAGGAATCCACTTGAAGATTGCTGGGTGCTATTTTAAAAGTAGCATTAAGTAAATCTATTGAAGTAAGAATTAATAAGTTGGTAAACTAATGTCAACAGCAAATAAGCCATTAAAAATAAAAAAAAAATTAAAAATTAATACTTTTGTTTCATTAATTTTAGATAAGACATCTTAGAATGGGTCGAGTAATTTTTTGTTCATATTTTATGGGTAATGGCAAGGTAAATAAGGTTAAAAAACGCTGTTCTATAGCATGCCAACACATTGTTCAATACGTTTTATCAAATGTTGAAAATTATCTTAAAATTATTTTGAAATAAATTAATAGAAATTTTCTATCATACTTTCTCTTGGATATATCATATATTTTTTACCGTTTATTAGTTGTTAATAGGTTTTTAATAAGAACGTTTTTATAGAAAAAATTGCCTAGTTACTTTTCACCCTGTTTTTAGGGTAAATATCAACTGTTCAGAGGTAAATATTAACTTATGGGGTATTTATTAATAAAGTCCACGAGCTACAATTTTTTTTAGGTTTTTGTAGCTATGAAGTTATACCAGTTCCGTCTACATTCCATATGTTAAAAGTAGAAAACTGATATTACTGTTTAGGAAAACCATCCTACATTAGTTTTGTTAAATGACGTAGCTCTGCTTAACTACGAAGTAACTTCAGGTGTTCTTATAGCCAATCTACGATTTCTTTTAATAAATCTAGAAAACCAATTAGGTCCCATATGTCACATTTGTATGCCAAGAAGGTGGAATGTTATCAAATTTTAAAATTTTAGCATATATTGATAAGCTTCTTAAGTCTTTAGAAATCAACCGAAATAGATATTGGAACATTTTAATAAATAATCAGTTATCTTTTATTCTTGTTGTACAAAAAACACATTAGTATAGATTGGAATATTGGCTTAGTTTAAATTTGAATTGTTTCAAAACTCATAATATATAGATTTCAAAGAAATAATTATGTGAGTTATAAAAGCCAAACAAAATTCCCACTTGGTATTTTGATATTGAAAAAATTGTTGTAAAATTGTTGTATAATTAACGTTTGTGAAATTTGATAGGTGTTTACATCCTCAAATATTTAAACTGAGAGCAAAGATGGTTTATATGGCCTAGCTGCGATTCAAAACGTGCAATTTCCAGATTTCACGAAAATTATTTAGGTATTGATATTTATAGAAAATTATAATATCTTTCTTTTATTCTTCTCTGCGGTTCAACATAAACTATTTTCTTATTTGAAGTATAGCGTGCGAAAAAATACAAAACATGCATTTTCCTCTGATATTTCTCTGTAATTGGACAAAGCACGTTTTGAAACAAAAACTATTTTCTTTCATAAAGGACAATGCGCGTTTTGAATCAAACAAGTTTGAGGACGTAGGATGTTTTGGACAATCCTACATCCATTTCGTTTTTTTTAACGATTTTGAGAGAATAAATTCTGTAGAGAATTTTCTGAAAAAATAATTTCCTAAACTATTATAGTTTAAGCTATTAAGTTAGAGGGTTTTGTTAAATTTAAAAAGCGTAAATTTTGTTCTTTTTTTCGAGTTTTGGCTCTTCAGCAAATCTCCAAAACACATAAAAGAGATACACCCTTTTTTCGTGTCAGACAACATTCATATCTTACTTGTGCAGCGCCGCTGGAACTAAGTTGCAGATTTCCAAACAACTAGCCAAATATATTAAATCTCTTAGAAGAAGAAATCATTGGACTCTCTCTCTTCCACAAGCCTTCATTCAAATCAAAATTTATAGTTGATATCTTGTATTTTATTTATAATAAAATTATTATGAAATTGAAAAAAAAAAAAAAAAAGTTATATTTCTTGTGACAGAGTATTTGGGATTATTGAAAAAAAAATAGAAAAAAAATATTGAAAAAATCTAATTTTTTGTAATTGTTGTTAAATTATTTTTTTTTATTCTATTCTCTAGTTGTTAACAAAAAACAGTGATGTTATCAGTGAAAATTCATAATTTTAAAAATAATTGTAGTTTTAAATTTATACTTATTTTCTTCAGTTAAAGATGCTTAATTACTAATAAAAAATATATTAGTGTGTTTTACTTTATTTGAGTCTCTAATTACAACTGAGCTCATCTCTTAAAAACTACCATGCTTTCATCAATACATTAATATTTACTTACATTTAATGATCATATGTGCTATATTACTGTTATGACATTTAATACAAATATAGTGTAAGGTACAGAGATATGACACCTAACAATTACTATATATCAAAATTAGAAAGAGACAAAAAACAAAAATACCTACTATGCAAATTGTATTAAAGATTGTTTCAAATCGGGTAAAGTCCACTAATTTGATCTATTTATTTTTTTGTTCTCAATACTCAACCAAGTAAAATATATTTTGTTACTTTAATAAAAAAAGTCTAGTTTTCGATATACTAACAAGCTTTTTACCTTACCTTCTAAGATTTTCTTAATATTTAACCACAAACCAAATTTTTTTTTGAATACTAAAAAATTGAGTTATGTGGACAATGCACGTTTTGAATCGCAGCTCCTTATACACATACACTTGCATAGAAATAAATAAATAAATAAAATATGTAGGTAATACGAGAGAATTATTTAAATTTAAATTAAAGTAATAATATTAAATATATAATAAGTAATAAACAATTTTTTTTTCTTTTATATTTATTGTTAATTAATTGTCATTGTGAACTTTATACTGTTTTCTTTCTTTTTTTTTACCATTGTACAAACTTAAATACCTTATACTAGTTAATTTACTGATTTTGTAACTGCTTATATTTGCCTTGTATTTATTTATAATTTTTTTTCTCACTGACATTCAAATTTTGCCTTGTTCATTTTCATATTTAAACCTATTTTATAAATTATAAACTCTGTACGAGCTACCTAGCTCTTTTTAAGATATGTTTGAATAAATAAATAAATTTTAAAATACATATAAAGTACACAAACGATTTTGTTTCCAGAAACTTTAAGCTTTGTTTTTAATGAAAGATTAATATAAAAAAATATATAAGCATATACGAATAAAGAGACAATTTTGTTACTTTAAATAAGAAAATTATTTTTAAATTGAATCTACGATAATTGAAATGTCAATCATTTTAATATGTCATTTGAAATAGTCCTATCTTCGAAAGAAAACGATTTGTGTTTTTGAAAAAAAATGAATTTTTTAGCGTTACAATGAAATTTGAATAATATATTCTTTGTACTCGACTACTTAAACTGTGCCAAATCTGCAAGTAGTAGACAAAATACGTGTATCTATATGATGGGCATATTTAGTAAAATTAGAAGTAGAATATTCGACTACTTTCAACAAATATTAACATTTAAATAATTCATTTACATAACCTCTATTATCTTACATATGTAGTACGCCCAAACATAAAACTATAACTATAAATGCTTAACAAAAAATAAGCAAAAGATTCAGAACAAATTCAGTTCTTATTATTTATTATTTTACACTAAATAAGACATCATTGATATTTCATTTTATTTTGATATTTTTATTTATTTCATTTTCAAATGTGTCCTCTTTTAAGAATCGCGAAAATTATATATACATATTCATGTATACTACACCTATGTATGTCATAATGTTATTTTCTTTTATTTATATTTTAATGTATTTGTAATTCTTTTATTCTAAACAAAAAAAAAACACATAATTCCTGAATACATTAAAAATGCTCATACAAAATTTAATGTCATGCTACTATTATACCACCAACCAGCAAGAAAATTAAAAAAAAACAAAAATAATAAGTAAAAATAATAACAAAAAATTAAAAACCAAAAGAAAAAGTAAGAGAAAATAATAAAAACAACACCATGAAATCAGCGCGCTCTGGTTTTGGCTGTTTTTTGTTCACTTTTTGTTTTTTTTTTCTGTTTTTTATCCTTTCATATTTGTACAATGAATTGTCTATTCTTTTTTCTTCATATTCAAATAACAAAATTGAAAATAAAAAAACCAACAAAGAAATAAAAATAAAGTTAAAAGAATACGAGAAGCAAGAACAACAATAACAAAATTAAAAAAAAAAGGATTCGATTTGTTGTATTTGTTCTCAATTTTTTCATTTTTTGTTTTACTGTTTTTGTTCTGTTTTTTTTCTGTTTTCTTCACTTCTATTATGACGTATTTTTATATTTTTGTATTTTTTGTTGGATAATTCATACCTAGCTAGACTGAATATCGTGTGTTATTATTATTTATATATATATATATATATATATATATATATAAATAATATATATATGAAAATTTCATTAAAAAATATAAAAAAATATATAAAAAAAAACAAATTGTTAAAAAAAAAACAACGATTTGAAAAAGTTTTTCAGTTGCCGTAAGCACTTTTACCTGAGAAGAACAGGTGTGTAACGTAACGGTAAATACGGCACACAATAACAACATTATCATCTACATAAACAAAAATTTAACCTGCTTTTTTTTGCATATTTTGTTTTTGTTGAGATTTAATAATAAAAAAAAAATGAAAAACAAAGAAAATTAAAAAAAAAAGTAAACGAAAATTTTCAATAAATTTTCCTTTAAAGGCAAACAAAAATATAAAGAAAAAATTTTCAAAGTTAAATACACTGTAAATTTTGTTTTTAGAATTATGTTTTCGGCTTCTTAGAATATATTATTCTAACCTTTACGTGATTATTCAAAACTAATTTTGAAAATTATTCAATTTGTTTTTTCATAATCTGTTTAGATAAATTTTAAATTCGAATATGATTTTTTAAGATGTTTAAATTTAATTTAATTAATTTTAAAAATAATTTTTACTGATTATCTTTATGGATGTATAATTTAAATAAGTTAATTTTTTATTGTAAATGTCATTTATATTCACATTTTAGTTAAATTGTGGTTATTACTTATTTATTACGTTTAAATTATTTACAATTAAAAAAGTGATTAAAAAATTAAACTAATTTAAAATTTTAAAACATCTACAATTAAGGAATAAGTCTAAAACTTCTACAATTGAAACAAGTGAAATTGTATAATACAATAATTTCAAATTGTAAAATATTCACAATTAAATCAAATGGTATAAAACATATTATACATATTATATATAATTGTATAATAGATATTTGAAGTAACTGTAAATTTTTAATATTTTTAAAATAATCAAAAATCCACAAAAATAAAAATGTAGTTGAAATGGAAAAATAAATATAAATATAATATATAATATAAATACAATAAAATAATAAATAAATAAATAAACAAAATGGAGTACAAAAATATAATGCGAATGATGATGACAAAATATATGATGAAATTATTTACTTAAATAAAGCAAATAAATAATATGAGTAACAAAATTATTTAAATATAAAAATATTAAATAAGATGGAAAAATATTTGAAAATTATTAGAAAAGAAAAAATATCATACCGATAGCCATTATAGTATTTTAGTGCTGACATTTATTTAAATAAATTTTGAAGTTGAAAGTATGTAATGTAAATAATACATTTTCTATATAAATTTTATATGGTTTTTTGTATTAATAGATAAATAAATAATAAAAAAAAATAATTGAAAATAAAGTGAAATATATTTACAAAACAACAAATTATAAAATAAATACAATTAAAAATTGAATAGAAATAAAATAATAATTATAATAATCAAGAAGAAATCCTTTTTATGAGCTCACTATTGGAATTAATAATGCGATCGAAAGCGATTGCAAGAAAATTTAATCCAGGTAATGATATTATTAACTTATTTATAACTTTAATATTTTACATAACTGTTTTTTGACAGAGTTTAGTTAGAGTATATCTTACAGAGATTAGGTATTTTTATTTCTATTTACCTTTACAACTGATACCATGTTTTGAATATAATATTTAATTTTATGGTAATGACATTGATTTGATTTAATTTATAATTTTATTTAATTTATGTACGTATAATGTATATTTATTTTAATTGACTTAATAACTTAGATAATATATATGAATTTAATAATAAAAATAATTTGGACAGCATAATCAGCTTGGATAGAAGAATTTATAAACATTAGAAAAAAGTTACTTCAAATCCAAGAAAGTATGTTATGTAAGTAATGACGATATCCTTACATGCTTCAACCCCTTTGGAAATTGACCCCTTGAATTTTCTAGTGATGTTTATAATCTTTACAAAATGTTCAGTGTTACTTAAACTTGAAATAATTTTGTAATAATGTTGTTTTATTTTTTTTTTTTTTAATATTTTAATTATTTTATATATTATTTAATTTTTATTTACCGCACATTGCGGGATTATTTCAATCTCGCGGGATTATATCAATCTCAATCTAGACGGTTTTAAAATATAATTAATTCTGTTGCTTTTTTTTATTTATATCTATTTGTTTTATATATTTGAAATTAAGTTCATGAAAATATTAAAAATAAAAATATTATGATAATTTAAAGATAAAATATTAATATGAAATTTTAAAAGAATATATAAAAATTGTTTCTAAATTACATAATAATTATAACAAAATAAAATAAAAGTAAGTAGCTATCTATAAAAAAAAATGTTTACAAGAAAAAATTTAACAAAAGGAGTTTATGATGGCGTTACATATATATATATATAATTCATAGTTGTTTCAAATCAAAATGATGATTAAATAATTTAATACTTGTCAAGTTTCACTTTATTAAAAATAATTTTAATATTTGGTTGCAAATATTTCGGAAGCAACATATTTCCCTCCTTGTTCTTTATTATTCTTCGTTTTATATCCTAATTATGTTTTAATTAATTATGCAATTATGTTTTTATCCTATACTATTTATAACCTATTATTACCTGAATTTTACTTGGGCGAATTAGTTTAAATTAATTTATGTAGCAGTGACTATCTATTTCCAAAATCCCATAATTGTTTTATCTATTATCCATATCTGTTCCCTCGAAATTGCTAAATTTTCATATGTATATCAAATTCGTTTTTTCTTGTACCTCCTTAACCTTTCCTCTGTGCATAGTTTTTTTATCGTAGTTTGTGCACTGTGGTCCATTTGACCCTACATGTATTTTCATATATTTTATATAAAAAATATGAAATTATATTTAATTTTTTTTTAATCTCGATTTTATTTACAAAATGAAGCAAAAGAAATATAATTAAGACAAAATGAAACAAAAATTAAGAAAAATATCCTAAGCTTAAACATGGTCCGATGTTGGAACCTCGATTTCTTCTTGTGAGGAATCTATCATTTCTTCGTTGATGCAGTTTATGCAGATAATTCTTAAATGTGCTGCACAATATGCTTCATTACAAATCCAATATAATGTTCGTGTTTAAACATCAGCAGGTCGAGGGCAAATATGACACTATTTACGTTCACTGGCTGTGTTCATAGCTATTTTTTCGTCTGTTGCAACACGCCTTAGGTTCACTTCTTTATACCCTATCTTCTTCATAACGATTTTAACATTTTTTTTCATTGCTCTAGGGTTGAATAGACGACTTATATATTTTTTTGTACCAGTTGCTTAGCCAACTCCTTTAAGAACAATTTATATTGAGACGATTTCGGCTGCTTGAATAGTTGAGGTTTGCAATTTTATACAAATTAAACGCTGCAACACCAGCGATGTCGATCATATTAAAAAATAAAACCATTGGGATTGTTTAGTTCTTCTTTTTGCACGTGTATATTACGTCAATTTACTAGTGTATCAATTCCGCCTTTAGTTAAATTGTAAACCTGTATAATGTTGGGTTTATTTGAACAAGAGTAAACACCTTCATCATTATGCAAAATTGATAGTAACAAGACGTTCTTATTGTTTTTTTTCTTAATAGCTGTTCAACCAATATATACAACTTGTGAAGAGGTTATCCCTGGTTATAGTTCGCCCTTTGTTGACGTATGGTTCAGATAAACGATGAACTAAATTCAATGCACAATTAGTTGGTTGCTTTCCTACATATATATCTCAGCTTTTAATGGGTACGAGTTTGTCGCATCGCAAATCCAACAAAAATTCACTCCATAGTTGCTTGGCTTATATGATTTGATTATATTATACACACTAACCGGTCAAATGGGCTCATTTGAGGATAATAATTATTAAATAAGTAAATAAAATAAATACGAAAAATATTTAGGTATTTCTTTATGTGAATTTTCACTGTTTTTGTTAATAAATTTAATAAAATTAATGGAGTAATACAACTGGGTCGTTTTATGACTCGAAGATAGCTCGAGTAATTTTTTTTAGGGAAGTAGAAGGATTAGTAGTAATAATAATATTATTTCAATATCAAAATGAAATATACATATATTTTCAGTATTGTTTACTTAGGTGGCCAACATACCATATGAAAGTCCTGGATTCAGTATTATAGTGAATGAAATATATGAAGGTATACATTTATGTTAGCTTTGAATTAAAGAAAATTGAATCGCCAATAAAAATTTAATTGCCAAAAAAAAGATATTCCAAGTAAAATTTGATCCATTAATAAATGATGCCTGAGAGAAAAAAAAAATAGTGGCTGCAAAACAAAAAAATATATTCATATTTATTTTATTATTTTTCTATAAATTAACTTTCCTCTATTTAAAAAAAAAAAACAATTTTAAAAAAATCAAAAACGTATTTTAATATTATTAAAAATAAAATAGGGTAAAGTCCTTAATACCCAAATTGAAAAGAAAATACATTGAATCTTTGTTAACCAAATAATTTTTTTAGTCACTTGTCTTTAAACGAAATATTAAATCAATATTCACTTCCCCAAGATCATGGCTTTAATTTGTTATTATTGATAATCGTAGAAAAAAATTATTAAAGTAAACAAAAATTTCACTTCTATTTTTCTAATTTTTAATTTTTTCTCATAAATAATAGATTTAGAGTTGATAAAATTTTCTATTTCTATCTTTCATTTTTAAATACTTTAAATTAGTTTTTATAGTTTTATAGTTACAAAAATTCCCGAAACATAATTATCAATATTTTTAATAATATTTTTTAATTATTTAGGAATTAATTTGAAAAACAAAAAAAAATTATCATGGTCATTATAATCATCCACTTCAATCTTCCCAATAATTAACTATGATCCACTTGACTTTATTCATATTTTCATCTACAAAATTCTACAAAAAAATTTGTCGTGCGTTCATTTTATATTGTCAAAGACAGCAACCAATTTTTGAAGTGATCAAAAATTGATGTGTGATAAAAATAAAAAAATATAAACAAAAATAATATTATGTTTTTTTTTTTTTAGTTATCCAATAAATTATTTATCAAATATTTACATTATAAATTTCATATCAATAGAAACAAGTTGTTTTATAATATTGTAAAATGTTACAGTTACAATACGAAATACGTAGTAAATTTATTTTCATAGCTATAACCAAGATTTGGTATTAAAAGTTTTGATTGTGAAAGCTTTAAAGGCTGATAATAATTGTAATGGAGCAACATATTGATCGACATATATACTGTACTGAGTTAATCCAGTTGATAAATTCAACAAGAAAAGTAATGTGCATACTATTAGAATGAACGTAATACAAAGTATTACAATTATTAATTTAAATATGTAATTCCAACTTAAAACTATATGATACTATAATATTATATTATAATATTTGCTTAGACTTAGTAACAATATGTTCCAAGCAAAGGTCCAAACACTATGTACCTAATTAGGATTTGTATTCAAAAGCGTGATGAGTGGTGTAGGAAATAGACAAGGTTTATTTTTCTTCCACTTTCTTTTTTCGAAATTCAAAAAACTATTTATTGGCAAATAATCAAAGCGTATAGTTTATTAAGCGTATAATAAATGATTTAGGGAATGGATACTCTACTTACCGCTATTTAAATTAATAAAAAAATTACACACTGGATGGCGCAGTAGGTAGAACGCTTGCCTTTCAACCGAATAGTCCCAGGTTCGATTTCCGATGAAGCAAAAAAAGTGCTTTATGGGGTTTTCGACCCGGTCCAGTACCCTTTGTCATTCGGATAAAGTAAATGACAAAAAATAATTGAGAGTATAATCTGCTAACAAATTAAATAACATGGAGCTATTCTATTTAAGAAGGCTTAAATCCTGACAATAGCAGTAGTTTTCAACATTTAATGAGTAAGCCAGTAATTTGATAAATAAATGCTTGAAATATTGTAGATATTGTAATATAAACTTGCAGTACCGTACTTAATTAAGCACGAAAAGGTGATTCTACCTAAGTTACTGTCAAAAACATAAAAAAAAACCTTTCTACTCACTAAAAACTTCTTCCTATCAGCCATTCACAGTAAAGTCTAATTAAACATCATTATATAATTATTCCGTAACTTTTAATTTTATACCAAGACCATCTATATTTCAACAAACATGTACGAAAATTATTTTTTTAAGATTGGTAAATTAGGCCCATAGTCTGACTACGCCCTGAATCGTGTGAAAGAAAGAAGAGGAAAGAAGCATTTCAGCCTCATATAATTCAAACGATATGCGTATGTTTTAATAAGATCTTAATTGTTAATATACTACATATAGTATAAAAAGATATTCTCAGCAGAACTTGATCCATAAATGAATGATGACTGAGACAAAAAAATATAGGGGGTGCAAAACCAAAAATTGCATTTATAAATCTGACTGTCAGCACTGCAAATGGTCCTACAAAAAGCAGAAGTTAAGTCTAAACTTATTCATGACTGTCTTGGTATTCTCAGAAAACTTAAGCAATCAAACAGAGTTGAATTCATTTGGATGGCAAATTAAAAAAAAAAATTTTTGGGTGTCAGATTACAGGGGAATAAAAAATTAAGAAATTGCGGAAGGCTTAGCCGAAACCGACTCCGTACAACAAACACCTTTTTGTTGTTTTTGGTATTTAGCTAAAATCTAAAACGGACTTGAAACTCATTCAAACCATCATCAGGAAATAAAAGATGAATATAGACAAGACAAAATCTTTCTGTCGGCTCACTTTCTGCAGAGCTAATACAAAGAAGCATACCAATTATTTAACGTTCTATCAAGCAAATAAACATTTGTACATGTAAGTCGGTTCAGAAAGAATAGTTAGTAAGTGAATAAAGATTAAATTAGCTTTAAAAAAAACCATTTTCATTTGAAGCGAACATAAACAATAGTAGATGAATAGAAAATGAATATTTTCAATTAACTGATTTAAAGTTAGGAATTTCATCACTATCAGTTCTGCAACCCCAATCTATGTTTCCCATGCAAATTTGCCTTCAATTTTTTTAATTTTCAGAAAATATAAAAAAATTGTGGAATTCAAACTTTACAAAAAATAATTACTCACAAATCGAATATTAACTGTAATAAATTGTCGCAACATTGTTTCCGAAACAAAAGCCAAAATCTATTCAAAGTTGCTCTAAAAAATCCACTTGAAACACTTGAAATAATTTTTTTTCTTGATGGCTAAAACAAAAAATTTGCTTTTTTTTTTTCTTGAAATCAAATTTATTTGAATTAATTTTTTTAAGTTGAACAGACAATCATCATGTTTATTTTATTCATCAATTAATTATAATTAAGGACAAATGAAAGACAAAGACAGACTAATAATGATAAAAATAATTAATTTTTTGTTATTTTTTAAATTTGACTATAAATATTTTGGTAATTATTTATTTAATTTATTATGATGATCGTTATTTATATTTTTGTTTTTAAGCTGATATTGGGGACTTTGAAATTTATTGTAGGAGTCGTCAATAATTGTTTTTTTTTTTTTGATATTTTTATAAGCAAAAGATCTTAAGATTGATTCACAAGATACAATATTTTTTTATTTTGTATTTCGATTACAATGAGAAATTGATATTTATTTTAGAATTGAATTTAAAAATTAATTTGTATGCTTTTTATGAAGCACGAGGACTCTTGCACTTCTGACCTAACTTTAAATGTAAATTTAAGTATTTTTTTTTGTTTATAAATGTTTTACTTATAAACTTTGTAGGTTAAGTGAACGATTTATTTACTTTAGAAATTCAATTTATGTTTCAGATGTAAATATAATTTTTATCCTTCGAATCTTGGTGGATGTGTACATGTACCATGCTCCTGGATATATAACCCAAAAATCAAATTTAATACTTCAATTAAAGTTAAATGCGCCAATTCGATGTACATTGAAAAACTGGATATTAAAAACAGCTCTGCTAGATAAAGGAATTTCTAAAATGCTAATCCAATCCTAAAATGCCTAAATTTTAGCCAATTATCGTTGATAGGAAGACAAATATCCAGGTTTTCTTGACGCTATCAAAAATTGTAAACAAACGTACGTCATAGAATGCAAAACGCAATATATAAACTAGTTCAACTAATCGCTACAGAAAAAATTAATTATAGATCGGGTGTGGATAGAAAGTGGATTAATACAAGAAGCTCCATAATATATAAAATTAAGCCGAGAATAAGTATATATTAATAAATATAATAATATTGAAGAAAGTTGTCCACATAAATGAAAATTAAATAAAGGCATTCTTCTCAACAGAAAATAAATTTCGTTACTGCGCAATATAAGAAATTTAGCTGAAATAAGAACAGGGTAGTAATTGGCTCATACGAGTGGAAACCGAGAAAAATTGTGCAAACATCATTTCAAGTATTTAATAATGTGATCGTTATCATTCATCACGCAGAACATTGTTTATTAGTATGCAGCGATCTAGTTCTTTGTTGGAGCTGATAAAGTACAAGAATCAATTTTACCTTCTGTTCTTCTTCAGCTTCTTCTTTTCACACAATCGCTATAAGGAAAGAAGGAAATCCAACATCCAATCAACTTTTGCTATTGTATCACACATTCAGTTAGGTCTCTAAAGAAGCCTTTTAACTTCGTGGAGAGATTTTTTTTTTTTTAAGAATACTATTTGAATGTGGCGTTAGAGGACCTGAGTATAAGTGGTTTAATAGTTAGCTAACAAATCGTAAACAATATCCGATGGTATGCGAAGTCACTTAGTCGAAATAAAATTTGAGGTGATTCAAGGTACAGTTCATTTGGTCCAACATCATTTTCTTGCCAAATACGCAGTTTCACAAACTTAGCACTAAGTGAAGAATTTTTACTCTTCGCCAGATGACTTAACGGTAATGTACACAGGCTACAAGTAAGCAAAATCCGATGGTATAGGTAGTAACGTAGTCGAAATAAAATTTGAGGTGATTCAAGGTAGTTCGTTGGGTTTAACATAATTTTCTTGCCACATACGCAGTTTCACAAACTTAGCTCTAAATAAAGAATCTTTTCTCTTCGCTAGATGACTTAACTCTAATATACACAGGCTACATAGTAAGCAATATCCGATGGTATGCGAAGTAACTTAGTGAAAATAAAATTTGAGGTGATTCAAGGTACAGTTCGTTGGGTTCAACATCATTTTCTTGTCACATACGCAGTTTCACAAACTTAGCTCTCAGTGAAGAATCTTTTCTCTTTGTCAGATGACTTAACGCTAAAATACACAGGCTATATAGCCCCGATGAGCTGGAAGTAGATATTAATGAAGATATGAATAAATTATTTGGCTGGGTGAGTAGGTACAAAATAACAGTAAATATAAAAAAAAAAAACAAAGTACATGATCATTAAGCCAAGCCCAACTGTTTATATTCGAATTAAGTTTGATGGTATTATAATTGAAAAAATTTTCAACATATAAATACTAAGAAGTATTTTTAGACCTCAAATGCATACCTCACATAGACTGTACAAATAAGGTGGTCTACTTAGTAAACAAGAACATATTAATAATATAATGATACTATTTTTTACTCAAAACTAACCGCTTTTAGCTGATATTTTTTTGCCGTTAAAAAATGTCGACTATTTTTTTCATCAAAAGAAATATTTTTGTTTATAGCTGAAGTATAAATCAATAAGATAGTGTTAAGCTCGTTCAAAGAACTTAAGCTCATTGATATAGCTTTACTAATACAGAATAGAATAATATTGAAGAAATAAAGTTAAAAATTTAAAGGCTAAAAATTAAAAGAAAGATATTTCTTTACTGTTCTGTTGGAAATATCCAAGCTGTATTTGTCTTAGAGGCAGCAGATTGTTCCATATTTTAAAGGTTCTTACGAAAAATTGTATTTCATAGTTCTGGTTTAGTTAGATTATTGGCAATAAATTTGTTAGACAGGGCTACTCTACTAGCATTACCCTATACTTAATTTTGTCAGAACGATTATCCAGCCGATATTTATAAAAAAGAATGACTGTTAAGATATTTCAACGACGGCATAATGATGTTCGACTTTCTGTAATATCACAATCCCTTGTAACTAATTTTGAGGTCTCACTTTTGTACCTTGTTTAAGTACAGAAAAGTGCTGCTAGATGTACGAACGTATCATCTTGTAAATAAGGAAAAGTTCAGAAGATGTAAAAATATTTTTCAGAGATCAAATTACTCCTTTCTAATAGGCTATAAGTGTGGGGCAAGCAACATTAAGTAGAATGTTTAATCAACAACTTTGGAAAAATAATCATGATTAAAAGGAAAAGTGAAATATCTATGCCGAATTCGTATTATCTGACTACTGATGAATACTACTTCAGCTGAAAATACTCAAGTATTTCACACCATTTTCAGAGTAAAAAAGTTTTACAATGTAATCAAAATTTTAAATATTTAAATTTTCGAAGGTAATATTTGGTTCGATTTTGTTTTATTATATTATACAGTGCTGTGGATTTTGGAAATGTTAAAATTTATCCTATTTACATTTTAACGGCATGAATTTTGTTAAAGTTCGTGCTTAGAGAACAAGAAATATTATTTTATTCACTATTGACTGAAGTCTAAGTCAATTTTATAGGTTTTTGGTAGGTATACAAGGAATACAGAATACTATCATCAGCAAGGGTATGGATGTGATTCGATAAATGTATATATAATTTAGATAATATATATATAAATAGATTTTTTAATTTTTGGTCCATGATATTATTATAGTATTGGTTCTATCATATTTTGTAACATTAATAGCAAAATACAACACAACCTCAATTGGACGGTTTGGAATAAAAAATGCATCTTCGTATTAAATATGTTTCTTAGACTTCTTACTTTAAATTTTTTCAGTATTGCATCTTTTAAAAAATAACCAAAAACTTTAGATAACTCAAAGTAAATTTTGTAAAGAATTTTTACATATCAAAGTACTATACAAACTGTAATTTTACTTCTACTAACTACCATATATTTGGTTGAATACATTTGTTTTGTCAGTCCAAAGAATAACAATGTGCCCCTCAACATAAAACAAAACAAAATGTGGTCCCTGCTCTAATTAAATTTCCTACGTAATTTAATTTCTTGTGAAGATCTTCTGCTAATTTAGAAATAAAAATAAAAATTAGTTTTTTTTTTTGGTTTTTTGTTTAATAATTTTAAATTTTTATTATCTAAAATTCACCGGATACAGAAACATTTTTTATTTGTTAATAATTTTATCTAAAATAACCACCAACCATTGGTAATAATATAAACAATAAACAAAAATAATGATGAAACACATCAAAAATTTAAAAAAAAATATTTAAAAATAACTAAGTATAGAATTTTTATCTCTTATGACATAAGCTTGTGCTCCCAAAAAAAAAAAAAGAAACAATCAACAACAACTGAAGATCAAATTAAAAAATATGCGGAAAAAACATAGTGACACAATTCCTGTTTTGAACACAATATACATACATACATATATATATACAAAATTGTATTAAATATTATTCTTATCTACTTTATTCACAGTTTTTCATTCCTATATATTCATGGGTATTTGATTAAAACACCAATAGAATAAATTTATCTAAACAACCTACAAAACGAACAAAAATTATCCTACTCTTGAACCATTTAGAATGTTTTTATCAATAAAAAAAAAAATGTAGAATGGCGCTGAATTTAAAAATCTGTTATAAATATTTAGATACTACTGGATATATTTTACACGGGCATATTATTTATGTTGACATCAGTTGCAATGTTTTCATTTCGTTTCTATTATTTAACCTTTTCACTACTTACGTCTCTTATACGAACATAAACTTTAATGGCAGCCCTTAGTATTTCATTATTGTTTATTTAATTTTGCTTCACATATAGTACAAAGATAACCAAAACAAATTTTAATTTCAGAATATGAATCGGCAGTGGAAGGGTTAACTAAAGCTTGAGTGTTGTGAGTTTTACGTTAAAAGTCTTTTTTTTGGATATTTCTTGTTAGGGATTTTGTTTATTTGTTCAATTTTTTTAATTAATTTTTTACATATGAAAACTATAAATAAAGAACTGAATTGTAGATATTATAAAAACTTGAAAGGGGTATTGGGAAGGCGGTGTACGTAAAAAAATAAGTTAAAGATTTGTAAATTTGGCTAGGGTATACAATAGATCTATAAAGGTTGGGTCTACCTAAATAGAATACAAAACCGTCAAAAAAGTTGTATTAAAGCCTATATGGATATTGGGTATTAAATTATGGGTCTATTAAATTGCATAGAAATAGAACTTACGAAATGTAGATTTATTAGCCCTTCCCTGGTACATAAACGCATACATTGATATCTGTATTTTGATCTGTTATTTTCATAAAAATAAACAAACAACATGGGAGCACAAACTATATTCGTTTGCATGTATTTCGTCAGTTACAAAAAAAAGTGTTATCAAAAAATCATGGTTTAAATACGATTCGAATATGGGTTAAAATCGCACTCTCGGTGTGTTTCAACTTTGTCATATTAAAAAAAAATTGAGCTACCTTTAACTGAAATATCATAATCTATAATTTATCATTTTTAATAATAAACTAGTATAATGCCATTGCTAATCTAGTAAAGTTTGGGTGCAATTTTAAAACGCATGCACATTACAATAATTCAAAATACCAACAACAATGTAAAGTAAATATGTATCATCTCTCATCATAGGGGCATTAATATTATTTTCTCACTACATTTTACTTCTACCTACACCTACACCTACTTCCATCATATATTTAAAAAAATTGATTTATTCTCTCAAGTCTCAATTCTCATTCTTTCATTTATAATGAACAGGTTTTTCTTTATAATTGTTGTTGTTATAAAAGGCTTCAGACAAAAACAAAATTAGTATATATAAGATTTCCAAAAGAGTTTAAGAAAAAAAAAATATTCGTTTAATTTTATCTTATTTGCTCAATTGAGCTCAAATTGAAGCTACCTCACATTTGACCTAAATATTATAATCATTAATTTATCATTTTTATAATAAATATAAAAAAAAAAATATTCTTTTAATTTTATCTTATTTGAGCTACGCACTCACGCTCAACTCAAATTTTGCACTAGCTCACATTTGATATAAACATTATCTATTTACGACCTAGCTCAAAATGGATTACACACAAATCAATGGATAGTCATATTTAACTAGTTTTGATTGTTCAGCTTTTGAGGTTCTGTTAATTAGATCAAAATACAGAACCTCAAAAGCCTAGTATGGTTCTTTGATTTTTGAAGCCTCAAATAATACAAATTTTAATCAATAATATTCCAGCAAGTTTAATTTATCTTATAATTTGTATAGAATCTCATGATTGACCACCATCCATTTTATTTTCTATTTTTTAGGGGGCTAATTTTGTTTTGATAAAAGCATATATTAAAAGTTTTATTTTTACGTCTTATTGTATTTTATACTTTTTAGTTTTAATTTTCTAATTATTTTTTTATTATCGTTTAGTTAATCAGTTCAAATAATAAGCAAGATTCTTATACATACATTATGTAAATAATATTAATATCAATCAATAAATTTAAAAAAAAAATATAATTATTAATTACATGAGAACGTTTATTGAAATTTTAATATTTTCATTTGTTTTATTGATTCTTGTAAGCAGCCGAAGCCAACTTAGATAAAAAATAATGTATTGAAGCAGCGACTATAAAGTTGTAATTTTTGTATATGTAAATAATAATTATAAATTAGTGGTTTCGTTAATCATAACACTACTTGAACTCTGGTATTTATAGTGTTACATTAATAATGATAATAATAATAATAATTATAATAATTCTTTATTTCATTAAGAACTTAAGCTAACTTACATACTGATAGATATATAACTCCAATTTTTACTCTAATTGATTTTTTAACCTACAACAAGATACTACAAATACATCTGTGACTTATAAAAATCAACCTAAATTAAAAATAAAATTTAACATTAATATTTGTAATGTTTGTTTATTTGAAAATCATGGCAAAATCTGTATTCTATAAAACTTTTGCAACATGAAAAAAATGAAATGAGAAAAATGAGAGAATGAACTAACACAATCCAATATTTTTTATATTGGCTTGAACACTTCTAATTAATTCCAATAAAAAATGTTTTTAACACCGTTAAGCACATTTTTTAATTGCTTGACTAATTTTTATGTTTCTAGCAACACTCTTTTCACTCTTTTTTGTTTTTGCTTTAAACAGAAATAAACCGAAATCTAAACAGACAAATAACTAAATGACCCAGTAGACGCTGGTGAGTTAATATAAAAGTATATATTAATTAAATTTTACAATCAAAATTTGCACTATGAACAATAATCGAAAAACAAAATGTGAAACAAAAAATACTCGTGTAAAACTTCTTTGTTACTGTTATTGAAAATGATAGATTTTAAAAAATAATAACATAAAATTTATGACATTTTAGTAAAATATCACGTATACATTGACATTCTGTTTTATCTTTTAAGTAAAAATACTTGAAAATAACTAAAGCAAAAAGTAAAAAAAATAAAACAATAAAAATTACTAACAGCCATGAGATCATGGAACAAATTTGAATGTTTGTTTATTATTTTGTGAGCTTCATTTATTAAATCAATTTAAATTGTGTAAAAATTTATTGTTTTTTTACAGATTTTTTAAGATAAAGCTGTAATTTTAGATAATTAAAATAATTTTTTTTTTATTTAATTTACTTATATTAGTTTTATTTTACTTAACAGATTTTCAATATTATTAACTTTTGTAAATTTTTTTTTATTTAATTCGAATATTGCCTACATTTAATAATGAATTAATTTTATATAAATTAATAAAAATAATGTTTTAGGTATAGTCTCTACAAATAATTCAATATCTAAAATCAACTGTCTTTAATGTTGAGCATAAATTATTTCCAATACATAGTAACCCATAAAGCTAATATCAGGATTGTTCGGAATGAACAAACCAAAAAATAATATCAATAATAATTATTAAAGTAGTGGTTTCGTTAACAATAACATTACTTGAATTCATTAGTAGGTATTTATAGTAATATATTACCTATTTAACTCCTAAATTTTAATCTAATTAATTTTTTAACTTATTACAAGATAATATAAATTCATCTGTGACTTATAAAAATCAACCTAAATTTAAACGCAAATTCTATCATAACTAGATAAATATGAAAAAAAAATTATTAAAATTTCGCATTGATTTTACATTTTAATAATAACAAAAAGGACAAGTGCGATTTATTTATTTATAATGATACATAAAAAGAGAGTTGTAAGTAAATCTGTACTAATTATTACTTACTTATCGTAAATTGGTTATATCAACAATAATTATTGTTAATTCAATTCAATTTCAGTTCGCGCTAACAATTTGAGTTCGAGAACAGCCTTAACCTCTTTCTATGAGTGAATTCAAGATTTGACTTCACTCCCTAGTTTAAGTGAAAGCGGATACATTTGCTTTAATATTTGACCGATCTCAAAATATGAGCGAATTAAAAATTTGATTTTATCGTAAACCTAAGAATATTGTTTACAACCTTGATATTTGGTTCATTTGGGATTTAATAACGTTTTAATAACGGCATTTACTAATGTAAATTCTGGCATCTTAACTACCAGTGAAAGAGATTAATTATAATAATAAGGACCTCACGATATATCGAAATACATAAAATACATTTAGAAAATATACAATTGTGTATTGTTACTATTTGGACATGAAATTGTTACCCAGTACTTGTGTGGGAAAGTATTTCTTAATAAATTTTATAAAATCGTAATACAATTTACCGTACTTTTTACAAAATCATGTACCTATGTAATCGAAAGCTCTTTTTTCAGATCTAATCGTAAATCTCTAAAAAAATGTTAATTTTAGTATACTGCTAGCAAAGTTATCCGACGTTGTCCGGTTAGAACACAAAATGTATGGAATGAAGTTTGATTTAGGAATCGAATTGAAAAAAATTGGTTAACAAAAATATTCTAATATTTTTTTCACAACGATAAAAAAAACCAAAAACACTACAATTTAAACTATACTTATATGAAAGTTATTTCATTGTTAATAATATTTTGGGGTTTTTTTTGATATTTCTGAAATTAGTTATATGGCACCGACTCGACACAGTTCAAATTTTCGACATCGGTAACAGCCGTTTTTCTTTGTTTGTAAAAGAGTATCTAAGTGTAAGTTTTCATGCCCGTAACATCTTTGGTTTTTGAAATATCCTTGAGAAGTTGTAGAAGTTGTATGGCACCATCCCGACGCAGTCCAAATTTTCGAAATCGGTGACAGTTGTATTTCTTTATTTGTAAAAGAGTATCTAAGTGTAAGTTTCCAGGCCTGTAACATCTTTGAAATATCCTTGAGAAGTTGTAGCAGATGTATGACACCAACCCAAACCAGTCGCGACAGTCGTATTTGTTTATTTTTAAAAGAGTATCCAAGTGTGAATTTTCATGCCTGTAACACCTAGAGAATGTAAGTGTAAAATTACAAGCCTGTCATACCTTGGGTTTTTGAAATATTCCCGAGAAGTTCTAGGAGTTGTATGGCACCAACCCGACGCAGTCCAAATTTTCGACATCGGTAACAGTCGTATTTCTTTATTTGTAAAAGTGTATCTAAGTGTAAATTTTCATGCTCGTAACATCTTTGGGTTTTGAAATATTCCCGAGAAGTTCTAGGAGTTGTATGGCACCGACCCGACGCAGTCCAAATTTTCGACATCGGTAACAGTCGTATTTCTTTATCTTTGAAAGAGTATCTAAGTGTACATTTTCATGCCTGTAACACCTTTGGGTTTTGAAATATCCTGGTTTAAGTTGTAGCAGTTATATGGCACCAACCCGAACCAGTCTAAATTTTCGAAATCGGTGACAGTCGTATTTCTTTATTTATCAAAGTGTATCTAAGTGTAAATTTTCATGCCCGTAACATCTTTGGTTTTTGAAATATCGTTGAGAAGTTATAGCAGTGGTATAGCACCATCTCGACGCAGTCCAAATTTTTGAAATCGGTGACAGTCGTTTTTCTTGATCTTTGAAAGAGTACCCAAGTGTAAATGTTCAGGTCTGTAGCATCTTTGGTTTTTGGAAAATTCCTGATAGATGCCAGGAGTTGTTTGGCAGTTACCCGAACCTGTCTATCAAATGCTTTGTAAAGTATCCAGTTTCTTTTTTGATCATGAATAACTGTTCAAAATTTCAGAGCTCTATATTTAAAACTGTGGCCATGTATAGCGAACGAACAAACAAACAAACAAACTTTCCCTTTTATAAGTATAGATAATAGTATACTAATAAGAAATTACAACTTGAAGCAGTAGCGGATGTTGAAACTAAATTTAAAATATGAATACCTATTTATGTTGTCCAAAATAATTTCTAATTTTTTGTTTTATCTCTGGCTGTTCTGATGGCGTAATAAAATAAATATTTATTTTTTTACAATTTTTATACCTCTAAATAATATAAACTTAACTATCTACTGATAAATTAATTTAACTGGCTTTAACGTTTTTCTATTCTTTTTCACCCAAATTGCACCCCAATAACAGATAACACCAAATAATAAATAGAATAATAATTTTGGACAATCACTATAGACATTAGTAATTACTAGTATCTTATCTATCATCATAATTATCGTATAAATACACTTTTATCTTCTTTCAAATAAGTCATAAATTTATAATTAGACGGATAAAAATACAAAAAAATTTGTTTATTGCCGAAAAGTGTTCAAAGTATCTTCACATATAATTTAAAGTGTAACCACTTTGTTTTCCACTAGGTTGGATGGTAATAGCCACTCCAACAATACTAAATTATTTCTTATCACTCACTTCTTATTTTAATGTAGGTAGTGAAGAAGAAAAAAAATTATTATTAATCAGGTGCAAGGTAGTTCGTTACTATCTAGGTTCCATATCAAAATAGTATAGCTGATATTATAATAGTATACTGATACGAGTATAATGGGATTCATTTATAAAAAGAAGAAGTATAAAACTAGGTGAAAATTTCTAGATAAGAATATTTTTTAAAAATTATTGATCTAAATTTAGTTACTGGTCAGTTTGTCAATCATTTCAAACTTATTAAAAACTACAGTTAACTTAATTTATTAGTACTATGTCTCAAAGTAGCTCAAGAAAGTTGGTTAAAGTATAGGGTAACTAAATGTGCTTGATAAAGAATGTGTTTTTTTAATAGGTGTGACCATTTTTCTAAATCTATTCGTACTTCTTTTGATCTTTTGATTGTTTGAATTAGTAAGTCTATGTCTTTGGTGAACGCTATTATTGCGATAATGTCAACTTTCCAATCAGGTGATTCAGGATCTTTTGCTTTCTGATAACCAGTGACTTTGTCTTTTTGTATTTCTTCTTCATGGATTCTAAGTCCGCATCCTGCATATTTTACTTTTGATAGAATTTGAATGATGGTATTGAAATCCAATTAACAAAATTCATAAAGGCAAAATACCTAATTTCACAATCCGTAAAAACAAAGTCCGTAAAAATTAAAATCCATACGTACACACTTAATATTGGGAAATTTCAAAAAACAGCTTGTAGGTGAAATAGCTACGAAATTCCTAATGGGTAAAGCTAAATACAAACGACAAAATCCAGAGTTCCAAAATCCAAATATGACAAGATACCATTTTTCAAAATTCAAATGCGACAATATCCAAATTTTAGTAAAATAGCAAGAACTTAAAAAAAAACAAAATGTATTGTTAAAGACGGGGTCCGCCAAACCCCCGCCACATATTTATTGAAACCCGGTTTTCGCAGACGTCAAGCTTTTAGTAAAAATTATAAAAATAAACAAAATTCCTCCAAACACATTACCTTTTATATTTTTCCAAGTAAAACTTCTTTATAACTGCCAAATAACAATAAGTAACAACACTATCTTTCGTTTTCAATTAATATAAATGACACCATATTGTTGCCTTTGAAAATCCCAAAATATGTCAGAAACAGGCGTAACAATATACAAATTATGTGAAAGTGCTGAAAATTTAATATTAAATATTCACTGCCATTTGTTGTCTTATTTTACGGCATTTGTGATTTACAGATTTTGAAATTATGGATTTTGATTTTTACGAATTTTGTTATTACGGAATTAAATATTTATGGATTTTTAAATTTTTATGGATTTTGTGTATTACCGATTTAATTTTTATTGATTTCGGTGTGCTCCCAGAATTTCGTCCATAACTAGACTGAAAATAAATGGATTTAATGCTGTTTTTTATTAAATATAACTCAATTTAAAGATCTTACTTTATTATAGTATTAATTATATTTTTGATTAATTAAAGTACACGTTTTTTTTTTGTTTTAGCTTATAGCTAGTCTGCCAGAGCTTACTTAGCAAACGAATAAATAAATAAATGTAGAGTTTTAAACCCTGTAAATGCAATTACCTTGATTGAAATACCTTAACAAAAAACAGAAAATAAATCATTTTTAAAAATGTATTATAAGCAATTTAACTAACGATATAATTTTTTCTCTTTGTATGTACATTAGTGTCAATTATTTAAATTTTATGATTGTCAAATTTTAAATGTAAACATAATTATTAATATTGAAATATCTGACATTATTATTGAAGTGGAATTAGTGTTATCTTTACATAAAAATCAATAGCAATACATGGGTCGTATACGTATTACACGTTAAGTATTTAAATATGTATACATGTATTTAAAAAAAAAATTAACAATACACATTTTATTTATAGTTAACCCTATAATTTAGTTAACCCATTTCTTCTTTGGAAATTTGCAAAACAATTAAATTAAAAACTCGTTAATCCCCAGATTATAAATGGGGTTTTTAATACATTATATTCAAGTAATATATCTAAAAATAATTTTAATTATCAAAAATAAAATAAATTGGTTTCTAATTCATAAATAGAAAAGACATTAATATAATTATTTTATACAATAATCATATTAATGTCTTTTCTATTTATGAATTATTAGTTGTTTGTACAAATTAGTAATCAAGAACGATGCTAATATCATGAAAATATAATACAATAGCAACAAATAAGGTAAATCCATATTATTGTCTGCTCACAATTATCGCATCGCACATAACCCGGTATTGTGTTCAAAATAATTTTCGTATATTTGACCGTTATTTTTTGAGCTTCTCCAGCTCAAAATCAATATCTAAAAGGAAATATGTAATCTTTAATTAAATGTAAACAAAAAGAAGCTTTACCTAGTTAAATAAAACTCTAATTTTCTGGCTCATCTTAGAAAGACAAAAATATTTACAGTATTTATACATAAAATATGGCATTAACATTTTTGAGCATTTTTTAATCAATTTCCTGGTACTGCTACTGTTGAGAGTGACTGAACCTTCAAAAATTAAATAAAATATCCTTGCCCTAAATCCGGTTCAAATCCAAACCTTCTGATTGTAGTCAAATGACAAAGCAGTACTACATGCTTATAAATGTACATCAAAACAACAGTACATCGGCTTATAAATTATATAAAATATTTACTTATAAAAGCATCTTTAACACGTTCGCCTTCACCTAATTTTTATGAAGTCTGCTGAAAAAATCACTTGACTTACCCATACAAAAATTTTTGACGGCGAATCCCGCAATTTTTCTATCATAAATTTTATATGTACCTGCAACGCAGCTAAATTAAAAAAATAATTCATTGAAAAAAATTAAGGGGATTGTCGCAATTAAGGCGAATGTGTTAAAATCAATAAGATGCGGGATTTGACTGAGAACAACTCATTACTATGTAATTACAAATGAAAACTTTTTCATGTCAATTCAAATCAGGGCGCAATATTGAGTTGTTTTTAACGTTTTTAGGATGTGATTATCATTTTCACTTCTGTCTTTGGAAGTTAAAGTACTTCAGCAGACGTCATTTCTATTGTTGTTCCGATGCTATACTTTACTTCCTTGTGATCATTTTTTTTTTGCAACAGGGATGTTGATTAATCTATATGTGAAATCTTCTTCTTAGTGTCACTTACGCTACTCTCTGTAGTTAGGAAGAAACAAGTTTTATCTGCATTTTGTGCGTCAATCTATCGATTCCATCACAGAAATATTTCCATTATCATCAGAAGATTAATACCGAAGCCAACTTAGTTAAATATACCTATAGAATCTTTAAATTTTTATTGTTTAGAAATGGTTCACTTATAACCTACTGTATTAGCGTATTCGATAAAATATAGGGTTAAGAAATTTGATCAATTTAAACCGTTATATTTTTCAGTTTGTCTTAAATTATAAAATTTAAATTTGAAAAAACTCTGAGACTAAAATTTTTACTACATGTCTCTATACTAAATAAGTAAGTGAAGCTATGAAGATCGCAATAAGCATATACGAGTTAATTTTTAATGAATTTATTATAACATTACAAAAGTTAAGTTACTGTATTTCATTTCCAGTTTTCCAACTTTTAAATTGTTTCATATAAAAAAAATCAAATGAAGGTCCAAACTATTATCAAAACATTTCATAATGTAGCTCAATCCCATTATTATATTATAGCCCATCTATTATATTACATCTCTGGGTGAGCTTTGGTCTTCATAACAATACTCCGCCGAAAGAGTCGATTTGCTTTAATTTGGGATTTCTAAGGTTGGGGCATCATTTTGAATATTGTCTTCCCATCCGCTCCATGATGGTCTTCCTCTACAACGATTATTCTAAGGCTTTTTTATTTAACACCACTGCCCATTTCTAAGTTTCATGCATTCTAATTACGTGACAAGCCCATTTTAGTCTTACAAAGCTTACAATGTCGTCATTCTTAATTATATTTTATTTTATTAATCTCGCTGTCATTTCTAATTTGTCTTGCATAAATTGTGAAATTAAAATAAAATCAAATTATTTTGGTTTTCAAAGTTTACAATATGACAATTAAATAAGATTAATTGTATTATTAACCTAGTTGTGCACAAGGTATTACAAATTATCAAGCTAATATTTTATTTGCATAATATTCAAAGTACATGAATTCAAAATTTAATGTGAGATCTCTTATTTTGCTTATAACTGATGTTCAGAAGTATGCCACTTGATTTTGATTATTATTTTTTGTCACTGACTAAAAATTAAATAAAAACACTTTTTGATGAGAAACCGTGCTGTTGAAAAACAGTGAATATCCTGACATACCTATTTTAAGTATGCTTTTCGGAATTATATTCAATAGTGAAGTGCCTAATTGTTATCATATTATAAAAAAAAAAAAAGTAAATAGAAAAAAATTTAAAAATTGAAAGATAAAGTGAATTAGTTGTCTTTGAAGACATCGATTTATACTAATGATAAAATTATTTGATTGTATGTGAGGGATTAATAAATTTTAGTCTCTGTAATAATTTAAAAAAAAGATATTCACGGTTATCAGATTTTTTTGTTTGAGTTTTGAAGTTTTAGTATAGATAATGTATTTTATCTATCAAATTTAATTTCAAATCAATGATAATATTTTATTACCAAATTATATTTTTTGGTTAATTTAATTTTCATCTACATAGGTATCTATTTATATTATTACCGAATTGAGTGGACAATAAAAAAATACAAAACAACCAAATAAATATTAGGAAAAAAAAACTAAGAATTTAAAAGCATGAAAATTATAAGTTGGAAACTGGTTAATGAAAATAATCTGTAAAATATGGAATGGGAAATATTGAGTAAACTGAAGAAATGTATAAAATGTTGCACCACTAGAAAATTTCTGATTGCACCCTTCATTTTGGTTCTTTGTAAACTGTATTTATTTCTAACAGTTGTGATTTCTTATTTTTCCCTTCTCCCACAATTTTTTGTCAACAAAAAACGCAAAACGTGTTGTTAAAAACTAATCACCAAATTTTCTGTATTCTCTGTTGTTAAATTATTCTTCCATAATTTAAAACAAATTTTTTGGAGATGTTAGCATTTTGAAAACAACTTTAAAATACATGTACATTAAACGTTCAACTATTTCAAAAAATACATTGTACTTTTGAGATGTTGTATTTAAACTGTTTAAAATACAGTATACAAAAACCTATTGAATCCAATATATCCAGTGATCTGAGATGGGTAGTAAAAGTCAAATATGGTACCTACCAACTTGCATTGTTCAAATTCAAATACTAGAGTTCAATAAATCTGTATTAAACGAATAGATAACCATAAACAGAATCATGACTCCAGCAGCACAAAAAGAAAACATTACTATTGCTTTTCCCATTTCTCTGCCTATTTCGTAGTTATTTCTGGCGACTTTCGCTGCCAATACGGTTTTCGTTTTTGGGCACATCAAAAAGTTCGTTTCGTCCCCGTTATCCACACGATCAGGCTTTTGCAAGATGCTTATCCAATTATTTTCTTTTAGCTATGCTTCAACGTTATCAAACCAAGAAGCAATATCAACAGAACAAACTGTGGCAAACTGTACAGAACGAACGGTGTTACAGCATTCAGTGTCTTTAATGATATTTTTGGATGTTTTCGTAATAAATCTTTAAACCAATATTTTCTTGGAATGCCACTTTCATTAAAGGAATGTTATTTTTGTATATCCGTTAAAAAGTGCTTAAAGCATCCAAAACATCTTTCTTTTCGGAAATCGCTTTCTTTGCTATGTAATGATCCAGTCTTCAAATTTTTATCCCTCACCTTCATTTTAAATTGTTGCAAGACCGTGGCGAGATTTAGTAAATTTTGGCCCTAATCTAAAAATTAGAGTATACCATGCAATGTAATAGTAATACCTTGTATTTATTTGTTGCTGATTTTTTTTTTTAATTGTTATAATATCGTGTAGTGTTTTTTATAGGTCTTCCTCTTTATACGTTTTTTTAATTTTTTGCATTGATATATTTAAAATAACAACATTGATTAAATTAGCTGATTGGTTAGTTAAGGTAATTATTATTTTTCAATCAAAAATATTTTTTGGCATTAGAACTTCCTGCAGTACCTTAATTGACACCCGCAATATGTATAATTATTGACACGGTGTCAACAAATATACTTCCATATAACACAATTATTGACACCTGATGTCAATAATGGAATCCAAAAAATGTATCAATATTTATTGACAACAATATTATTTAATATATTATGTACTATTATTAAATTTTTATGTTCAAAAACCTTTAACCTTTACAAAAAAATACTTAAGTTATAATTTTTGTATGTAATTATCATAAATAATCCCCAACTTTACTTGAAGAGGTTTATTAATGAATTTATTATGTATTTGGCAAAAACTGCATACAACACATCCGTCTTATCACTTTAAAGGTTATAAATTAACCAATTGAATATTTTAATAAAAAAGTTTTCTACTGCATTTAAAGGGGAAAACCCGAATTATGTTTACAAATTTATATCAAATAATAAACTTATACAAAAATTAACAGAAAAATGCTTATTAAAATTTGGGAGTCAATAACTGTACCTGCTACGGTAATAAATTTTTATTTTTATTAGTAAAATCAATATTGCCATAATACATAATTTTTATAACTTTTTATGTCAAATTTATTTTGACAACAGCCACATTTAGCGATATTTATGTAAAACCAATAAGTGAGAAATTAATTTTAATTAATTTCCATATAAATATAGTTTTACAATAATTTTATTAATATTTCAATTTTATTTTGTTTTTATAACGAAGCATTCCTTTAATTTTATTATTTGGTCATCGAAATTTAAATTTTCAAAGTTTTTTCTATTAAGCTTATAATATGACCTATAATATCTTACGAGACATTTAATGGCCAAAAGTAGAACAGGTGAAATCATGTACCAAGCTTTTTAAAATACAGAACATAGTATGCCTTGGGGCTACGGGAGCACTCGAAATGTGCCCTACTCTAGCCCTAGAAAAGCGAGGCTGCATCTAACAAATAACTTCAAACACTAAATATCAATATGACCCTGTAGAAAATTAAACTAGAAACCTAATATCACAAAAGCAATTGATTGCCGCAGGAACTTAACTGTACTAATACTTAAAAGGGTAGAATCCGATGGTTTAATACGAGCCTTATTTCCCGGAGCTACAATATGGTATACTGATGGCTCGCAAATCAGTGAGAAAACCGGTGCCGGCCTATGTTGACCAAGGTTCAAATTTAGCGTGGCATTTAACACATGAGCCAAATACTGTTCGTTCAAACGCCTACTTACAAAAAATTGTTTTCAAGTGGGAAAATACAGAAACCCAAAACATATGAAATAGTTGCCAAAGACTAACGTAGTTTAAAGCCTTTTTCCAAACTAAGTATCCCAAGACTGAATTAGCTAATCAAGGAGACTATATCCAATGCTAGAAAGCTGACATGGTTTATCACAGATTATGACCCATTTAACAAGCACCTGTTCAAGATTGGTAAATCGGGTATAGACAGATGCAGATTCTGCTTAGAAAAAGAGGAATCCTCCTCTCATATTCTATTGTTTTGCGACGCCATAGCTCACAAAAGATATAAATATTTCCAGAAATACACATTGCCTGATTCTGAAATTGATATCAAAGCAATAATAGCGTTCATCAAGGACATAAACTTACAGATCTGAGATAAGCGGGGAAGTACAGTACTTCCGACCTCTTAACCGATCTTAAGAGGTCGTGTTTTCATATAACTATTCCCTATAAAAAAAAACAACACAGGGAAGTTAAACCCTATTTTTTGTATATAAATAATAGTGTTGAAAGTGGAGTTCTCGTATGTCAGTCGTTATCATTAATTTGGGTTAATTAATTTTTTTGCATTAGCAAAGTGTTAATAAGGGTTTTTGCATTCGGCTTTGCTATGATTTATTTTCTAATTTAATAACCTATTCCTTTTATAAAGTTAAATTATTACAAATATATTTTTTTATATAATTATGCAATAATAAATACGTCTTCAATTTGAAAATCAAAATTTTTGATATATTTTAAGCGAAGTTAACAGCCCTAAAAACATTTTATCATCATAAAAAAAAAAATAAAATATAAAAAACGAAATATAATACTAAAACCAAAAACAATATTTTAAACCTTTTTATAATACCCTGTCATTAAAAAAATGAAAACAAAATTAAGCTCTAAAAATTTGGTATCTACTGGATGATAACTGAAATTCTAAATGGTTTACACTCTTACCAAAAAATTCACAATTTTAGTTTAATAAAATACCAACTTTTGTAATCAGTTGCGATCGAAAATATCAAAAAATTGACGGAAATAAGTAGAAAGTTTTTAAATTATTGTAACGGTAAACGGTTAATAAATAAAAAATATTATAACAGTACGGTATAACAGTTATTGGATATTATAAACCGTCTGGATATATTTTTAAACTATAAATGGGTAAAATTTTCAGTGTATTTATATTCTATTTTTAATATTTTTTGTTTATCTGTTTTTGATTAAATTTAATTTTATCCTTATTATCCTTCGAAGAAAAAAAAAATTAATTAAAATCCTGTCATTTCTTTTTTATTTTTATTTTTTTGGTGACAAACAACGCCAACATCATCTTATTATCATGAAAGTGAAAAGCTATTTACCTTCAACTTCAGTGTACAAAAAAAAAAAAAAAAAACCAAGAATATGACAACCACCGTTATTTTTGTTTTCATTAAAAACAAAAAAAAAATTATTTTTGTTGCAGTACAGAGTGTTAGAAAATTATTTACATCTGATTTTTATAAATAAAGTGAATTATTTGAAAGAGTCGAATAGACTTAATTCATTTGTTGGGACAAGATTTGTACCAACGATTTTTTGTTTTTTTTTTGCTCGTTACAGTAACTTAGGTAATTCCCCTTTTCGCGCTTAATTAAGTACGGTACTCCAATTTTTGCCACATAATGTGTTTAATGTTTTTACGTATTTATTTACCAAATTTCAAATTTTTGGTTTTTGTTAGGAGAATATAAATAGTAATATAAGTGATAGATATAAATATAAGCATTAACAAAGTAAAGCGAGAAAATTTTAGCGAGCAGGGGGCAGAACATATAATTTGGACGAATGTTCTGAAAGTAAGTTATGTTAGTAAACAAAATGATCCGCCAAATTTTTTGAACTAATACAAAAATTGCAAAGTTAAGTTATTTATAATTCTAAGACTATGAGATGAACAGATAACCACTGTTACGCGGAGAGTTGGAATATCCAAATATATACAATAATTTCGTATCTTTTTTTAAATAATTTAATTGTCTTAAAATTACATCTATTGAAAATAACTCCGCCTTTCATAATAACATAGTTTCATTTTATTTTAAGTATTAACCAAATCGTATTCCAAATATACAAACCTTACACTATTAAAATACAGGGGATTTAAACCCGTGGTCCCGTTGACTTTGCTAAAACACCATAATGCAACCGGCATGTATGCGAGTATAAAATAATAAAAACTAATAGAAATATTTTAAATATTTTATGACTAATGTTTTATAATATTGGAATTAGTTGTTTTTGACGTTTTGAGGATAATTTATCCTTTTCACTCTTTTTGGAAGTATGGTACTGTGGCAGTTCCTTGCAATGAATTTATTTTCTTCAAATTAGCTTAATATTGCCCTTCTTCTTAATGTCAGTTGGACAAACCTAGTGGAAGAAACAAATTTTTTTCCCAAGAAAATTTGAACTTGTACTTGCCACATTATTACACTGCCATTTTCAGTCATTCTATTTTCAGTCATACTGATTAGGCTACAAAAGTATTATTATTCATCATCAGAAGATTTACCGAAATAAACTTAATAAAGCACTACTATAGAGTTTATAATTTCTTCTTATTCAGCAATGTTTCATCTATGGAAACTTAAAACTAGAGAATAGAATTGAAGCATTTTAAACTATTATGTCTTTACAGAGTTATCCCCAAAATATTTTGAGCGGATTAAATTACAAGCTACAAAATATTGAAATGGTTAAATAAAAATTGCGAATTATTAAAAAGAGTCAAGAGAAGAAGAATTAAATATTTGGGCTACATAATCAAAAATACAAACTATGATATGATGCTGTAAAGTAAGATTGAAGATAGGTGAGGTTCTTTAAATGAAAATCTGCAACACCTAGATATATTCTATTATTATATTGCCAGATATTGCTTAGAGCAAGCAAATCAGACGTCCGTAATAGACGAAAGCTTACATCATGTTGATAAGCGGTGAGATCATTATCCAGTTGGTTAGTATTCATCAGCGTTAGTAACTAATGTTAATAGTTAGTAGAATGTTAAAAAGATAAAATCAAATACAAAAAGAAAGTAGAAAAAGACCAAATATCAATAACTATTTATCAATTATACAGCTTTAATTTTAAACTTTTTTTTACTAAAGTTAGTATAAAAACAAACTGCGTTGAATCCGAGTTTGCAATCGAGTTAAATTCTCGTAACATTCTAGACACAGGCTCAAATTTACCGTAGTCAGTACTATTGTTAGGACTATTAAACAGGTCAACTACGAGGTAAATTACGCGGATTCTATCTAAAAGCTTTTAAATTCCTAATTTTATGGAACCAAGATATTCCCAGCAATAATTTGATGAATAAACGTAATATCAGCCACCAATCAACGTTTTTGAACACAGTTCAGGTCTATCAAAACCAATCTATCTTCGTAAACGAATAATTGAAAAGGGTCATACCATGAAGAAGCACGTAGTGCAAAGCGTAAAAATTTACGCTGAACTGCTTCAATACGTGAAATATCAACATTACGATATGAACACCAAACTTACGAATCATATTGAAGTGTCGGTCTAATTTATGTGATATATAAATGTTTTTTAATGTGGGAATCTGTAAGTAAGCTCTTTGACCCATCGAATTATAAATCCCAGCATAGAATTACCTTTATTAATAATGGAATTAAAATCAGAACGGTTTGAAGTTTAATTCCAAAGATGGTAATCAAATTCAATAATATAGAGCTTGCACCTTCCTTTTAAAGCTATAACAACCTGACATTTAGAGGCATTTAATGCGAGGTTGTTGGTGGAACATCATTCGACAAAATTGTTAAGATCATTTTGAAGTAGGGTACATTCATCAACAGACATAATGGTAATGAACATAGTTTTGGAGTCATCAAAAAACAATTAGATTTCACTCTCCAAAAAAAAAAAATTGATCCCAGCCGTTTCAAAAAATACTTTTTACTATGTTTTTTTTAGATCAGTCCATACTCCGTACCTAAAAATTAGCATCAAGTTTTTTATTTTTGTTTAATTTTGAAAATCAAAAACTCACTATTGCCCATTGGTCCATATACGTTTTCGTCGGAGGGCAACAATTTCTATTTCTCGTTAGCTTCTAAAATAATATTAAAATATTCAATTTTAAGAATTAAAGTTCCAATTTTCTTACCACTTTTCTTATATTTCAAATTTATCCATTTCTTTAATATTTTCAAATCAAAAATTCCAAAAGACTTTGGTTTGAAACCAAAAGTCAACTAACAAAATGTAATTGATTGTTGAAAGTAAAAAAAATTTTAAAAAAAATCAATCGATTTTGATTGAAAAACTGATTCTCGCGATACCGACGATTGAATTAAGTCGATTTTGATTGAAAGCCAATTCAAAATTAATTTTGGCGACACCGACTTATACTTGTTGATGTAGGCAATAAAAAATTCAAATCAAAATTACAACAAAGAGGGGTCTTTTAAATGGGAGGATTGGATTTTAATATTGTGAGGCTTATAATATAACGAAATTACAATATTGTAGAGCTTATTTTGGTCGGAAAATTGTAAGTCAGCTAATTTTTTACAACAGAGATTGTTTAATACTAAATTATAGGTACTGTAATTTGTAATCACTCTGTACACACAGGATTCGTTAATTTAAATGTTTATTATCATGTGAATAAGAATGAAAAGTAAACTCTAAAATAATTTTCTTTCACAAAATATCAGAAAAAAAGAAAACAAAAACAAAACCAAATGTTTTTCACCTTATTATAATTCTGTAAAATGTTGCACACTAATATACATAGACTCTCATGTGATGTTTGTGTATGCGTATAACTGTTTTTACCTATCATACAATGTACTATGTATTGCATTTTCTTTTAAAGATTTTAAATTTATTTTTTTTTTATTTTTTTTTTTTAAGTATACCGTCAAGTATATTTAGATTTTCATTTAAAAGACTTATCGATCTTTGAAACCTTTTTTTTTATTATGGTTTTGTTTTTTGACCTTTTCTCAGCAGGAAACAAACTGATGTTTGTTTTCTCGTTATTATTTTATGTTTTCTGTTACTATTTTTTTTTTTTTTGTTTTTAAAGGAAAATGTTGTTAACAACTTTTCACTTGTTACATTACTGTTATTTGGAAAAAAAAAAGAAAAAATAAAATATTATGTTTTTGATGGAACACTTCTACTATTATTGCTACTTTATATTGAGATGAAATATTTTGTTTTTGTATGATTTTGATGTATTTGTATCCTTTCTTTTATGACATTTTTTGGGGTTATGAAAAGTTCTTTGAATTCAATTTTAAGTGTTAAGAAATTTTCTGATTTTTATAAGGTTTTATTTTTACTAATTTGTTTTTTTCTATTTTAAATTGAAATTTGAAATGTGTATTTTTGTTTAACGTTGATCTTTTGGCAAAGAAAAGAATTTAATTATCTTTTAAAATTAAGTATAGATGAGATGAAAAAATGTTGAAGTGTGTTAGAAATTTGTAAAAATTAATATACAGTTTTTTTTGTTTAATTTTTGACATAATGTCAGTAAGTAGAAATATTTTTTGTTTGTTAGAATATGACTAGGGGCTACTGTTGAGTAATTATAGTTGAAGTTGAAGCCAAATTTAAAGTTTTGAAAAGAGCAGTAATTTATGTACGAATATAGACTTCCCACGATAAAACATAAACCACTCATACTTAATAAAAAAATGTAGAGGTTAGTAAGCTTTATTAAGGAAACATAAATACTGCTCCCTTATATACTGTTGTGTTTCGACATATTCCCGATAATAATTGGAATTTAATGGATAAAATTACTACAAATAAAATACTTTTGTAATTCAAGGGGTATATACATAATATACATACATATTTTTAACCAAAACTATATGATTACTACAAAATGACCAAAATATAGGAAACAATATAAATTGAGACAGTTACTTAAAAAAATCAATAGAATAAATTTCATTAATAATAGAATGACACAAAATGGGTATATTTTATTTAAAAGTTTGAATATTATAAAACCAAATAGAAATTTTTTCAATCCGTATGCGCATTTTTGTTGCATATACAACTTATTTACATACTAAAAGTTCATTAAGAAGAAAAAAGATAAAATGAGAAGATGTCTGCGGCGCAGGTCCTTAAATGCTTGTCTATTATAATTATAGATACTCTAACTCTAGTATATGTAAAAATAAAAGTACCGGTCATGTGAAGAATTCAACTGATTTTTTTTTTTGTTGTTGTTGTTTTTTTTTCTTGTTATTTATTTATTTATTTTAACAGTTGTTCCTACAAATAAATCTGTAGACTTTATAGACTGTGAATGAAAATTTCAGTACTTATCAATTTATTGAACTATGAACGACCTTCAAATTACAAATTTACCTTGTAATTACAAATTTTGATAAACTTATGACGGTAGGAGAAATACTCAAGATATGATGTGATAGTTTGATATTCATTTTTGTAACAGGATTTTCACATTATGAAATTTTAACGAAAATTTATGTACATATACCTAATTTAGTTTTATAATATACAGTAGGTATCCCTATAGCTATATTTGAAATACAAAATGTTAAAATGTCACACAGCGTGTCATAATATAAAGATTTTGTGTTTTTCTTCCCAAAGTGTGTATTTTATATTGAAAATATTTTGATTTGTAAAGAAAAAGTTGTTGACATTATATTTTTAATAATTTAAAGTATTCGTGAGATAAATATATATTTTTTTGTGATATTGATTGCGATATTATTGTTCAAATTAAATTTTCACACATTTCAAATAATAAAACGAATAATAATTATGCCTTTAAGCGTTTTTGCACCATTGTTTAATGTTTTTATTTTGTAACTGATATTAAAAATTATTTTTTTGTATCGAATTCTGAAATCAAAAGATCTCTTCACAGATTTTTGAAATTGGAAATAATTCAAATATATTATTTTAAATTGTCTATTGATTTCGAAATAGTATGTATTGTGTACATATTAATGCCGTACTAAAATCAGATGATCTTAAAAATCAGATGAACATTCAAAACTATAAAAAAAGACGAAAGCCTTTGCAGCTAATCCTTATAAAATTGGTCATAATTTAAATTATGATCAATTCAATAATAATAAAAAAAAAAACTTTGTTTGTCTAATAATTTAATTGGTTGGAATGTGATTTTTAATCAATTAATTCGGTGCCAGGACATCACTAAGTACAAACGCTGGGTGGCGTAGTAGGTAGAGCGCCTGCCTTTCAACCGAAAGGTCCCAGGTTCGATTCCCAATGAAGCAAAAACAAAAAAAATGCTTTATGGATTTTTCGACCTGGTCCAGTACCCTTTGTCATTGGGATATAATAAATGGCAAAAAATAATTGAGAGTATAATCTGGTAACAAATTAAATAAAAATGAAACTATTCTATTTAAGAAGGCTTAGTTCCTGACAATAGCAGTAGCTTTCCACATTTAATGAGTTGATAAGCCAGTAATTTGTTAAATAAATACTCGAAATATTGTAGATTGTAGTGTAAAATTGCAGTACCGTACTTAATTAAGCACGAAAAGGTGATTCTACCTAAGTTACTGTAGAGTGTAAAAAAAAAAAAAAAAAAAAAGTAAGACTGGGTTCCATCCAATAACATATTATATTTTTGTTGATCACAATACTACATGATTTTTACTATCAAATATATACTTGTCTGTAACATATTTAGGTAAAATTGTCTTATCATACATATTTATGGTACTTCAATTTTTACTACACATAAAGTGGAACGTATCGTATGAAGCGGAACGTATATCATGAGTTTCAATTATTTATTGAAAACTTTCAACATAAAAATTAATGATTTTAATATTTATTCTTGTTTTTAGCATAATAAAAAAAAATATTTTTTTAATAAAGAAAACAAAAAATTTGACTCAATAGAGAATTGAACTCACACAAAATTTGCGATATTAACATGACTGCAACTGGTTAAAGCAACTGAGCTAATAATCGATTAAAATTATTTTATCAAAATGCAAACATAAAATAATATTTTGATCCAAACAAAATTCAATAAAATAAAATGAATATCTATACCCAAATGGGATATGTACAACACAAGCACACACAATCAGAGTATGTACTCGTAAAAAGGAAATTGTATATATAAGATAAATACTCAGAGAATGCATATTCTACTCTAATATTATTATTGTGTGTCGTGTAAACCAATACATGCAGGCTTTTTGAAAGCAATTTATATAAATAGTATTAGATATTAGATTAATTTTATATAACGCTACCGCCTCTGAAGTATATAAAGATGTTTTAGCATGTGTAAAGCTATTTATTTGTCGCACTTATGGGGACATAAGATAAAATTGATGAGCAAGTTATCACAGAAATTCCATTGCAGGCTAAATATATATGAACTTAAAATATTTTTTAAAAATACGATTTGAATTTAACCAAAATGTCATCTGCATAAGATGATAATGAATACATCGATATAAGGTGATTTGCTTTCTTTTAGCATAAATCAGTCAGCGTATTATTTTTGAAGCAAAAAGTAGTTAAATTTTTAAAAAAATTAGAAACAATTCAATTTTGGACTTGAATATTAATATTTTTTATTTTAATTAATATTGCTTTTAAGCTGTGCTTATTACAAACGTTTTTGACTATAAACAAATTAAAATATATCGATCTACTACGTTGAGAGTAATTTTTGTGTTAAGTTATATTGAAATTAATATTAATTTCGCCATAAAGTATTAGGTATTATACTTTAATTTCATTATATATATATACAAGAATCAAGCGATTAAGAAAACAACTACAATTATACCAAAACAAAAATGTTTCTTTTTATATGAAATCGTACTTGAAAGAACTGCTACACTGTGCAATTGCACAGGGAATTCACTAGTATTATTTTATTACACTAAATCGTACAAGTTTTAGTCTTTTAATCGTTTTTATATCATAAGATCTGTCTAATAGCTCAATCGTCTTAAAATTACTTAAAATTACGTTGAGTTAATCGATTTCCGTGTTTACTAATTAAACACTAATTATGTCACCTATTTTTGTTGTTTTAGATACCTGTGAATATCTCCGTTTGAATCATAGCGATAGGTATGCATTCGTGATAGTTATAAATAATTCGATTTTTTTGTGCATCCCCACAGTGGAATACCGTAAATCCCTATTGATTTAATTATAAATTCATATATTTGCAACTTGGAGTATAAGCTGAGCTTAAGCTGTCTCTCTATTAATCAGTTCATATCTCTGATTTTCTGTTTGATTTACAATCCTTTTTGTTTAACGTGATGTTTCCAGTTAAGATGCGAATCAAGGTGTAATCCAAAATGTTTTATTATTTCCGATTTTTGTACCTGAATACAATTTATATATAAATATATACAGTGTTGTGGACCTTTTCGTCTTAATGCGTAAGTAATATGTGAACCAATTTTTGATCGTTCAGTTTAATTTGCAATTTTTGGGTCCATTTGCTTACTTTATGCAGCTCTTCCTGAAGTTCCTCCGGTGTATGTCTTTGCGAATTGCTTCTAGCCATTTAGCTGTATAGTCTATAAATATTGCAATTTCGACCTGTGGTGTTATCGGGATGTCGGCAGTATATAACAAGTATATATCTTAGGATGTTTTCTTGATTAACCTCTTCTAGTATTTTGTATAAATTGAATGTTGCTTCTCCATCTACTTTACCTATTATTTCCTATTTGATATATAAGACTCCATGATCTTAGAAATATTTCCTGGTAAGGTTTTGCCCATTTTATATATGTGACCTTCATACCAAACTCTATCGAATGCTTGTGAAGCATCAAAAAATACCATTCTATTTTCTACAAAATACCGTTCTATTAACTTTGAATATTCATTGGCAAATAAATTTTTCCAACAAATCAAAAACATAATACAATGTTGCTGACATATAGTCTATCAAGATTTGTCGAAAAAGATAATAATTGTTTGTGTAAATATATGTAATTATATCTTCTTGCTCAATTTATTTTAGTCATAAGAACTAACGCCAAAATATTCCCGCCACAATTCAAATTTATTCAAACAAATCACAGAGCGTTGAAAAAATCAATTTTTTTTTGAATTATTTTTTGTTAGCATTATGTTTGCTGTTAACAAAATAAGTGATAAAATAGAATAAAAAAAAATAAAAAAATGTAATCATGTGGTGCTTTTTTTTATCAATTTTAAATTTTTCCTTTATCTTAAGATAAAATTTTATTAAAAACAAAACAAAAAAATTATTGCATGTATTTATTTACCATGTCCTTGAATCAATTTCTTACAATCAATATACATATATATTTTTTTATCATATTATATTATAAATTAACAGGAGGTCCTTATTTTCCGCAGATAATTTTCTTTCATCTTAATTTAGATTTAAAATAGAATCCTTTAGGGCGAATTTTGGTATGTTTTGTGTTCCTTAACAACAATGTCAGTCATCTTTCATAATTATTATTGTGAAAAAAAAAATCTATCGCTTAGACAAAACAGGATTCATAACTAATAATAAGAATTATATTTTTTTCATTTGAATTGATTCATCCATTTTGTATGAACAAATCAGAATCGGAAATATCTATAGAAAAAAATAAAATAAAAACAACAATAACAATGAAAATTCCATTGCAGTTTTGAAACAAACAAAAAATAAAATATAAAAATGTTCTTCAATTGAATTTCAATTCTTTTAACTAACTTTTATTCATAAAAATCTGTAGCTTTTTAACCCTCTTTCGGAATTCTATTTAAATAAGTCAGCCAGGATATTAAGGAATTTTGAAAAAAAAAATTTGCTGTGTATATATATATATATGTATAACAGTTATATAATATATTATATAGACAATAATTCCAGCTGAGTCAAAATATCTTGTGTATGATTTTTGAAATCAAAAATGAAGATATAAAATCTATAGAATATTTTTACTATGTACAAGTATTGTAATAATATATGAACATTTTTTTTCAGAATATTTTTTGAATAGAAGTGCTCTTCATTGAAACTTAAATTCTTGAGTTTTAAATTTTTGTTTTTATTTCTTTAAAAACAATTTTTTTTTTTTTTTTTTTTTTTAATAAAAGTCTATAATTTACTCAGTTGGAATTCTATTCTAGTTTGTTGTTATGTATGTAGGTAGGTAGGTATGTGTATATATATATTCTTTTCATCCTGGATGATGAATTTGTTTTCTTTTCATCATTAATTTTGTATAAGGTACTAATAACGTCAAGAGGTGTACTTTGTTTATTATCACAACACATCAGTATTTTACTTTTGAAAAATCTATTTTAGTTTATTTTTGTTTTTGTTTTTATTTTGAAAATTTTTTGATGATTGTGTTAGTGTACTATACTTATATGGATGTTGAAAATAATATTCTTAAATATAATATTTTATATTACTACCGTTATATTGAACTATATTATAAATACAGTATTGTTCAAAACTATAGCACACCCTATGCCAAAAATATCAAATAATGATAATAAATTAAAAATTTATATTGGTCAAATGGTAAGAAAATTCGTACAAACTTTTAAGAAACAATTCGTAAAAATTTTTAAGCTAAATAAAAGGAAAATAAAAATGTTGTTCATGTGCAAAAATAATTTGGTTGAAAACTAAAGCATCCCTCTATAAAAAATATTATAAAAGTAATAAAAATACTGCTATTTTTATAGATTTAAGCTTAAAAATGTGACTAATATTTGATATAGTATCCGTTGTTTTTGATTACTGCAGCTAAATTAGCAGCATTAAGAACTAAAATTATTAGTTTTGCAATTGGTGACCCCGACATGATCGAGTGATTGAGTTTTTTTTTTTTAATTTTCAAGCCAATTAACAAAAATTGATTCAAAGTGATCAGAGGTTTCACTAAACATTTTCAATTTAAAAGTATTAAATTAAAAATAAATGAAATATAAGAATTTTTCTTAAATTTCATACAATAACAACATAAGCGAATTTAATTTTAAAAAAATATGTGTATATATATTTTTGAAAAGCATAATAGTGGTGATATTAATTTGAATTTATGTATTATATTAAAAATATAAAGCATGTCAGACTGATAAATACGGGCATTATAATTTTGATTACGACAAATTTATCTTTTCTTATCATAGCGGTCAACAACGTTCAAAGAAAGAAGCTAGCACACATACAAATCATTTTGATCCAAGCGGACATTTTTGTTGTTAAAAAAATGATAAAAACGAGAGTGATAGATCGTCTAAAGCCTGCGTTTATGGATGACGAGATTAAAAAATTAACGAGTAAGAAAGTGGCATTCAGTTTCAAGCGCTTTGCTGGAAAGAAATGGGTGTTGGAACTAAAAGTATTAAGTACTAAAATTATTAAGTAGTATAGAACCTCTGGCCACTCCGAACATAATTCCGAATTAATTTGTAAATTAGTTGTAAGTAAAATAGCTATAAAAAATATAATAATAAAATTCTTCTTAATTCAACACTCGAAAAGAGCGGTCATATTTTTTAATTTATTAAGCCAAATCCCACATGGTCTTTTGGCTCAGTCTCTTCGATTTAAGCTCTGGTCTACCATTTTCCATACATTTTCTATCGGATTTAAATCCGGAGATTGTTCAGGCCATTCTTACCAACTTTATTTTCTTGGAAGCAGGTTCTCGCCATATAACTTGTGTGTTTAGGCTGTTCTGGCAGATATCGCCATGTCACTAGCTTTCTACTTCAGCGTGTGGGAGCATTATGTTTTTTAAAATATCGATATACACAAAACAATCCTTTATTTTTGTTCTATGTGATGAATTGGTCCGATACTGAACTCAGAAAAACAACCCCAGAACATAATATTTCCTGCACCGAATTTTACCGAATTTCGGAACGCAATATTTAGGATTTAATATTTGCCCTTTTGGTCGTCGTGCGTATCTTATACCATCAGATTCGAGATTCATCTGAAATGAGTACAGCAATTAAAATGCTCTCTCGCAAACTTTAGTCTAGCTGTTCGCTTTTTTTTTCGGAAATATAAGGTTTTTTCGCTGCACTGCACTGTAAGTTAAATTTGTATGGCCCTTTTTTTAATTGTGCTGACGCTGGTTTTCAATATCAAATATTTTCGTATATCTCGCGAAAACATTGAAAAATATTTTAAAATTGTTGTTTTGATCATTTTATCTTCTCTCTCTGTAAAAATAGCAGTGTTTTAAATATTTTTATAATATTTGCAAAGAGGGGTGCTTTAGTTTTGAACTTAATATTATTATTTGTACTTGTTTTTTTAATTTTACGAATTGTTAATTTAATTTTAACTTAAAATAAATTAGTGATAATAAAACTAAAAAATAAAATATATTTTCTTACCACTTCACCAATATGACAGAGAAAATATTATTATTTTTTTTGCATAGGAGATGCTATACTTTTGAGCGATACTATATAACAAGGTATTCTTAAAGATTGTAGAAATAACTTCTTAAATTTTTTGTTTTTTGATATTTTAAATTACAAAAGTTTTAAAAATTATATTTGGTTGGAGTGAGATTATGATTTGTTAATTATTAGGATTTACTATATACACTTTATAGATTTGCATACACACTATATATGAATTTAATAGTTGCCGAAAACTATTCCAATAATAATAATAAACAAATTACGGACTCACAAAATCAGAGCATATGACAATTTTAAATGACTGAAGTGCTTACTTTTGTCTCTTTATATACTACTTATCAAAATTAAACTAACCCTGGTGGTCATGGCAAACATTTGAGAGAGCTTAGGAGCAAAAAATGTGTACTCGATTTTTGTATATCACTGATGATAGCTTATAGTTTTGTGTAATGTTTCCAAATTTAGTACATAAGCATATGTTTTTTGATCCTGTTTTATTTTTCCATTTCATAACCAGATTTGAAATAATAAATAAATAAACAAGACTTAATTTGAGTTAGATTTATTTATTTATTTATTTATTGCCATGATACATATTCATAATTTTTTTTTAACAATATTAATTTTTTAGAGCTTATACTAATGTATTTACACCTATGACTATTATTAATTATTACTTAGGCTACCTGACTAATTTAAAAATCTGAGTTAGATTGGCTCCAATGATCCAGAAAATATGATCAATTAATAAATAAACACAGTCAAATTGTGTTATTTACACACTATCCTTATACTCTTGTATGTATTTCTATATACACCGACTATTGTTATTTTTAAATTACTTGAAACATTAGGACTTTTGAAGTTAGAGGGGCTCCGAAAATTCTGTTAAAGAAGATTTAACGATATTTTGCTAAAGTCAATACGATTATTTTCCATTATTTCTTCTTATTTTGTTGACTTTAAATATGAATCAGTGACGTTTGTACGATATTTGCGATTGCGGAAGCAGTTTCAAATTTCGATATTTGATTGATAGATGAGACTGTTTTTTTTTCTTGTATTTTGACTTTTCCATTAGTATTCATTTTTTTTTCCTATACTGATGTCTCTTACGTCACAGTATACACTATACTATATGCTACATATGCTAGTATTGTCTATACTGTGACGTAAGAGATGTCAGTATAGGATGTTTATAGGATTTCAGATGTTTATTAGTAGATGAAGTTTTTGTATGAAACAATGGGTTCGATTTTAAACGCTATCCAAAATATTGGCGTTTAAAATATTTTGATTAGTTTTTTTTAATAATTTTTTAAAAATGATATCAAATGCTTTATCCCAAGTGGAACCAGACAAAAATGTTATCATAGTTTCAGAAAAAACAAATTATCTTTAATTAACATTGTCCTCAGACATTAGACCCAAAAACTATTTAAATATACCTACTTTATGTAAAATGTATACCTACACAAATTTGAAAAAAAACATTTTCTTATGGTGTTGCTTTGTTCCTACAATTCTTTCGTATTTCCGTATGATAAAAAAAAAGCAATCATAAGAAAAGGACACAAAAAAGGAGGAAAAGAAAGGTTCATATTTCGGTGGTAAATTCCGAAAAAAAAAACAATTTCGTTCTCATTTCCAAACGAACGAAATATTTAAAAAAAGGTTTGAATCTTCGCTTTCGATATATAACAAAGTTTTGATTTGCAAGCACGTATTACAGCCAGTCTGGCCAAACCGTTTTTTCAAATATGGAATTGTGCTAAACAGTTCCATATTCAAACTATCTCTATACGTTCCAAAACTAAGCGATGCGAAATATTTTCAGTGGTCCTTGGTTTATTCGCAATGCTTATGTACTAATTTGTTTGCAATGCTTAAGTTGAATCTAAATAAAATATTGGCCACAAAATTCGTTTTTCTCGACATGTTAATAATGAAGTTTTACGCTTAGCTGACAATTAAAACTTTGTTAAACAACGAAAACAAAATTGTGTTAGGCTAAAACGTTTTATCTCTAAACAATTCCTAATGTAATAATTTTCACTCATCAAAGATATTTGAATAATATAAAATTGTATTAATGGTTAGGTTAAAAGAATAGTTTTAATTTTAGGAAAAGGATCTCATTTTTTGGTAAGTTAAAGTCAGCATAGTCCTTCATTTCGCATTGGATTGAAATCCGCAGGGTAAAAGAGAAAGTGGGAGTCAATTCGTTCTACCCAAGAAAATGGAACAATAAATGAAAGCTGTTTCAATTATTTTCTTTTATGTGGAAAAAAAAATTTTGTTTCAATAAGTTTAGAATATTGATTAGATCCGGATTGTACCTACCTCGTTCGGATAGTAATTACTTTTCTACTTAACTATTATTGAGCTAGTTTCCCTCTTGTATGGATTATATAATTTTTATAAGTTTGCTATAGCTCAGGTTACATTTCAAATTTTTAATTAAAATCAGTACTGGGTTAAAATTAGTTTGGGTTAAAAGATGCACAAATTAAACTTATCACTTTGACAACTATATAAATTAGGTATGAATTTTAGAATTTTAAATCTATTATAATAATACAGAATTCATTTTATTATTTAGAGGTGTCGATGTTAATCGAAATTAGTTCAACGAAACTCATTAATTTTTTTTTACTCCATCCATTTTCGAAAAATATTTTATTTAAGAAAAACTCTTGACTTTTATAATAACAAAATGTAATTCAATAATATTGACATATATATATATATATATACAGAGTGATATACAGAGTGTTTCATTTATATGATGTTATTTGAGTAACAAAACTAAGTAGAAGTTATGATCTACGATCCACGACTTGTTTTACTCAAATTAGTAAAAATGTATAATATCACCTCAGGATAAATAAGCAAGAATTGCAAAGACTGACTGAACAGTAGATTCGTATTTCTTGATGCCTTATTGAAACATATTGCAACTTTTTTAGTTAGTAATATTGTATTTTTTATTTCTAAAAATCGTTAAATATGATTAAGTTGCGGTCATGATAAATCTAAATTTCAACAAAATAATTTTTTTTTTGTAGAAGGTTAAAGCTTAGATTATTTTTGTGTTGTTATATTGTGTTATACAAAGACAATTTAAAACAATAATGAACAAGAAAAAAAATATTGGGAAAACTGTAGAACCACAGTATAAATTACCATTGAGAATTGCTTACACACAATAAAGTGTTAAACACATTTGCGACTACCGATGAAAAATTCGCGACGAAAAAATTAAAATACATACGCTTTTATTAATATGCTCACAATTCCAACTACAATCCCAACCACAGCCCAACAACATTTTCGTTGTCGTTGAAATAGGGCTATTTTATATTTTTTTCGCTGGAAGTTGGATTTGACGTTTCTGACAACCTTTTTAAACTTCAAAAAATAAAAATAAAACAATTATTCCGAAATCTGATATTATAATATAATTGTTCTACAGTTTATAATTATTATTTTTTTTATTTAGATACATATATAAATTTAGATTCATTAGCGATGTATTTGGATCTGATGATGCTACAAATAAATTAAGAAGCGAATTTCGTTGGTATAGTCGGTTCGGTGGTCGGTGGCCGCAATTGCCTGTTCCGGGCCATAAATGTTTCCCGCCGATGATCTGGCTAGTTCGTCAGCCTTCTCATTTCCAGTCAAGCCACTATGACCCGGTATCCAGATCCGTTGTATCTTGTTCCGAACATTCTCCCACCAATCTAGAGTTGATGAGGTTACTTTCCAGAGCTTTTAGTTCATGTACTCTAAGTTTAATTCATTTTCTGTAACATACTCCTTCGAAAAAAATTTTTTTAAAAATATTATAAATGAAAAATTATGCTTTTCGTTTACTTAAACACTTAAATTATTATTAAATATAGTATTTAAAATAATAAATGAATTTATTGAAAAGTCCCTACTTGTTGGGATATTTCTTTCGTCTTTTAGACAAACAAAAAATATTATTTTATTGGCTTGGGTTGCCATACGTTAGTCATATTTCCCGGATAGGTGTAGAGTTTATGCATTTACATTTTTTATTGGTTTATACGGGAAACACATATTACGTACAATAACTACAACATAACTGTAGCCTTTACTAAGTGTGGTACGTACACATTTTTATAAACGTATACACTAACATTCACATTTCTCCATTCTATGAATTTTCGTGCAATTCTATCGATCAGTTCTTTTTTTTCAATCATTCAAGCTTTATCATTGATTTTCCAACATATAATTTTGAGTATTTACGGCATATCAATACTCAGTCGACGAAATGCTTGCGCATAATAAGCAAAATATTCTGACCCAAAAAAGAGGAATAAGCACACAAATAAAGTGTATAGAGGTGGAAAGGCCACATACTCACAAGACCTACGAACAATATAGAAAAGTAAGCATTGGATTGGAATCCACAGGGTAAAGAAGACCGCGGGTAATATGGCATGAATATGTATTCGCAGACAATAGAACATGAAGTGAAATTAAACACCTAGGCAACAGAACAGAGTAAGATGGAAGAAGCGCTATGCTCCCAAAGGGAGTGAGATAAAAAAAAAAAACTTTACTATATATAAGATAAGTATGTAGTATATTAACGAAACACCCTGTACAAAATATATCGCTATACAATTTTTTGTTTGAATTTTAATTTCTTTTATTCGTCCTTATCCAATATTTCTCATAAAAATCAGATCAGATTATTTATACGAGTACAATAAAGTCAGTAAACCGATCAACAAAATCATTAATATTTTAAAGTTAACCTATAACAGTCAATCAAAAGTCAAGGAATTTGACCAGAATAATATACATACGTATATTATATATTATATATATATATGTGCATATATACCATTAAAAAAAATGTATGTATAATAAAACTCTTGTATTCAATTTGAAAACAAAAGGATATTATTATTTTCCTTCAATTATCAGTAATATTATAAAAACAAAAAGCAAAAATAAATAAAATAAATAAAAAAAAAAAAAATTCCGTTAGATCCTAACTTTTATAAAAAGGATATTCAAGTACGTATATACAATAAATAATATGTAGGGAAATATCAAAGAAAATGTCTTTAAGTTCAAAGTTATTTTTTTGTTTATTGTTTTTTTTTTTTGTATTGAAAAAATAAATTTTTATATAAGAGCGGAAATACTGGAACATCGCAAAAAATAAAAAAAAAATAAACAACAAAAAAATCTTTTATTTCTCATTACAGATTTCCTTTTATTGTGCATTAAATTGAAAATTAAAAAAAAAATGTATGTGAATTATTTGTGATGAGCATTATTTACTACAATTCACACACATACATTAAAAAAAAAATGTTTTTTTTTTTTCAATTTTATAATTATTATAAATAATATATAAAAACTTCCTTTCATTTTATTTCAAAATAAAATTGCAATAGAAATTCCCTATATGTATGAAATAATTGAGAAATTCATTCCAAGGATATTTGAAATGTCCTTAAAATAATATTAATAACATCTTGATTGACCCAACCGCCATTTTTATTCATATACTTCAATATATAGTGTAGTACCTACATATTTTTGAAAATATTATATTATTGATATAATATTATGTGTATAAGTGTCATTATTATATAAGAACTGTTATATTTTAGATTTTAATAAACATGTTTGAAAATATTACAAATAAATATGAGTTTTACATTTGAGTATAGTAATTAAATTGAAGATTTTTGAAATATTATTTTAAGATAACTAATTTATTTATTTTTGTTGTTGTATACAAAACTGTTGTGATACAGTTGAAATAGAGTTTTAACGATGTTATTTCGTACTCAATAGAATATGAATCCTTAACTGGAATGAACCGCTCGTGATTGACAAAAATGAGGGATTTTAATGAGACAGGCCACAAGGATTGTCGGCCCCTAAAGAACATAGAACATGATCCACTTATTTTTAAACAAAGTAAAACAGTTGAAAAAACATTGAAATCTCTCCAAAAATGAAGATTTTAGAGCATTTTTTTAATTATTAATTTTGCAATTTTTTACGATGCTAGATATACAAAAAAATACGAACATTTTCAATTTTTCCAAAATGGTTTTATTTTGTTACTACCTTTTGGAATATTCATTAAACAAAGTAAAAAAGTTGAAAAACATTGCAATCGGTCCAAAAATGAAGATTTTAGAGTATTTTTTCAAATATTAATTTTGCAGTTTTTTACGATATACAAAAAAATACGAACATTTTCAAATTTTTAATTTTCCCAAAATGGTTTTATTTTGTTACTACTTTTTAGAATATTCAATAAACGTGGTTTCTTTGTATCTCTTGGCTTTTATTAAAGATTAATTTACATAATTTTATTTTAGTATACAAATTGGGTTAGCGTCAAAATAGTTTTAAACTTTAAGTACAGCAGAGGAAAATAAATTGAAAACAGGATAAGAAAAATCTATATCTTATTGCAGTAAAACTTAATCATATGGAAGTTCTATGTTGTTCAACACCCAACATAAACAATTTTCATTTTACATATCCACCACAACACAAAGAATATTCTACAAGCAATTCCGTACCCGTGATAAATCTATAGATATTATGAAGAATCGTTATTTCGAATAATCGACTATATTTTATGTCTTACTTTTTATATACAGCCTCATTGGTCAATTGCATGTTCATTGAGACAATTATAGTATCAAGTAACCAATTGAGTTTGGCAGGGTACCTAATACTGATCTAACGAGTATACTGATAAATGTCAGAAGAAACTCAACTATCTTACAAAATAGAAAGTCTAATTTGACATATACAACCTCTGTCCATGTCATTGTATTTGACATTTTCTTCTACATATCCTATAAGTTGATCTTAATTTAATGTTGTTATCGTACCTGAAAAATAAGTTTATTGTTGTTTTAGGCACTTTACCCTCTTATATTATAAAAGCATTTTTGTTTACCTTCAGATATCCTTAATAAAATATCCTTAATAATAGAAAAATACCGTTAAATAGAAATTCTATTGGAAATAATTGAAACTTTTTCTTTGGAATTTAGTACACGCCAAAAACAAAACAAAAAAAAAACACAAATGAATACAAAAAATAAAAGTTAACATAAACAGCCTAATGCCGTCTTGCTATACATAGGCATGCTAACAAAAAAATTCTCTAACACTTATCATTACACATACCATTGAAAACATTAAAAGGATGCATTTAAGGAATTCTCAGCTGATACCTTCAAGATATTAAAATAGATTTTGAAAAAAAAAATATATTTTCTTTGTTGTCGTTTACGAATTTCATTTTATTGAGTATGTTGAACTCAAGACACGCGTCAGAATACTTCCGGTGGTGCCAGTTTTATATTTCTATAAACCGGTAGAGCACACATAGAGAACTCAATACTGTACTAAAGTTTTAATTTTGTTTTTTTTTAAAAAAAGATCAGATTTAATTTTTTTTTTTTTTTTAATTTTAGTTTATACTGAGTTCTGTATAGGGTAACTAAAGTTTGTCTGAATATTTCGCGAAGCAACGGATTTTTTTCTTCTTTTCTTGTTTGGTTTTTTTCTTCTTTTCTTTTCATATCAGCAACAACTTCCGTTCACCTTTAAAATTATTTTGTTGTCTGTTGTTTATTGTAAACCTAACCATACCTACAATTGTTGTTATTGAGCAATTTAAAAATATTGTATACTTACTTGTATTATAATATCTAGGTATGTACGTGCCTATACAAACTATTTCCATTTCATTTGAATAGATTAAATAGATTTGACTTGTATATACATATATAGATTTAATTTTCAAGGATATTTAATGAAAATCACGTAATAAGAGTAGGTATTTTGATTAAAAAAGTTGTGTTATTAGATTCTATGCAGTACAAGTTTTAAAATAAAATGATATGACTTAATAATGAAATAATGTCTATATAGCGTTATTCAGTCCAAGTTCAGTATCTAAAAGATTTAATTTTATTATTTTGAATTTTATCATCATATTATTATACTATTATGAATAATGCAAAAATATGCGACATAATCAGTCGAATTGATTTATTAACTAAAATAATTTATTTTATTGTATTAATTTTTATTGTGGAAACCCAGAATTATGTCGGGTTTAGTGATAGACCGTTCTACAACTTCTTAAGTATTTGTTTCCAGTAAAATTATTTATTTAGGCAGTCTCGCTACCGAAAAGTCGCCTGTTTATAATGAAAAAATGTTAATGTTTTGGGATTTAAATAACTGGTACTACCACCCTTTTTTATAGTGCTTTATTTATTTTCATAACAGTTACAAATTAGAAATATTTTCACATAACAAAAAATTTTTAAACTAAGTGAATCACATAATGTGGATTAATGTTACATTCAGTATACCTCATTGGAGAACTCTATGACTAGGCGCACACATGCAATTTTTAATTTTGCAACTGTTTGATTGCAAAAAATCTTTGCGAGCACACATAAGCAACCAAACTATTTGATTTTCTGATATCGCGCACACATAGCAATTAAAGAGTTGCATTTCGTTTAGCTTTAAAATGGATTTTGTAGAGTAGCATGCTTTTGAAGCCAGAGATTAATAAAAGAGCATTTTATAAAGTTTTTGAAAATTTGAAGTGTAACCCAGAAAATGTTTTCGGATATTATAGAATGGGTATAGTTGAACTACATACCAGAAAATGGAAGAATGCCATTTCAACAGAATAAAAACTATCCCATGAAGCAAAAACAATTTCGCTGACTTATGTACAAAAGGTTGACACCAAATTTTTATTTGAATATTCTTTTAAGATTTTATTGTAAATTGCAGGCCTTGAAGTCCTCGACAGCTTCAATTAATTTTTCAGTTACATGTAAACATAAAACATTATATTTAGGAATAATTTTATTGCTATTCAAAATTACAAAAAAATGGAATATAACAAGAAATAAATTGCAACTGGTTTTAATTTCAAGTGTGCGCATTTACATTTAAATACGCAACATACAAATCGATTTGTCGATTGCTTCAACTAAAAGTTGCTATCAGTTTGTAAAAAATTACAAATTGTTTGATTGCTTGATTAGATGCAATCAAATAGTTGCAATAGTTAAACTAATGGAGCACAAACGTGCAATCAAACTGTTGCACAACTAAAAATTGCATGTGTGCGCCTATCCTAAATCAATAATTTTACAAGTTTATATATGAGTTTATTCATTCTTTATAATATAATATCATACAAACTGTTTATAAGCAGTATTTAAATTAAATTAGCATATGAATTGAAAAATAATTACAAAAAAACAATTCTAGCTTATTTTAATAATTTTGATAATACTTAATATTAAGATGGGAATTTTGGGAAGGAATGTTAGGAAAAGGGAAAAAATAGGAAGGAAAAGTATGTCCAGTGTACAATAGTACTTGTATTAGTTTTTTAAAGGGACCACCAGTTTCTAGGGATGTTTCTGATTAATGAAATTATAAAATTATCAATTCTTATGATATATTATTATTATAAATAAATTTATTAGGCAAATAATGTTTATACTCACTATTTTCTTTACGCTATTCTCCCAGGAAAGCTCTGATACATTTCCTTTCGAATACTCTTATTTTTTCCATTAATGAGACACCATCATTAGGATCAATAAAGGTATTAGTTTGCTCGGCGATGGAGTCTGTTGAGAGGCAGAGGTTAAATCGCTGGATGGATGGAAAACGAACCGTAAAGTCTTAGTGCGTAGGATATAAACTAACTTAGATCTCGGTTTCTAATATTTACGCTATATACCAACCAACCAACCTGATTGTACCGTTTTATAGTTGCTTCAAAATATAACTATAATTGCATGTATATCACGCCACAACCACGCTCCTGATCAATCTCAGGAACTAAAGTGTTATACTGTAATTAATTTTAACAATTTCCTTCAAATTTTCACATTCCACACTCAAATCACAGTTTTACCATCATATATTTTTTTTTATTGGCGTTGAATTACAGTTATTTCTTAATCTTAATTCAACTAATCATAAATTAAAATCAATAATCTGGGATAATTAAATTTTTTAAATTTACATTTTTTTAAACCCTTTTACTGTACACATTTTTCGAAACTGTAATTTCAAAATAAAAAAAAATAAAACTATTACCACCATAAAAACCCTAATAAAAAATTTTGACTTTGGTATTTTCGCGTCAATGAATTTTATCAACATTATTTTGTACAACAACACCCAATGTTATCATCATCAACCCAATTTAACATATTAATAATATACAATTTCCTTCTCTATATATAGTCTCATATTAAACTGACATTGGAAAAAAAAAATTCTCTTAAATACCATTAATATAATATGATCATACCTTTTTTTTTTGTTACTTGAATGTTTTTACAGAAAAAGGACGAAAAAAAGGATAAATTATTACCAAAAATTAAAATATGCCTCTATGTAAATTTGAAAAACACTTTGAAAAGAGACAATTCAGGGACAATTACTATCTATTATCTAATTTTACCCTATTTGCATTAATATTACACAACAACTATATAGTACTACTGATGATGATACCATGTAACAGGCATGGGTTTGTTTCAGAAAATTTATAAAAAAAAAATTGATTCACAATAAAGTTGTCAATGTTCACGCAGTAACGAAGCTAAAAAATATTATAGAAAAATCAAAAGATAATAAGTAACGTCTTTATCTATATAATATGTATATACGACAAGGACGAGGGGGAATATTTTTTTATTAATATATATATACCACCATATTCTTTTTTAGTACAGTTTAGGGTTTGCAACTGCAAAACAATATAAAAAAAAAAAATAACATGTGACACTTTGGTTGTTTATTTTGCAAGATACAACGAAATGAGATATTCATAAAAGGGATGAGATCTGTGCACAATATAAAATAATAATAATAATAAAAACAACAACAAAAAATAATATTTAAATGTCAGTAAATGCTGTTAACATGACATTAATTTGCACGAGCACAACTCATTTATTATCATTTATTGTTGTAATTTTGTTTTTTCTAGTTTTTTTTTTACTAGCTATTTAAAAAAATCAAATTTTACTTTTTTACTGTTATTAATTTATTGCAATTTATCTATCGATAAAAAAATATATATATTATGTATATGCAATATATTATTATGAATAATAAATAGTATTAAATTTTTGCATGCGCATCGATATTTATGGAAAATATAAGTTCTATATTCATATAAGTATAGTAGAAAGAGAAAGGGAGATAGAGAGGGACTTGTACAATAAATTTGCGTATTTTGAGAGAAAAATTAATTTGGTAATAATAAATAAAATTTATGTTTGTTTTTGTATTATTGAAATACGCTTAAATTTATATCTTAATAATTACAGAGTGTTTAAAAAAATTTAAAACAAAAATAATTGTTAATACATTGAAATATTGCATATAGGGTCTTTAACTAATACATATTGGTACGATTTAGGTTAGATATAGATAGATAGATTATGGATTTCGGGAGTGAATCTGTTTCCTATATCACCGCAGCCGCAAATGAGCTTGTTAAAACGAATTATATTAGGAAAAGAAAGAGGAAAGTTTTGAAAGAATGAAATTAGAGAGCTTAAAACGATTTATGAAATATTTATCATGCATGTAAATATGAGGTCATATAATTGAAGAGATTCGCATATTTAAGAAACACATGACGTACATAATTTTTTATTATAGCCTCTTCGGAATAGAACTGTGAAATATAAAAATTCTCTCATCAACTGAACCTTTAAACTATGGAACAGGAACATCATATACTACACTTTCTTATGTGTTCCTACAAAAATATAAATTAGAAATTTTCAAGAGACTGGGTTAATAAATATCTTCTAAATTCTGTCTGTATAAATTTTATGTGTACTAACTCTTTCTCTTCTATTCTATTGTTTTATGTTATTTTCTAATTTTCTTTATTATTCTTTGCTATATTTCTTTTAACAGAGTGGTTTTTACCTCATTACTTTAGCCTAGTTCTACATTCTCAATTTTTTGACATTCATTCAGCTAATCTGTCTCTTGTTTACCTTTTATTCTTTATCTGTCTGTTTTTTTCTATCTAGATATTTCAACTACACATTGTCAGTAGAGAGACATCGCTGGAGGTAACATATTACATTGAGATTAATCTGCGTAAAATATAGGGCAGCCCTGTTCAATGTTTGCAGTTTTTCAACATATTGTTTTTACAATTGTTTTTTCACAACTTAATATTTTTACAATTAAAAACATTTTTTAACAATCTTCGGTTTCTATTCAAGAAAATTCTATATTTTGGAAAATTGCACATTAAGTAAAATTTATGTACTATATAAGCTAAAAGTATTAATACAAACACTTAAAAAGTTTATAAAAATGTTGTGACCCAATATAGTTAGATTGAGTTAACTTTCAATTGGCAAATTTAATCACAATTTATTATGTTTTTTTGCAGTTGTATATTTAAATGTTTTTATTCACTTTATTTGCAGTTTTGTAATTACATGCAAGATGTTTGATATTTTTTTATTTTTATTTATTTATTTTAATCTCAAAATTTCTAATTTGCTCATATAGAGTATATTGTTGTTAGTTATAATTTACAATTCAATGTTTTAAAATTATTGTAAGTGAATATAAGAATTTAACAGAAAAAGAATAAAGAGCCATGTAAATTTATTCAAAAAAGTTACATATAGAAGAAAGAGAAAATAATATATGTAGTTACAAGTAATTTTATAGTAGTCTAAATAATTACAAATCAAAGGTGCAAATATTCTAGTAATATAAGATCTTGAAATAAAGAATTAAAATATATGAAAATAACATATTGTACAAATACATTAATGCAATAAATAATAATAATAATAATTTAATATAGTTACAATATAATATTTTTTTTTATAATTATTAATTCAATAAAATATTTATTTAATTCCGTTTTAAATTGAGTGTTGTTCATGTTTTTAAATTTCATCAGTAAGCATTTTATGTATTTGTGTGCAGAGCATTTTTTGTAGTAGAGCTGCATCGGCAATATTTGTTGTGTTGATGTTCCTTGTTTTAGTCCATATATGTTTTTTACTGTTTTGTATTGAATTATTTATAATTCTTGTAATTTGGGTTTATTCATATTTCCCCATCCCACAATGCCATATACAAATTAACTATGGAATACGCTAAAAAACAGAGTTCTCTTCCATTGAAATAGTATCTTGTAGTGTGTGCTATTCTTCTGGAATATATACCTGCTATTTTTCTACCTTTTTTAATTTGAATATTTATTTGTGTTTTCCAGCTCAATTCAGCATCTATACAACTCGCAAATATTTATATTCATCAATTTTTTGAATTTCCATGCTGTAGCAAATTTAAGGATTCAGAATGTTTAGATTTCAAATATATATACTTTGTTTTATTAATGTTTATACTCAGTTTGTGTTTGCACACCCATTTATATATTGTTGATAGGTAATAATTCATGTTTATCTCTAAATTCATACTACTATTAGGGTCATATAGAACTACAAAATCATCAGAATATAGAAACCATTGTCCCTGTCGATTTAGCTCGGTACAACTGTTTATGTAGCAATTAAAAAGTGTAGGACTTAACAAACTACCCTTTATTAAGCTACAGTCCATTTTTTCGATTGTGCTTGTGTGGTATTCTGTACGTGTAAATTGTTTGCTTTCAGTTAGATAGCTCCTAACCAACACCATACTTATTCCATATTACACCACTTATTACCATATCGAATGCTTCCGTTAGATCAGTAGTCTATTTTGAATATTGGTTAAGACATCAAAAATAGCCGCCTTCTTGTTGAATTTTTTTTTAAATCCATATTGTATTTTACCTATAAATATTAAAAATATCTTCATTTCATTATAAAGTTATATTTCGTAAATATGAAATATAAAATTCAATCCCACAATTTTTTTGGGATTAAATACAACTTACAACTTATGATAAAAATCCCTGCATCCCTATCCTGTAATTTCTATCCTAGTTGAATCTGTATAATAATGTCTCCTCATACAAAGGCTCCTAACCTAAACTCTTACTGTTTTAAAACTATAATATGGAAAATAAAATAGATAGGAATTCGACTGGTAATTGTTTTTCATCACACATTTTTATTAATGAATATTCAAGAAAAATTTTATCAGTGTTTTTTTTAACACCCTGTAAAATCAAAGGGTATGCAAAAAAAACAAACAATGCAAAAACATGCAAAAAAACAAACTTTGTTCTAGTTATAGAATCAAAGTATTTGCAAACAAAAGCAGAGAAATAGTTTATGTGGTGGAAAATTTTATCATAAAAAATAAATTAATAAATTATTAATTTTTTTTTGTTTATTATTATTTTATTTATAACAAGTAATATTTTTTATTAATTTATTTAAATAAATGATAATAAAAGAATGGAAAATATATATATTTTCTTTTTTAATACAATATTTTGTATTGTATGTTATTACTTTTCTGATAAATTTATAAAACTATGATTTTAGTTTAAATTTATTGTAATTGAAAGCTACTGTCTAATGATGTTAATATAAGGGGTACAGTTGAATATTAAACTGATGTTGTAATTTTACGTAATTATTATTATATTTGTATTAATAATAATTTGTATTAAAAATTATATTACGAGACTACTTTTTTAAAAAAAAAACCTTATTTAGTATCTGCATAAGATAACTAAGATAATAACAAGAAGACTTAAGTTAAAAAATTATAAGACCAGGCCTATGGTCTATGGTCGCAATCAAAACAATATATTATTATATGTAAAAAAAATATTTACAATTATAGAACTATAGGTACTAAATTAATATTATGTACTATGTATGTTGAACTGCATATGAACTTTTAAATTACAATAATAAAGAAAAAAAAACAAACTCAGTTAGATCAGAGAAATATAGATTATAGATTTTTTAATTACATTTTTATTCAATTGTACCTTGTATAGATACTGTACGAGTAGTATATAATATATACTATAATATTATTATTATGAATAATAGCTCACATACACTGCTAATCAATCATTAATACAATAATATTATTCCAGGCCATAATCCAAACAAATTAGAAATAAAATATTCGCTGTACTAACCTAAACCAGGGTCATTTTTAGCGATTATATAAAATCAGTCATACCTACATGTTACACAATTATTACACTACTAGGGGCCCCTGTTGAGTAATTATATTTCAAGTTGAAGTCAAATTTAAAGTTTTTAAAAAAAAACAGTAATTTAAGTACTGACATAGACTTCGCACGATATAGCAGAAATCACTCGTGTTTAATAAAAAGTTTTGTGGTTAGTAAGTTTTATTTTTTATTTAGGACACATAAATACACGTCTCTCATATACTGCTTCGTTTCCGATATATTCCCTATAGTAAGTGGCATTTAGTGTATAAAATTACTAAAAATAAAAAATTTTGTCATTAAAGAGGTATGTATATATATACCTACATAATACATAATTTTAATAAAAACTATATTATTAATACAAATATCCAAAATTTAGAGACAGTTACTTAAAAAGATAAAAAGGAAGAATTCAAGTGATTTGTTTTTTTGTTGTTTTTATATTTGTTATTTTAGATGAATTTGTTTTTTGTTTTTTTTTTTGGCATATGTACATAGATTCATTTGCAAGTAAATATATAAATTATAATAACTGATTTGCTTGCTTTTGTTTATTATTTTAATAAGATTTCACATATGCATAATGTATTTGCTGAATAATAAAATCTTATGAGTACAAAATTGTCAACTGTGTGCGCATTTTTGTTTTATATACAATCTTATATATTATATATATTAGAAGTTCAATAAGGAGGAGTAGGAGAATCGAAATAAAATAAAAAGGTGTCTACTGCGCAGGTCCTTAAATGCTTGTCAATTATAATTATAGATAGCTACTTTGACTCTATTATGTAAAGATGAAATTGCCCGTCATATCATTTTGTTTTTTTATATTTTTGTTTGTTTTTGTTTTTTATTTTAATAAGAACTCACGAATAATGTATTTGGTGAATAATAAAAAACCATATGATTAAAAAATTTTCAACTGTGTGAGCATTATTGTTTTATATACAACTATTATATTAGAAGTTCAATAAGGATAATTATATATACTCTAACTCTACTATATAAAAATGAATTTGCTAGTCATATGAACAATTCAACTGATTTTTTTGTTTTTGCTTTTTTATATTTTTTATTTGAAATGAATTTATTTCTTTGTTTTTATTTGGCATATGTAAATAGATAATTGCAAGTACATAATATAAATTATAATAACTGATTTGTTTGCTTTTGTTTATTACTTTCATAAGATCTCACTTATGCATAATGTATTTGCTGAATAATAAAATCATATGGTTACAAAATTTTCAACTGTGTGCGCATTTTTGTTTATAGACAATCTTATATATTATATATATTAGAAGTTCATTAAGGAGTAGGAGAATCGAAATAAAATAAAAAGGTGTCTACTGCGCAAGACCTTAAATGCTTGTCAATTATAATTATAGATGGCATTATGATGCTGTATTTTTTTTAAATAATAATTTTAATAATAGGTTTTTTTGGGGAAAACAAAGTACAACGTTTTTACAACATCATTAATTAGATACAGGTGTAAACTTGTGTTAGTCAGTTATTGTGAACATCAAACAGCTACCCATGTTACATCGTGTAACAATCTTTTACAATATGTATTTCAGGTACTTGAATTATTTTGAAAAAGGACATACTAGGAGGTATAGAAGGAGGTATTTCTTAAGTTGTCAACTATAAAATATGTATGATAAATCTTGCATAATTTCACAATGTCGCAATGCATAATCAGACAATTCAAAAAAAGAAGTTGAATTTTCCATCAAAATAGCTATTTTCGAATTTATTTTATTTAAAATAAAATTAATAAATTTTAAAATATAAATTTAAAACTCTAGGTATATATTTCACTAATCTTATTTTATTTAATTTTTTGATCGATTTCGGTTATTACACCATCATTAGAAGACTAATAAAATTAAGGTCACATGAAAGTTAGGAACTTCAAAAACGAAATAGTGTGTCTATACCTACTACCGAATATATTGTTAAAATGTTTGTTTTTTATTAAACGTTGAAGAAGAATGAAAAGCATATGAAAAAGCGCTGCAACGTAAGACAAGAGCAGCAAAAGAAGAATATAAGGCTAAAAAAGAAGAGATGAGAAGAAACTCATACGCGGAAAAAACGAGACTTCGAAAAATCTCTGCTCATTAATATCGAATATCAATGACAATGAAATAGAGGAGCAGCTGTTAAATGGAGAGGAACGACAACAAGAAAAACTTGCAAAATCCGCACAAGTTATTATCAATAATCCCCCGCCATTTGCTGTAGAGGTTGTTGGTCATGCCATCAGCAAGCTGACAAACAACAAAAATGATGGACCTGATAGACTCCTAGCTGAGTTATTAAAAGCTAGAGGCGATGTTTTAGTTAAGTGCATGCACCAAATCAATGGCAACATCTGGATGGAAGAAAACATGTCGAATGACTGCTCTATATGTCTCATTTAAAAAAAGGGCGGCGGCATGTTCCGTTAAAACTATAAAGGAATATCCCTGTTAAATATGGCATATAATATCCTGTGCGAATCATATTTGTGTGAATGTCTGAAGTCCCATTGTGACAATGTCTTTGGAAGTTAACAATGCCGCTTTCACCCTAGAAAATCACAAACAATTGGTCCAGGAGAAGACCCATGCATTTCAAATCGATACTCCCCACGTAACATTTTATTGTTATAAAAACAAAATTAGTGCTATAAGACTCCTATATGACTCCCGATAATCACTAAAGGTGTTATACTGATGTTTTTATGGGAATATAAGAATATTGTTATAGCAATTATTGCGGTTGTTATAATGGGATTGTCAGCAAGTGATACAGCAATGTTGTTATAAGTCTAATAGTGCGTAATCTTATAACAAGAGTTAAGATGTTATTATAAGAATAGAACTACAAGAATAGCAGTAGTAGTGCTATTTTTTCACTGTATTCCATGATAGCAATATATAAATTCCATAAAATTATTATTTTAAAATAAAAAATAATACCTATCTCACTCTCGCATAATTTAATGATTTCAAAAGAATTTAATTTCAAAATAAAAACATATACACTAATACATACGTACACTAATCCTATAACAAAATTACAGTAATTACTCCGGTGCCTTATAGGATTCTCCATTTTAGTGCTAACGTATTTGCAGCGTTTCGCAACAATTGCGGAGCACTCTAATTAACATTAATACTGTTATAAGAATGTTTATAATAGTGTTATAAGAGTGCGCGAGAGCCTTATAGCAATAAAATTGTTACGTGAGACACCATCTATATTTATCGATTTTAAGTCTGCATACGATAGCATATACCGCAGAGAGCGATACGCTATTCTGCTATATCGGAATTTGGTGTACCAGCGAAGCTCATCCGTTTATCAGAAATGACATTTGAAAGCTGTAATGATTGGTAATAAATAAACCTTCTGATTTCTTTCAGACGAGTATACCCAGATTTCGACAATGAGATGCACTATCATGAAACTTCTTTCATCAATCTAGTACTAAAACGTATGGTGCGACAGAAGTGAATCGGCCGGCACTATATTTTTCAAATATGTTCTACTACTAGAGTATGTGGACGATATTGATATCATCGCCAGATCACAACTGACGGTCATCGAGGCCTTTACCCGAATTGAAGTAAAATCGAAACGAATAACGGCCTCAAAGTAAATGAGAAGAAGACAAAATATATGTTGTCGACAAATGGAAAGGCCTTCCAACATCATATTTTAATTGTGGATAAAATTAGTTAATCCAGGTTATGTGAAAATTTATTTACATGTTAATGAAATATAAAAAAGGAGCTATTTCTGTAAATTGTTCTTGGCTAGACTAGTTTAACAATGTTAATCATGTATCAGTAATTTCAAAATTCTTATTGACTTATATGTACAGATATTAAACTCTCGTATAGAAGTAATTTAAGAATTTGGGTCCTTTTAAAGGTTTAGAATTATTACGATATAGCTTTATAGAACACTCTGAACATAAACGTTAACTTTTTTCACTTTATTTTTTTAAAAGAGAATTAAATTAAATTTTTTTTTTTTCATTATTTATTTATTAAATTATTACTTTAGTAACTAAACTATATATAAAACTAATTCTATTTTAACAAATTATATTAGATTTTAGATATTCATTAAAATGGTTCAATTTATAAAATATTTTTTAATGTCATATTTAATAGATTAAAATTAAGACCTAGCTAAATGCTGTCTGGTTGTACAGAGTTATATATGAATAAGATTTAGTTTTAGATTTAGAATTCGTTTATTGCCTTAAATATAAAAGTTTTTACAAAACTTAATCAAATTAAAATTGAATATTAACAAAACATAAAGCTCTTAAATCTAATAAACTAATAAAAAAAATTCAATAAAATTAACAAAAGTAAAAAAAAACAAACTATAATATAGTTTGTTAGAATAATTAATAGGAACAAATAATAATATAAAATATAATATCTGGCAAATCTAATTGTTTGCTTATAAAATTCCTACTTTATCTATATAGACTATACTATACTCTTTTCATTATTATCTACTACCAAATTTTTTATTCTACATAAATATTTAAAATTTAAATTTAATACAAAAACAAAAACAATCTAAATTAAAAAACAAAAATAAGCCAAAACAAATTTTAAAATAAAATCAATAATAATTTAAAAGCAATAAAATAAATTAAAGAAAATCAATATTATATGAACCTAACCTAAAAATGTCAAAAACCTCTTATCCTTGATGTAAAAACGTAAACCAAAACGAATAAAACAAAAACGAGTACGAAAACAATGAATTTATTTTTATTTTTTAATTAATTTCCATAAAACCATAAAATACCGTCATCCATCTTTATAAAATATTTTCCATACCAAAACACAAAAATATTATTTTTATGCCTTTCTGGTATATTCTAAGTATAATAAATTTTCTTTTTTAAATTTATTATGATTTTTGTATAACAGTGTTATTAAGGCGATATAAATTATATTGGAAAAATGTCTAATTAAATTTATTAAAAATTTTTCTATATTTTTAAAGATAAAAGTATAAAAGTATATAATATAACAGTTAAATTTGTTCTTACAATAATTTTATCTTATATACCTACCTTTACATTTCATTATACGTGTATATCTACTTTGAATGAAAAAAAAAAACAATTAAAAATAAAATCAAATTATTTTCGTTTTATTTTGTTATTTTGTTTTTTTGTTATACTACCGGGACAGATATTCATCTCATCCTTTCACAGATCCTTAAATATTTATGTATATAAATGTGTGTGTGTGTTCTATATACTAATGTAGATACTGGTATTTTATTTATATTCCTACATATTTGTTTTTCTTATAAGATTTCAGGATCCAAATAAGATTTTCTTTTATACCTATATTGGTTTTTTTTAATTCTCTCTTTCTTATTTTTTTTTTTTTTGTTTTTTTTTGTTTTTCTCAGTTCTCTTATAACAATGTAAATATAAAATATTAAATACAGTCACAAAAATAGAATATACATAATTTATACACATTTTGACATTTATAAAAAGTAGAAAAAAAATGTCATCATTTTTGTTTTTTTTTTTTTTGTTTTTGTCTATCTATTATATTCTTTTAAATTCATGTATAACAGTAAAATTTAAATGCGCAAGTCACAAAATATATAAAATAATAAAATAATAATATGTGAAATGAATCTTATCTAAATGTACATCTTTACCGTTCATACAACTGTTATTACTACTTTTTTTTCTACTACAACTACTACTACAGCAACTATATACTATATAGTATTTTAATTATAAATATATTGAAAAATTTATACTTAAACGCAATGTAGATAGGTATTTTTATGTACATATTCACAAAAAAATATTTTGGTATACCAACCTGAATGATTATAACAGTAAAATTATAATAAGTATACTACTAGTTTGAGTTCCGTTACATTTTTTTATATCAACCAAAAAATACACACACACTCATAAATAGAATAATATTTTAAAAGTTATTTTTGTACTATCTATTACATTTTGATTTAAAAAAAAAACAATTAGAATTTTTTATTACTGTTATACACTGTGTTGTATTTCATATGCATACACACGAACATGAAACAAAACAAAAATTGTTATCTTTTTAATATAAATAAACAGTTAGTTTATCTTTTTTTATTTTTTTTTATTTCAATATGTTTTTATTATATTATATTATACAGATATAATACATATATTATATATTATATAATAATATAACAAATAATGTAAATAAAATATCCTCTTTATATCCTTTTATTATTTATTTTTTTTATATTTTGTGTGTATATTGAACCCGCCTTAAAAATAGAATACAAAAAAAATATAATAATAATAATAACAACAGTTGATTTGCTCCTCCCAAAATATAAAAGAGAATATAATATGATGAAAAATAAATAAATAAAATAATATAAAAAACAAAATAATTATACATGTAGATATAGTATAGAAATGTTATTTTTAAAAGGATATACCCATATCTTCAGGATACACAACGAATAACATTATCCTATCTTTATAAATGGAAACATTTATATATTATTATACAACATTTGTTTTTTTTTTGTGCTGTGATAAAAAAAAAAACAGAAACATAAAAAGAAAAGAAAAACGAAGACCACAAATGAGAAAATAAAATCAGCAGATGGTAAAAACTAAAAAGGATGATGACGACAATGTATATAGAGGTTTTTTTTGGTTTTTTTTTTTTGATTTATTTTTCCTTGATTTTTTTTTGTGGTATGATGGTGGTGTTATAAATTGTTTTTATAATTTTGAAAACGTTATTTTAAATTACTTAACGGTATTATTTTGATAAAATTTATAGAATTAAATTAATTATAAATTTGGAATTATCTATAATAGAAATATTCAATCTTCGTCTTCATTTTTTTATATTAGTTTTGTAACTGCTTATTAATTTCATAATCAATACATATTGTTTCACCAACTTTGATTGGCAAAATGTAATTAGATATTTCAATACATTGCATAATATTGTAACTATATTCTTTGATTATCTATCCGGAACATATTACTTTTCTATATTCATGTGTTTCTTACCAACCTGACCTGAAATTGAATTCTGTTCTGACTTCATTGTTATGGAATCGATCTCAGTTCAATTGTGTATGTTGAAATATTTATATATATTAATATATATAATTTATGTACAGAAATACTTTAAAATTTGCTGATATAAATCATATTTTATATATTTCGACCTTAGCCTCTCGTTTCATAAATTTTCCTAAATAAAACTTTATTGAAGCTGCAGTATATTGTTTTACTAACACTAATCATCAGTATGAATTGTAATCTTAGACTACATAGTCCGGGTTTTTAAACTTGGGTTTTTAAACTTATATCAAAGGTTAAAAATCATCTGTGAGTTATAAAAAAATTATTTTTATATTATTTAAAACTAGTAAAATCTAAATAAATTTCTTAAAACTATTTTACTAAATTAGACTGTTTGGATATATCTAAATAATCTTGGTACCTTATTAATATTATTCAAGTTTTCGTATTTCTAGTTTTAATTTGCAGATATTTTCACTTTAAGTTTTATGAATTATTTTATATTATGGTACCAGTTCCACAATGATATTTAATTAATATCTAGCTTGTATCTGATATCGTACATCTTTGATCAAAATAATAGTTTTTGTTTGCAGCATGGATATTATAAATGTTGTATATTTTGCAGCTTTTGTATAACTAAGATGGAGATACATAATTTCTGAAAAGAGAAATATAATTTGAAATAAATGAGAAAGCAATAAATTATTTATAACATGTTTTTTATTGTTTACTTCTCATGGAAGCCTAGGGCTCCTACTGTACATTTCCATCGTACTCGTTTGGTGGCTGCTGTTTTCGTTTGTATCCACATTATGTTTGCTTTTACTAGGTCTTGTTTCATGGTCCTCCGCCAGCTTTTATGTGATATATATTGTATTTCTGTCATTTGCAAGATGCGGTTTGATAGCTTTCTGAGTGTATATGGCCTATTCACCTGCATTTCCTTCTTCTGATCTGTTTTGCTATGTGTTCTTCACCATTTAGTATTTAACATAGATATTCTTTATTAATACTGTGTCAATTTTTAAAAACTTTAAATTACTCTATATGCCTTATTAGGTTAGAGTATCAAAAATAAGATAAGTAAGTATTTTTAAGTAACGATAGAAGCAATTATGATATAAAATAATATTAAATGTTTGATCGAGAACTGATCCTTTATTAAGCTATAACAAACAGCATAGACTTTGTCAAATATTTTTAATGTATTTCTATTTTGTTTTCTTTGTTTTGTTACTGAAAACCTTAGGTAGAATTATCCTTTCGTACTCAATTAAGTACGGTACAAATTTATACTACAATATTTTATAGAAATTGTTGTTGTGAATAATCAGGCAGATCCCAAGTTAATAAATTAATTTGCAAGATAGTCAAGAATCTGTAGACACACAGCAAATTGGTAGAAGTTGTTGTTGTGATTAATCAGGCAGATCCCAAATTAATATATTATTTTGCAAGATAGTCAAAAGCCTGCAGATACACAGCAAATTGGTAGAAGTTGTTGTGTAATAAATTATTTTGCAAGATAGTCAAAAGCCTGCAGATACACAGCAAATTGGTAAAAGTTGTTGTTGTGAGTAATCAGGCAGATCCCAAGTTAATATATTATTTTGCAAGATAGTCAAGAACCTGCAGATACACAGCAAATTGGTAGAGGTTTTTGTTGCGAGTAATCAGGCAGATCCAAACTTAATAATATACGTTGCAAGATAGTTAAGAACCTGTAGATGCGTAGCAAATTTGCAGAAGTTGTTGTTGTGAGTAATCAGGCAAATTATAGGTCATTATAGGATTTTGCAAAAATATTTAAGAGACTGTAGATACACAGCAAATTGGTAGAAGTTGTTGTTGTAAGTAATCAGGCAGATCTCAAAATAATAAAATATTTTGCAAGATAGACAAGAGCCTGTAGATACACATTAAATTGGTAGAAGTTGTTGTTGTGAGTAATAAGGCAGATTTTAAATTAATAAACTATTTTGCAAGATAGTCAAGAACCTGTAGATACGTTACGTAGCAAATTAGTAGAAGTTGTTGTGTAATAAATTATTTTGCAAGATAGTCAAAAGCCTGCAGATACACAACAAATTGGTAGAAGTTGTTATTGTGAGTAATCAGGCCGATTATAAGTTAATAAAATATTTTGTAAGATAGTCAAAAGCCTGCAGATACACAACAAATTGATGGCAGTTGTTGTTGTGAGTGATCAGGCAGATCTCAAGTTAATAAAATATTTTGCAAGTTAGTCAAAAGCCTGCAGATACACAGCAAATTGGTGGAAGTTGTTGTTGTGAGTAATCAGACAGATCTCAAGTTAATAAAATATTTTGCAAGATAGTCAAGAACTTGTAGATACGTTACATAGCAAATTGGTAGAAGTAAAGAAATAGAATAAGCTTGCTGCTTTAAGTAAATTTAGAAAAACAAAAACTAGCATTACCATTTTACATTCGTCTTTTTTAATATCACAACTCAATTAACCTACCGGTAACGCAATAACATTGTACCTAAAATCAATTTCGATAATCCCTATTTTCTTTAAATCTGATATCTACGAATTTTCTGTACCTAATCTCTAACATTTAAAATACTTAATTCGATTCAAAAAATTCCATCTAATTCCAAAAAATTTTGTTAAAAATAAAAATTTTAAGATAAATTCTTTCTAATATTTTTATTTATCACTAAATTACAAAACAGAAAATCATTTCCACAAAAACTAAATCCCAAAACCAAAAAACGAAAAACAAAAAATTAAACAAAAATATTTTTCTATATAAATTGCTCCGAAAATTTCATCATACCAATGTGAAGCTGATAATTTCTCTTTTTTTTCAAAATATATACATATAATTCTATAACGCCCCATACCTATTGATCTCAATATTAAAGAAAAATCATAATAAGGAAAAAAAAACGTTTCTATAGAATTAAAAAAAAAATATCCTTTTGCAAAAGAATACCATAAAAACAACAAAAATAAGAAAATCAAACATAACATCAGTATAAACGTATCTTATTTGAAAATCTTTTGTTGATTTTTCTCATATCATCAAAAAGTAAGAAAAAAAAACAATAAACCAAAAAAAAATAAACGAAAATCTTCCAAGAATCTTATTGGAAATTTACAAAAACAAAAACCTATATAATTTTCCTCTTTTTTGTTAATACATATATATATAAAATATAAATATACATTCAAACACATTTATCTCAATTATATACTATATTGTATAGATACAAGTAGCTATAGTAAATCTATATGAATTTTTCATTTTATATGAATGTATTTTAATAACGGAATATTTATATAGTTTAATGAAGTATGTATGTATGTGCATATATTTTCTTAATTTAACGTAGTTTATAATATTTCGTTACATAGTATAACAAAAATAATAGTACATAACAAAATAATAATAAATTTATTTTTCTAAAGAAAATAGAGACTCTCATCATCATCATCATCATCATCATCATAATCATTTTAGTCATTCTGTTTGTGTCAGCAGAAGATCGGAAATACGAGAATACCAAGAGAGATTTCTCTTTTTTTATATAAATTTTTTTTTTTGTAGAGAGGCAGGAAAAAGAAGATTTTTTTTATTTTGTTTTTCTCTTTTCTTTATTTTTGTACTATTATTTTTTTTGTATTCTTGTTGGATGCTCTTCTGCTCCTGCTGAGTTTAGTTTTATACATTTCTATTAATATTATATTTTTTTTGTCTTGTGTATATGTATATTTACATATATACATTTGCGTTTTGTTTGTTTTTCTTTCATTCTAAATTTGATATCATCATTACCGTTGTAGTCATCATCATCACAACTACAATTTATAATCATTATAGTAATCATTTATAGTCAGTTTAGTTGAGATCAGTTTGAATACAGACTAGCTATAGGGTTGATATTTTAGAACAGCCCCTATAAACGCGTCGCGCCATCTGTGTATAAACGAGGAGGAAAACTGAGAAAAAAAAAATGTGTTGTATTTTTTTTAAATAGAAAACCAAAAAAATAGAAAGAGAAAAAAACAAAAAAAGAACAAACGTAAAAAAAAAGGAAGAGAAATATTTGTATTTTTTTGTATTTTCAAAAAGGATAATATGAAAACGGATATATAGGAGAATCAAAGAGAATATTATATACATATGATATATTTATAAATTATTTTTCGTTGTGTCGTCGTTGTCGCAAGAAGATACGATTATGGTTGATTATGATATTGATGTTGATTATGATATTATGATGTTGATTATGACAATATTCGTTGTTAATGTGTTGTTTTTGTTGTATCAAGGATGTTACGTTTGACAATTCAAATCAAAATAAGAAAAAAAGAATATTTTATACTTATAGTAAAATAAGAAAAGCAAAAAAAAAAAATAAAAAGAAAAATCAGAGAAAATTATTTTATATAATTTTTTTTTTTTTTTATACATATATAATAGTTTCGTTGTATATAGTTGTGTGCTACGTTGTAGTGTATGTAGTGTTTCAGTCTACATTTAGAATCCTTGTCAGACAGACAAGATTCTGTTTGTTTGTTAAACTTGTGTATTTTTTTTATTATTATTTGTTTAATTATTCCGTTCTTTTTCTTTACTAATTTACATGGCAATGTACAATGATCATCATCTATTTTGGAATAAATTTTCTCGCGTGAAATTAAATTAAGTGAAACGGATGTTTTTGTGTAAAATGATTAAAATAAAAAAAAAATTAGTTTTTTGAATTAATTAAAATTGATTATTACTATTAACAACAGAAAAAAAAATAAAATAAAAAAAGTGTAGAAAATAATATTTATAAAAGGAAAAAAAATATTAAACATATATTTTATAAATTAATAATAATTAAAATATATTAAAAATTTACATAAGGAAAAATAATAAAAATTATGTTATAAAAAGTGAAAAATGGAAATTTTAAATACAATTTAAATAAAAATAAATAAATTTAAATAATTAATTTGTATAATTTTTTTTTCGTGCTTTTTTAATACTCTTCGTGTTTTTTTTTTGTTCATTAATTTTTTGTTTATATTGATTAATTTTAAATATTTATATTAAAAATAAATAAATAAATAAAATAATAAGGATAAATATTTTTAAACACTGCCTTTTAATGTTGTTTGAAAGACATGCAATGTCAGGTAAATTTTATTCTTTTTAATATGTGTTGTAATGTAGTGTTAAGGTGATAAAAAGAATTTTGAAATGACTAAAAAATAAATATTTTTAGAAAAAAAAAATACATTTGTTCTATCGAAACATGTTAGGTCGTATCTAGAAAATAAACTTTATGTGAAAGCTTAAAATTAAATATATATAAAAAAAATTCAAAATAAAACTGAATTTATATTCTATTATAATTAATTTATATTTAACATATTATATATATATACATATTATATATATATATATATATATATATATAATTATTTATAATTAATTATTAATGAATATATATATAATTAATATCGCAGAAATTAAAAATGATTTTTACAAATTTAGCCAGCACAAATCTTATTATATTTTAAAATTTTATATTTATATTTACATAATTTATATAATAAATATATAAAATTAGCTTTTATTTATTTTTATGTGTTTGTTATATATATAAATATTAATATATGTTAATATATTAAAATATATATATATAATGTGGTGCTCTTTAAAATCAAAATTAGTTTAATTTGACAGAAAGAGGAGTGATCTGGTGCCCTTTTTTATTCAAATCAATGTAATTTAAATAATAAAGGACACCACATTATGTTTGAAGTTGTTAATTATACCCTATGATATTTTATACGAATGTACCTATAAGTTGTTATATTAATCTTATAAATGGCTTAAGTTCTACGTGGGCAGTTAAGATACTTTTACTATGATCTTAGGCTAAAAATATATGTATTATACATATAATGGAGGTATATATATAATTAAATTTAACCGTTAATCATTGTTACAAAAAAAAAAAAAATATTAATATTGTTTGAATATGTTAGAAATATTGACTTCGAAATTTAAAAGTTTTCTTAAAGTGTTTATGCAAAATTAATTCATTTTTTTTAATTTTATTTTTTATTTCTTGTTATTGCATTTAATTTTTTTCTTAAAAAACTATCACATTGAACTCCTAAATTAAATACAATACAAATAATTTGACCAAAAATGAACAGAAAATCAAAATTTGGTATCTTCTATAAGTAAAATAAAGAGTAACAAAAATCAATCATAGACACTTTCTTAAAACTATAATTAGGTAGGTAATTAAAAAATGGAATCATAAACAATTTCGGATCAAATTGTACAATTTTCGCATATAAAATTGCAACATTGTAAGCACATTGGGTGTTTACAGTTGCTATAGATATTCGATTTCTTTCGATCAAAAAACTTTAGTATGCATTGTTATATATCTCAGAGATGTAAATCAAAATTTTTTTAGCTAATAACAGCTGGAGAAAACAATTTCATTGCACATTAATAATTTTCAATAATAAATTATGCACTAACTTGAAGGTACTGTATTGATCCATACTTAATGAACATAGCAAGAGAGACTGAGAATAACAAATTTAGTACCTTTGGGCATTACTTTGTTATGACCAGTACGGGATATCCGTCTTCGAATATTCTTATATCTTGATTCACTCACAAGCAACTGTGATTTTTCGAAACTATGTAAATAAATAATAAATTAAATTTGAAAAATTATGTAATTCGCTTGTTTCATGGTTATCGGTTTTAATTATTATTAGAAGAAAAGTCAACATATTTTTAAACTTACTTTTATTAATAATTTATTTTTAATTTGATACAAAATATATATATCATTAATTTTAGTTTTCAAGCAATATCTTTAAGGCCTGAATTCCCAATAGATAAATAAAAATAAATAAATGACAATTTTAATTTTAATATTTTTCCAAAAATTAATTTTAAAATTTTACAGAAAGTTTATTTTGTACATGTATATGGGAAGATTAGGTACACCAGTTGTATCAATATTATCAATTAAATTAAAAAATATATTCAATTTTAAACTTAATTACTGTCGAAATAAAAAAACTAAGAATATTTTTTTTTTTTATTAATTTTATTTTTTCCCACTATTCCCACTATTTACATTCTTACACTAGTCTAGCCTAAAAAATTTTAGAAAAACAGCTACTTATTTCTAATTTTATTAACATCTAAACAATTTTTTCACTTTTATGATTTTAAGAATTTTTTATACTATGTACAACTTTACAAAGTTTTTTTGTCTTTGAATTATTAATAAAAACCTAGCCTAACTTAGTCTATCTTAATCTAACTAAAACTGCTTAACCTAATTAATTAAAATAATGTATATTATACTATGTGCTAATTATAATTAGAGTTTTCCAACCAACTTTGTTTTAATTAATTTGTCCTTATCTGGTATGAACATCTCAAATTTTAAATTCTCTCTGTTAATATTGCACGGGTTTTAATCAATAGCTTTACATGTAACCCGTGTATTATAATGGTATAATAGAGGGACATAATTACGGTTTTGAATATAACTGTTTTTATCTAAACAGATAAATGCTTAGGAGCTATGAAAACTAAGCCCGTAAAACTAAGAATATGTTACTATATAAAGGATTGAATTTGTATAATAATTTACCAAATGAATTAAAATTTGAAAACAATTTGAATATCTTTAACAAAAATGTTGTTAATTATATGTTAAAATAATTTAAAAAAAAAACAATATTAAAATTTATAAATTGGTTGTTAAGTATTCGTAAAATTATACTAAATAAAGAATTAATAATAATAATAATTTTCCTAGTAAGGCATAATTTTTGTTTTTGGTGAAAAGATATTCGTATATACCCATTTTATTTATTAAAAAACCAAAAATATAAAACCCGCTGATAAATTAAATTATTAATTTGTAAATTAATATGGTTTTTTACTTTATTATTTTTTGATTTTAAAATTAAATTATTCCTAAAATCAAATTAAAACCAATATCTACATTTTAGTTTTTATACAATTTCCAAGTCTATTTTGCGAATGATTTTTAACCTTTTGTAATAATTTTTTCATATGCTACGACTACGGATCCCTAACTCTTTTGCATATTCAATAAAGATACAATATAATTTAATTTTTTATAATCTAATATTAATTACAGAAAACTATACATCTATATTGTAGTATTACAACATCTTCATAATAACTATATATCATAGTTAAATTTCATACTAATGATAACAAAATTATATTTGCAATTAATTTCATCCTCAGATTCAATTTAGAATTTATTTTGAGAAAAATTTACTTTGATGAATCAATTCAATAATTATTTTTTATATTTAAATTTGTTTTTAGTTATATTTGTATATAAAATATTGTTAATTAATAATATTGTAATAAATGAAAGTATGTTTCTTTCACTAATATCGAACTACATAAAAATTATATTACATAAATAGCTATATAAAGTAGTTAGTCACGACACCAAACAGGCACAATAATTAAGTGTTAATTGGTTTTCCAGAAGCAACTGGAATGTTCACTTCCATCTACCTAATTTCAAGCAGATAAAGTAAATCGTGCTTTCGAAATAGCGGTTTTTGTCAAATAAAAAATATATTTAAAAATAATAGAAATTGAAACGTTAAACTTTTGAGATTAATTTTGTAGTGCAACAGTCTTTGGAAACAATCAATAAATTACCAAAACCTTAGATTTTAATTTTTAAATTTTTCAAAAATTTTCAACTGTAAAACTGAAAATATAACCCTATCTTAAAGTTCTAATAGTAATGCCAAAAAATAGGAATTAACCAAATTTTTTAGTTTATAAAATGAAAATTTATTTGAAAATGATTTTGCTAGAAAATCATAGAAAAAATTCAATGTATTTTCTCATAATATGATTATCATATTTTCAATGCATAGTAAAATGTTATAAACAAATGTGTAAAAATATAAGTAAGTTCACCTTATATTAAAAATAAAGAAGTGTATTTAAATATATGTATCTAGCTATATATATGTGAAGTCAATTACAGTAAATTAATATTTATATTGTTTCAAAATTGATGATTATAAAGTACCCACTAAAGATTAATCTTGAATAAACCGTTGAGTCTATATATATATTTTACACTAGTTTACAAAATATAATACAAATAGTTAGTTAGTTAATTTTTAATAGAGTCTTGAAATATTTTCCACAGAATTCAAATACTTTATTACATTTATTCAACAACTCAAAGGATGAGCACCTAATTCAACCTATATTTATTAAGTCATACTTAACCTGAAAAAATACTTTTAATAATATTGGGTATCGAATAATTTTCTTAACATTTTCACTAATATTTCGATTATTAAAATTAATAAATAAGTTTTTTTTTCATATTTGAATGGAATTAAAAACAAAATTGAGTCACAAAATAGGATAGTTTTCAAACGAAAATTTTAATTAAGCCGACGGTGGCAGTAGAATATATTATGGAATAATATAAAACTAGTATATGAATAATATTATAATATTATATTATAAATATAAGTATATAAATAATATAACACTAGAGCCTGCTCCTCGGAATTAAAAATCGTACTAAATTTCATTATAAATTGTTTTCCATCATCTCAATTGATTTTTGGCATTATATACTTTTTTCCATTCAAATTCAACATTTTGTCAACTTGTCTTACGAAATGTTGATTTGATTAAAAAAATGTTGAATTTATTTGAAAAAATGTTGAATTTAAATAAAAAAAGTATATAATTTTTTTTATTGATTTATCTGAGACAACAACCGCATATGTAATAATTTATTGAAAAAAAAATTAACTTAATAAATCAGGAGTGATGTAGCGGTAATTTGATAAATTAAATTTTTTATAAGTATGTTAAAAAGTCTAAGACATCATTCGGTAAATATTAAATTGAAATTGAAAAAGATATTTTAATTCGCCACGTCTCCTTTTAAATACCTATCATTTAAAAAAGATGAGTAATGACAATCGGTTTTGAAATTGTTCAGATTCAGTACCATTTTCAATTACAGTATAAATATAATAATCATTCTAGGGTAGCCCAATCGGTATTTTTTTTTTTAATTTTCGTAAATAAATTCAATTATAAAATCCTAAAACAATTTAAGCATTAAAACTTTTCACAGAATTGATTTTATTAGACTTTCATTTCGTTAAATATTTTTTTTTTTTGTTATTTATCTGTGTTTACTTACAATTTTATTAATTCAAAAATAGTTTAATTCAATATACATAATAAATAAATTGAGAATTGTTAGTTATATTTGAACAGCGGAATAAATTATAACTAGACTTTGAAAACATATTACCTAATGCATCTATAGGTTTTTTTCAAATGAAATTCAAATTGATTAAAACTTGCAATTATAATAAAATAAAATTTGAAATTAAGCCAAAAATGTCTGATGCTATTGTTGAACTGACTGTTCTTTGGGTTAAACTAAACTTTGATTAATAAAACTAAGTACTGCTACCTATCTAAACACCTTACACCTTAGCATTCATTAATCTCTATTGCGAAATCGTATCCATGCCGAAAATCATTTAAAACACATTTTTTGTAATATGTATTGCAGTTTGTTTTGATATTTGTTACGCGGTACGGATACAAGTTATATTGATTCTAGTTCTTATATTTAAATAATTGTGATCAATCAATAATATAATAAATAAATTAATGAATACATTATTTCAAATTCGGCTACAAATATACTATTTTTAATATTTTCAATATCTTTTAATTTTAAAATTTAAACTAAAATTTTTTCCCAAATCTTTTACGAATTATCCACTTTAAGCTGATTTCACTCTTTAATCTATATATTAAAATAAACCTTTATTCAAAATCAAAAGTAGATGCTATTCAAGTACAAAATTTCTATCATTTTACTAAAAATATAGTTATCTTTTAAATCTAAATAATATCTTCTAAATATTCATCCTACATAATAACTTCTTATTGTTGAATTTCTTGAAAAATCAATTCAATTTCATTATTTTAATATTTATTCAAACAGCAAAACAATAATTATTATTTAAACCATTTTTAGTAAATATGCAAATTTCTCACCTATCTGTTAAATAATATTAAAACAAAACAACAACAACAACCAAAATATATCTACATAAACGTTTGATCCTTTTTCTTTTATCCATTCTTAAACATTTTAAGCATTAAATTTACATGACACCGCAATCATTTCGTTTCGGTGTTATGTTGTTTAAAAAAGAAAAACAGGATAATAAAAAGCCGACAAGTTGAAATGATTTTTTCTTGCGTTGATTTTGAATTTTTTTTTTTATTTTTTTTAATATGGATTTATTTACATAAAGGATATCACAGATAATAAAAAATATGTAAATGAAGACAATATTTTTTTTTGTTTCTAAGAATTTTGATTTTAAAAACAAATATTCTCTCTAACATCCATCCATATAGCTATATAGTTATAATAAATATGAATTTAAGGATGTTCTTTAATTTTGTTTGATTAAAATTATTATTTAGTTACAATGGTTACGATTTTTTATCAGTGTTTTTTTTTTTTTTTTTTTTTTTTAAATGCCGACGGTAATATTGTTTCGAAATATTAAAATAAATTGGGTGGAAAAAACAGAATTAATTTGTATATTATGCGTTCAGTAAACTAATATTAGGATCTAAGCACGACTTCTAAAATTGATCTATATTAATTGTTGTCTTAATGCCTGTTAATGTTGATAAGAAAATATTTCGCAATTGTGATATTTACAGATGTTTTGTAGAAAAATAGTATATTATATATTATATAGATTGTTATAGTATATATAATAGTTATATTATATTTGATAGACTACTAACAATTTCATGCAATTTGAATCGTTATAGTATGAATATTGAAAACAGTTTTAATATATTAATTTATAGAGTTTTATTCTGGGTGTTGTCGGGCCCACAAACAGACAACACCCAGCATTGGTGTATTATAACATTATATTATATAACTAAAACAAAATTTAACTATGTTACTTATGTTAAGGTGAAGTTATTTTTAATAGACAAACATTTTCACTTTTAAATTAGTTTATGTACCGAAAATTTTAACAGAAAAACCATGCGCTGGCAGTTAGAGGACTTATTAATATTTTGGCTAACGAAAAAAGAACAATTAAAATTAATATTTGGTTTTGGATATTCATTTTAATATTATAACATTTCTGAAAAATCAAATAAGTGAGTTCCGGCATTTAAGTTGAAAAAATGAGTCGTTAATTATTTTATGACTAAACGAAAAAAATACAAAGAGAATATTTAGATAATATATAGATTAAACAAAACCGTAGCTACCTGGTCTCTAAACAATTGAATCTATTCAAATTTTCATTCGTTTATGTTCAAAATATTAACACAACAAATCTTCTGTTAACTCTGTAGTAAAATTTAACTTTTGTAGCTAAAAACGTAGGTGTTATGTTAAATAAAATTCTAACGTGGAATTAATCTGATTTCTAAAAATATTTACTTACTATATTAGTGAATGGATGAAAAAGAAACTGGTTGTGTCTTTAATCTTTCACCATTTCACTTATTGTGATGTACAGTTTATTCTGGAATGAGTGCAGGTGATTTTTCCAGGTTAAAAGTAATTGCTTGAACAGGCTTTGTGACTATCGTAGATTTGATAGTATTAGAGATGATTGCAAAGTCATGATTGCACTTTTGAAAACTATCTGAAATATAACTACACTCTTGCTTTATCAGAAAAATCATAATAAAAAGTATGACAGAATATCTACGTCAGAAAATAACCACTGGTAGGTCAATAAAAATTCAAAGCATAATTATTTTAAATCACTCTGAAAAATTAAGTTATCTATCCTTCTTTGCAGGAGCAGTGGCGTTATAGAATTATTTGCCGAATATTTTTAGAATTTTAAATTCTACGAGCTATGTTGGGTATACTTTAAGAAAATATTGTAGCCAATATTAACTTATTAATCATAAACTCACTATAAAGTAGTTTATTTCTCATTGAAATCGCTCTGTAAACTAATTGTTAGAATTTGAAGGGAATCTATAGTATACTTGGAAAGTTTAATTTGATAATATCTAATTTGATAGCATTTATATTGAATAAGACTGTTTTTATGCAAAGGTTGTATTCCAGAAATTGCGAATAAACTTATTTAATGTGTATCAATATAGATTTTTATACATGTATTTGAATCCCTAATAATTGACTATAATCAGAAGATTATTTGGTGGTATGTTGGGAAATAATCATTGTTTAGGGAACACTTTTTTGCTAAGGTGTGAACCAAATGTTCTATAGATTCTTCTAATATGTATTTCACATTTTAGACCACACCAATTCTAAGTATGTAGATATTTCTTAACCTAATATCCTATAATATTGCTGTTTTGGAGCCAGTCAGTTAGTGTTCTTATACCGTTGTACGGATTTATACTGACAAGCATTCATGAAGAAAGTATGGCCTTTGAAACATCAATATTTAATTTTGAATAAACATATTGTTGGTGAAAGAAAGCCCTATCTTAATTAAATTATAATTAAACTTTATTTCAAATATCGATACATGCATATCTAATTTAAACTTTAGATCCATTTTAGTTATGAATGGAAATTAAAAAATCAAAATCCGATAAATTAGAAATTTAAAAATCCAAAAAAAGTCAAGAATAGCTTTTAAAATATTTACTTGTTTGATATTGAGCATATTAGGTCCCAGAATGTGATCATAAGATGAACAAAAAATGTTTACAAAAATATATTAAATTAATAATAAATTAAATATGTTAAATATGTTATGAAATAATGTGTTAACTAAATAAAAATTAAATACAGAATATTGATACTAAAATAAGAACGTAGATTATAAAAAACCGAAAACATCTGATACTAATGCTTATTATTGGCTATAATTTAAATTGCGGCCTATTAATAATAATTTCTAATAATAGATTATCATAAACTAATAACTCATTTTTACAAATCCATGTGATTCTCAGTTAAATAAAAATACACGCTGGATATCGCAGTAGGTAAATCGGGTGTTGCCTTTTAAACAAAAAATCCAAGGTTCGATTCCAGCAAAAAAAATGCTTTATGGATTTTTCAACCTTGTCCAGTATACTGCTCAGGCATTTGGATAAAATGACAAAAAATAATTGAGAAAGAGATCATAATTTGGTACTTAATTAAAAAATATGAAGCTATTTAAGAAGGTTTAGTTTAATTCTAGACAATGATAGTAGTTTTCAACATTTAACTAGTTGAAAATCCAGAAATTTGATACTCTAAAATAAAAACCAGAATATTCTCAGTAAAATATGTAGTAAAAACTGCATCACTATCGTACTTAATTGCATGAAAAGGTAGTTTTACCCAGGTACTGTTAAGAAGAACTTAAAAAAAGAAATAACAAAAATATAAAAAATTATTTAATGAAAAATAAAAAGTAATACTCAAGCTATTTCAAAACCTAAAATCTAGTGCTTATTAATTTGCTTAATTGGTGTAATCCATTCCCGTCACAACACTTTAAAACAGAAACAATTAAAATTTTTATTACAAATTTACTATGAACGCTCTGAACCGAGAATATCAATATGCTTAGCTTGGTTTTCGACTTCGACTTAAATTAATGTGGAATTTTAAAAATTTTTAATTTTAATTTTACAAAAATTATTAAAAATTATAATTCTAGAATTATAGCTATTCGAAAATATGTTTAAACGTAAGGTCTTAAATAGTAATAAATTTTAAATCATTATTACTATTTAAATCTGTAAAATGAAAAAAGTACGGTACAAATATGTGAACAATTTCACAATCGATTTTCATTATTATTCTTTTAAATAATAAATATTTATTTGGAAAAGTAGCGAAACTAAATGTTTTTTTCAAAATGTTTTCAATTTAAAATTTTACCCCATGTATAAGTATCCACATACATCGTAACATACAAAAATTTTAATTAATCAAATTGCTGCAACTCACCAATGTAAATAGTTTATTTTTTCTCTCCAGAATCTTACCGGGTTGTTGTCTTAGATAAATCTATAAAAACAAACTTATATATTACTAAGAAAAAATTTAAATGCTTGAAAAACGATTTATAATGAAATTGGCAACAGCTTTTTTTTTTTTTTTTTTAATATAAATTTTATTTTTTCCACTATTTTCACATTCCTACACTAGTCTAGCCTACAAAAATTTAGAAAAACAGCTACTTATTTCTAATTTTATTAACATCTAAACAATTTTTTCGTTTTTATGCTAGTTTTACGCAAAATTTTAAGAATTTTTTATACTATGTACAACTTTACAAAGTTTTTTTGTCGTTGAATTATATTATTGGAAAAGTAGGAGGTAAAAACCAATAGTTATTTATTAAAAACCTAGCCTAACTTAGTCTATCTTAATCTAACTAAAACTCCTTAACCTAATATGAAGCCCGTGAGCAAGGTCTTTTTGATGTACTCCTCATTGTGGTAGAATATGTGCGATATTAAACCATTTTCCGAAGCGTTTTGTGCTTTATCAAAATGTCTTCGAATTAATTTTATAACAAAATCATCGTTTCTAATTATGTTTGCTTCCTTGTACAAGTATTTATTAGATTGGCAACAGTTTCTTATCATACTTTTGTTTTTGTTTTTCTTTATTATTTCAAGCGAGTTAAATACAAATTTTGTTTTAATTGTAATCTTATTCAATTATTTATAACATTAAGTTAAATTTTATTATTAAATCTATTATTAAATCTAGAGCGGGCGAATGCAATGCAAATCAGCTTGCTAAAGAAGATACTATCTTGAAAATCCATCCGGAAAGGAACAATCTGGGTGTACCTGTAATCTATTGCTATGCTGAAAAATGACATTAGCAATGGTACAAAATTTAAAATGTTCAAACCCCAAACGTCAAATCAAAATAGAAAATAAGCATTTTAAAAACCAATAATGTTTATGCTAAAAAAATTAGTATCTTACTAAATTAATTTTTGTTCAGTTGCAGAATTCTAGTATATTATGTATAGATAACTGTTTGTAGTAGACGATTAACATTAATTTTATAAAATTGATTGGAAATTTTTTTATTATCGTTTCAATTGAATTCTGTCAATATTCTATCCAAAAACTAAAAACATAATCAATATACAATTTGCATAAATTGAAATTTAAGAATATCTCAATAATAATATGTCTCGTCTCAATTTATTTTTTTTTTTCTGAAAGCAATCATATAAGGTATAAAATATTGGCAAAACAAACAAATGAACAATTTAAAATCTCTTTACAATATCATATCAATAATTTCCGTCTCTACACATTATTATGATAATAACGATAAGTGCAAAAAATTAATATTTTTAAAATGAAACATAATCATCATCAATACAAAAAAAAAACAAAATACAAAAACAAAATAATTTTAATTGATTCTGAAGAAATCTGATTATTTTTGCAAATGTTAGCAACTCTCAATCACTTAATAAAGACAGCAACAAAATGTTTTTCAATTAAAATTCTGATATCGAATCAATAAACTATATGTATATATATAAAAAATTTAACATAATAAAAAATCCTTTTTATATAATATTTATAATAATAAAAAAAAAAAATAATAGTTAATAAGAAGTTAACACGATTCATTTTTAATATTGGCACACAACAATATTTATTTTGTAACTTCTTAATCTTAAAATCTCTCTAATTAAACATTTTGACTTTTCTTTTTTCTTATTATTATTTTTTTTTTTTTTGCATTTTGAATTGAACCACAATCAAATTTAAATAAACAATAATATTTTAAAAATCGAATCAAATTACATAACATCTTACAAAAGTCAAAATTACAAAAAAACAACAACACAATTTGAATTTTGCACAATTAAGTAGCTAAAATTCTTATTTAAACAGTTATATTGTTGCATAAACATGTCAATCGGATAATCATAAGAAAAAAGAGAAAAAAATGTTTTAAGAAAATTTTAATTTTGTAAACAAAAATACAAATTTTATCTCATCTCAGTATAACGTAGGGAACGGTGTAGTGTGATGAATCGATGCAAATTAAATTTTTGCAACCCTTTCTATTTCTTATATACACCAACCAACCCTTGTGCCAAAATTTGATTTCTACCTGAATATTAAGAATATTTTTAAATATTTTCCATATAAATTGGATTGTAATTACCATATTAAAAAAAAAAAATAAGAAAGTACCTGGGCCATCATTAACATAGGGAACCAATTCATATTAAATACAAAAAAGGTAGGTATATTTATACATTTATGATACTATACGGTTAAAAATATTAAGACATTTTAAATTTAAATAGTTAAAATATAGATACATTATAAGATTAGTTCTATAAGGGAGAGGGACCTAAGCTATGTAAAATAAAGTATTGAAGAACATTAAAATTTATTAAGTCCTTTAAAATAATGATTTTATGTCAGTCCTCAATCCTTAAAAATCAACAAAAAAAAAATCATGTTTACATTAACAAAATGTTTACATTCAAATTAGTAAAGCCCTTCGAATTGAGATCATAATTATGGAAAAGGGTAAATATTATGGGAGCTAAAGTTACCCATTTGTTTGAAAAAAAAACAAGAACAAAAAAAATACCATAAACATGGTTGTAAAATTTTTTTTTCTTAAGAATCTCTGATAATGACAACAAGTTAATCCTGTTTATTTGTTTTTATTGTTGTTGTTTTGTTATTAGTATAAAGTCAAGAAATTTGTTTTTTTACACCAAATTGAATAATGGTTGCTTCTATATTTTTAAGATAATTAGATATGATATGATATTAAAATGATGAACATATTTATTTATGTTGTGTTCAGGGTGGTACCTGTATCATAAAATTCAAAATGAAACTGGTTGAATCCTTCGTTTTCTGTATTTATTGTGTTTTTTGTCTGCTTGCGATTTTAACTATTTTTTAATCATTTTTGGGTGGGTTGTTTAGTGTCGGTACATGGAAATAAGATTTACATGTAAATAAGGGTTGTATAATAAACCAAATCAAACTGAATTGAATATTGTAATTGTATAGTAAAAGACTAATGGTCTGATGTACAATTTATAAAAAATTAAATAAATAAATCAATAATAAGAAAATAAGTTTTAACAAAAAAATAGTGAAAATTATAAAATTAATATACATATCTATGGGTGGAGGTCTTACCATATGCGCATTTTATTATCATACTATGTATTATTATACTACTATACTAGCTCCAAAGCAAATATTTAAATTTGTATACTTTTAAAAATAATTAATTTAAATTTCTCAATCAATTTTAAAATGTGTTATTAAGGGTTTTTAAAATATATTTTTTTAATTATTTCATTTTTGTGTTCCAAAATAGGGCAAAATTTCATTTTAGTGCTGAGTTTGGAAGAATAGGGCCTCGACATAACTCAAATATTCTGGGACTGTGCTTTCAGTTGATTAGTCCACTCTGGTTATTCTGCATAGTGTTGACTTTTATCTCACAAGGGGATTTTAATCAATGCAATTGCCATACCGTTAGTTTGAATTTTTCTGCTGATTAGATTACATAAAAGATAATATAATTAACTATGTAATATAATTTTTTTATTCACAATCTGTATTATATAAATTAAACAATAGGTTATCAGGTTAATATACTTGACGAACGCGAACGATATTAAATATCATGTGAAATTATGACACAATTTTAGCAGATGCAGTAAATATTATATAAATTCTTACAATAAAAAAAAATATTACAAAATAATATTAAACTATAGATAATAAGTTGTAGAACATTACAAATTTTAATAAAAAATTGTATATTAAAACACAGAAATATAATTGTCTTTATCAATTCCGATAAATAAATTGCGAGAAACAAAATAGATAAAAACTAACAAATTCTTTAGTTTTAAATTGTTCTGCCACTGTTACAATAACGCATAATAAGAAGTGATTAGCAAAACGTGATGTTTTTAATAAAATAAAAATTTTTTGTTGATCATTGAATTATCTTTTTCAGATAAATTATTGTGCTTCATTTGATGGTCAGCTGCTTAGCTAAAAGTGCATCAATTCGTCCCAACGCCTATCAATTTGGTTTATTTTTGGTTTATTTTTGGTTAATTCAAGCTGCAGTTCCGTATTACATTATTTACATTCGAATCATTCTGTTAGACATAAAACCAAAAATTCGACTATGAATATTTTTCTTTTTTCATAATACCATTGGCATGCTTAGTTTTAGCAATATTTACAATTCAGCAGCATTAGGTATAACAGCACTGAAAGATTGGGTACATGCTAATGTCTTGACATTTGAAAATAAAAAAAAATAAAAAAACTAATCATATAAATTTCGCCGAACATGTTAATGGTTCTGATGAACTGAATAATATGAATCATCAGTGATTGGTCAGTGTTTTCAGCAAGAGTATTTGAAAAATGATTATTTAAATGTCGAATTAGGCAAATAATTAAAAAAGTTGTTCCAATAAGAACGTGGAGTCCATGAAATCTATTTAATCCCCCAATACCACTTGTCTGCTTTGTATTTCTGTTAGTGCGGTAGATTTTAGAAATGTGCTGAACAATTATTGTGGTCTAGCTATCACATTAACATGTATTTACACTTTTGTTCGATCCATTAAATAAGTTCCTATGCATCAGTTGCGAGTGTCATATCGTTTTTTACATCCGTTCTTTCTGCTTTTTTTTTCCTTACTCCTCTTGGGAGCATAGGGCCTCCACTTGACATTTCCATCGTACTCGATTTCTTGCTGCTAATTTAACTTGTTCTCACGTGATGTTTGTCTTTACTTTGTTCGGCTTACAGAATCAATACATATCCCATCTGTTATTGACCCTTTTATTTTTTTTACTTTATTAATTCGTGGATTCTTTCATGTGAAGCACTTCTTTTTATCAAGCATCTATAATCATCGACTACCATCAACAGCTTCAAACCAGGATTGATATCCGTTGCATTTCTGGCTGGCGTATCAGATGAGTAATTTTAAGTGAGGTTGGTATAGTCTGGTAGCCAGAAAAGATTTCAAGTTGGTTTATGAGCTCTTGGATCCTTATAAATGGTTGGATGTATTACGGTAGTGATGAGATATCTTGTATATACTTCTCAGGGAATCGATACAAATGATGTATTTCTTTCTGTTTGGTTAACCACGCATGTTCAATTGTTTTCATTATTGCATATACAGTTCTGCGGAAGACATATTGATTTCGTCCTTTGAACGAATTCCGTATTGCTTGAATTTATAGGTCGATCCACAATTAATATATTGTTCTAGACAGGTATTTTAGATCTGTTTGTGTTTGCATGTACTTTTTATAATTGATGTTTAGTTTATTCTGCGCAAATTTTTTTTATTGATTGGCTTTTTTTGTTTTTATATATATAATTTTAAGTCTATAGGATGAACACCGTAACTGCTTTTACACAGAGATTGGGAATACACAATCGCATATACAATAGCTTTTTTCTGTAGAATTTTTATTGGATAGACTAGGGTCGCCCAAACAGTCGATCGCGATCGACCAGTCGATCTTTCCATTTTTTTCAGTTGATCTTTCGATTTTTTTCAGTCGATCGGCGTAGTAAAAATTAAAAAAAAGTTTGTAAAACATGAAAAAAATAAAAATTCTAACAGTACTTGGAAGATGTCTTATCATCAAGATATAAAATAAGAATTGTTCGGTACCTAATGATAGATAATCTTGTTATAGAAATGAAATAAAATTTTCGTGGACCTGAAACGTATACCATCGTCAGTAGGTACATGAAAAAAAATAAAAATTCTAACGGTACTTGGGTACCCAGAAGATGTCTTATCATCAAAATATAAAATAAGAATAGTTCGGTATCTAATGCTTATGTATCATACTATCATACAGGACTACACTAATGATATTGATTCTTTAAAAGTAGAAAATTAAATTACAGCCCTTAATTCTGATATTTTTATAAAAGCAAGAGCTTCTGAAAATAGTTATTGGTCGTTGCTACATGAAGATAAATATCCATGCTTAAGAGGTATTGCTTTGTAATTGGCCGCGTACTTTGATACCAGTGACCAGTTGCATGCCATCGTTTGACCAGTTTACTGACAACATGCAATGTCATTAGCCAACATCTATGGACAAATATTAAATTCATTTTAAAAATTTATATTTAATATTTATGATTATGAACTGAATGAATTATAAATATTCCGAAAAATTTACTTTAATTTCTAGTCGATCTTGCATTCTCATTTTCAGATTGGGTCGATCTTCATCAAGGAAAGTCTGGTCACAGCTGGTATAGACTAATTTAAATGTGGAAACTATATCTACTGTAGAGTACTTTACTTCGCCTTCATAATAGAACACGTTCCATTTTATTTTTAGTTATAACCAAAACTCTGAACTATTTATCATTTATTTTATCCCAATGACAAACGGTGGCTGGACCATTATTGGTGCTTGGAGTAACTAATGTAAAAATTTATGTCACGTTTTGGTATCGAAATCGTACAGAATAAGAATAATAACGTTTTCCTTTCCCTTCTTGCACTTTTATGATGTTCCAGTGTAGTATCAACTTTATCAGTATAAAGACTAATATGAGAACAGCTTAAAAACTATAAATTAGAAAATAAAAAAATAAAACAAATTAAAAATTTAAAAATATTTTTTTTTTCTTATCAATATTACTTTTACAAAACTGTATTTAACTCCTATACCAACTTTAATAAATACTTTTAATTGATTTTGTCTTATTTTTCAATAATCGATTATCAATTATTTCCATACTTGATGCAAAAAAAATATATATTCATAATAAACTAAAAATACCTATTTATATATCTATAGTATAAGTTAATTGATATATTTCAATATTAAGTAACTAAATATTAAAAAACCGTTAACCGTTAAAAAACAAAAATATTTTTAAAATCATTATTTTTATATTTTAAATGAGAATTGAAAATAATAAAACGTGTCTCATGATATCTACTTTTTATTTTCATTTTTTTTTTTATGATTTCCTAACCATTTTCGACATGCTTATGTAATTTATTTTTCTCTCATTTTATCAAGTCATATTAATTTTTGGAATTTGAATTTTAAATTACTTAGAAGTGCAAATTACATAACAATTTTTGTATTTTTGTAAATTGTTATCTATTTTTTGAGAATTTAAATTTTTAAAGAAAATAGAACGGGAATGGCATTAAAAGATAATTATTATTATTCTAAGTAATTAATAATTATAATTATTGTGTATATAGATACTATATATTTATATACGGAAACGATTGTAGATTATCTATAATTTAGTTATTTTTTATTTACTTATATTTTAATTTCGGCCATTATAATATATCTATTATCCGAAGATTTGCTTCTTTTCACTATTGATGTTGACTGACACACCTCTAACCACTTGTAATATAACATGTTATCATTCAGCTTCAAATGTCAGATAGACCCGATTTCAACATAAGCAGAAAAATTTAGTTTATTCTTGATCAGAAGTACTCTCTTGACCTATTTGCGTTCTTTGCAACAACACATGACATAAGTAATATGATAAAGGTAATAGGGCATTGTAATAGATCTAAACTCCTCTCAAATGATTACTGCAGAGCCTGTAGAAATGAGGAACGCTAGATCATTTTATTTATTATTTCCACAACTGGATTTTTCATTACAATTAATTTTTATTTCTCCTTTATTTTGAAGAAAAATTCATTTCCACCCATCTAAAGCTGTCTTTCCAAACTCACTAAGTAACCTTGCAAATGCCATGACTTTTATTACTTTATAAACATTAAAAAATTAAAAAGAAAGAAAACGCATAATTCATTTTATTTTACTAAAATCTTTATTTGTCTGTTTTCACAAATATCGATATTTCGGCAATAATATGTTGCCTTCTTCAGTGTATTGGATTGGCGTAATTGAAGATTTAAAATTGTTTTAGCGAGTAGCTTATTCGGAGCGAGTAACGAGTAGCGAGTAGCTTATTCATAGATCGGCCGTTATGATTTTTATTGTGTCCAGTGCATGCAACCTACAGCCATTACTACCTACCTTCCTTACTTATTTATTTTTGAGAATCGGATTTTTGAATATGTGATAAAAATTTTATATTGTATCAAATCAACGTCGCAAGAAGATATAGCAATGAAGTACTCATGCAAATGTAATAAGGCCAGCGGTATCAATACAAGTAAAATCAATTTTGACTATTTCGTTCTTTAAATTCCTTTTTCGTATATTTTTTAGTATTTCAGCTATATTTTAAGTAAATAAATATTCTGTTTTTGAATGTCCCCCAAATTGTTCTTGTAATCACAATAACCGTTATTTTTTTTATTTTACATTAATAGCTGTCTTAGGGTAATTTATTTCTAAATTTATTTCGCCATTTATATTTCAATATTTACTGTTATTATACAATTAAATCAAATAAATTGAAAACTTCCCGCCATTTTTCTTTTCAAATTTTACTGTAATTTTACCTGTTTTTTTTCAAAAACTAATTATGAAATTTAATATTTTAAAATATTATAATTAAATAACATGAAGTGACAACAATCAATTCACATTTTCTTTTTAATCTAAATTCCCTTTCAAAATCACAATAGAAGAAATTAACCCTTTATTACACATAGTGGTCATTGCATTGAACTAAAATACAATTTTAATATTATTTTGTTATGCAAAAAAAAAAATACTTTTGTTATTGTTGTTTTTGTATTAAAGTTACCTTTAATTTTTTTTAATAGATCACAACAGTTTTGTTTTTTTTTTTTAAATGACCATTGGTCACCTTTAATATTGATTCAAGGAGCGGTTATCATTGTTTAATTAAGGATGAGTTTTGTTTAGAATAGAATAAGGTCAAGTTTTAATTGATTGGAATTTGTAAAGGTTAATTATAATGACAATCCTTAAAATACTAGTGTAGGTACGAGTAGCTATAAATAAAAAATAGAATTTTAAAAATTCAAAAAGACGTTGAATTGAAGATGAAGACGCATTGTGAAATGGACAGTCCGGTAGATAATAATAATTATTATTAAATATTTACATACATAATTTCTTAAGATATTTCTGAAGGGTTTTCTGAGGGGATAAAATTTGTTAGAATAATTAATTAAAATATATTTATTGTATTGAATACTTTAAGAATGAAATTGAGTGAAATGCTCTTTATCAAGTTTTTAAATTTATGTAAATAAATTGAATTATAACCGTTATTCATATCATAAATGGGTAATGTCAAAAATATATGTGCATTAGTTTGTCTATGGCAAAATTCAAATTACATATTTATTTAATTTTTATGAAAATTTTGGCGCCAAAAATTTTCTTTTACTTACAATTACGAAATAATTAAAAATCTTAGTTTAATTAATTATAACAAAGACTAGGGGCCCCTGTTGAGTAATTATATTTCAAGTTGAAGCCCAATTTAAAGTTTTAAAGGTAATTTTAACAGTAATTTACGTACTGACATAGACTTCTCACGATAAAGTTTGATTTTTTTCATAAAAATTTGGAGGTTATCCTTTCATGTTTTGAAAAAACTTTGTAGGTTATCTAGTTTTATTTAGGAAATAAAAATATTGTTCCTTCATATACTATTTCGCTTCGACATATTCTCTATAGTAAGTGGCATTTAATGGATAAAATTTTTAATGGATATAAAATCCGGATATTATTAATAATAACCGGTAATTATTAATAACATTGTCGTAGTTTGTCCGGCTATTATTAATAATAACCAATTCTTTATTTTAACCGTAACATAGATACAACTTATTTATATATTAGGAGTTCATTAAGTAGAAGCGAGATAAAATGAAAAGATGTCTACTGCGCAGGTCCTTAAATGCTTGTCTATTATAATTATAGATTGGTCAAGATATATCCCGGGTGTACCAGAGCATGTGTATCAGCTTTTTAAAAGGGGAAAGGAGCTGTTGTTTTAGAATTAAAGAAAAAAATGATTGGCTAAATCGATGGTGCTCTGCTATTGGTGGTATTTTCAACTTTCGGGAAGAACCGCAAATCGGGTTTTTTAAGGCCAAAAATCGCCGACATTAAGCATTTCAAATGGGAAGAAAGATATTTATATAATATTTTATAAATAAAAAACGCACGTGCCTAATATTATGTGAATCGAACCCACTAAAGCCCAACTATTTTTTTTTTCGTTATAACTAGTTTACGTTAGATCGACTAATGAGTTTTGTTTTGTGAATTTTTCAGTACAAGATCGCTATCAACATAATGATTTCCATGCATAATAATACCTCATCTAATCGAAATTTATATTTTCATTAGAAAGAATTTGGGTTATTTAGTGAAAACCTCTGCCAAGTACTCTGCTAAAATCTTAGCTTTTCTTTTGGGTTACCGACTCAGCTACCAGCTTGTGTTGTTTCCAATGCTGGATCTTGAATCTGTGGCTGAATCCGCTGATAAATCATTTACAAGTTTATTGTATTTATACTTTTTTTTATATTTCTGATATGCTGTTTTAGTTGATTACTTAAGCAATTAAATATAACTTTATCAGATGGGTACCTTGTTAATTGCCATTTTCTTCGTGCTCTTCTCAGCTTCTCCATAACTACTTATTTGAGATTTATATGAAACTAGAAATTCGATTCTGCAAGATATATTGTCAATATTACACTTAAACGCAAAGTATATTATGTTTACTGTAAGATTTGTCATCTTAGAGCCAAACACATCAGACGTTTATTAGTGAACGAAAGCTGTGCTAAGTTTTGTATTGGCAATAACAAGATATTTTTAATTTGGTTAATAAGATAATTTTTATTGTTTTAATTTAATTTTTATTGTAAATTAATTTTAAAATTAGTGTTGCTATATTAACTATATAGAAATAGAAATATTTACAAAAGGTAAATTACTAAATAAATGAATAAAATTTTGTAAATACATACTCCGCTCTGAGTGTAATGCATGTAATCAAATTATGATGAGCAAAAAATTACAAAAAAATATAAATTAATATAATTTTTATAAAATATACCTAAATTACATTTTATTTCTTTCGAAATGAAATTTATCATGACATCTCAACTAAACTAAAAAATTCTTAAAATAAAACAATTAGCACCAAAATTTCATTGGGAGCTCGCCACCACGTTTTGAAAATATAAAATTTAATTTTGACATCGTTTATAATAATGAATTTCATATATATATATTATAATAATGAATATCATATAAAACGCTTTCACATAAAAAAATATGTACGTGTACATATACACTCTCTGAAAGTATAATCGCAGTCCGGCAACCTCTTAACTACATAGTTAATATAAAAAAATAATAAATTTCAATTAAAAAACACAACATAATTATTAATTAACCATTTTTGCTTTTTTTTTTCTTTAACATAGGGAGCAGCAGTGACGAGTATGAAACATCAAATAATAATCATCATCACTATCTTCGAAATTCATCACATTCGAATCGATCTCTATTACAACAACACCAATCAAATGAACAACAACAACCACAACAACACCAACACCAAAGAGGAGGAATTCCATCAAATCAATTTAATTTGGAACAATTAACACCAATTCAATCAGTTAGACGTAATAGTATTAGTGGTGACACTGTTGGCGGTATAGGAAATAGTTATAATAATAATAGTTATCATCAAAATAATCATAATAGTCATCAACATCCTCTTCAACATCATCATCCTTATCATCAAAATAATCATTATTCGTCAATGGATAATTCTAATTATAATAAAATATTATCAAATTCATATCAAGATGGTATGGCAGAGAAAATTTTAACAGAATTAGATCGATTACAAGATCCAGCTGCTAATGGTTTAGATGTACGAGAAGATGGTATTTATGCAAAACAAAATCTTAATCGTGGTTGTCGTTTTGGTCCATTCTCAGTTAAATGGTGTAATGAAACAACTGATAAAACAACAGCATGGGAGGTAAGGCATAATTTTAAAGTGTTTATAGAATTAGAATTAAATTGAATTGAATTAAAGATTATTTTGGGCCGCTTAATGTTAATGGGTTTTTCAGATTACTGTTTTTTTTTTTATTGAATATTAAAACAAAATTATCTACATAAAAATAGCAATTAAAAGAAAAACTAAATAAAAATACAAAATTTAAATAAACTGTCCTCTCTATAAATCTTTTTCTCATTTTTATTATGATTATCTTTCCCAAACAACTTTCAATCAGATCCTTAGTGTGGCAGATGACAGTACTCTTGTACTAATGCTACTAACTACCTCAGTTCAGACTAAAAGAACAATAATAGGCATAGTAGGCCATGACCAATATTTCTGACTGGGGTAAAGCAAACAGTAGTCCCTTCAAACTGTTTACCTTCAAAACAGTAAGTAAATAAACTGTCTAGTTACGCAAAAATTTTTAATCCATTCTCAGATTTCAAGAAGAAAACTTACAACGCCTATGGCGGACTAAAATATTTTTTGAACGCGAGTAAGTCAAAATATGCTTTGGAGACACGATATTTTTGATATTACGAATTGCTCCACTAAATGTGTGGTTGGATTGGATTTTTTAAGTCGGTGTAAGCAATATTTTTTGCCTTAAGATCTCCGTAATGTCTGTAAAGTCTATATCACTAACTTTATTTTATAGATTCTTGGAGGAGTTGAACTAATTGGAACTCTTAAGCATCAATTCAGTTGAAGACCGAGAGAGGCTGCACCCTAGGCCGTAGAAATACAAAAATGGATCAACACTGATTATGGAAATTCGTTCATAGTCAAAACTTCTAGAATGTGAAATCGTATTTTACTTCAGGCATTCCCAAGGCGGGAGACATTTTTTTTTGTGTTTGTTGTCCAAAAAATTCAAAATAAATATTAATAACATATCGCTTACAATTTCCCGCCAAACCGTTCTTCTACTTCTTTCTACTTTTGAGTGTTTGATATACCTAGCAGTAATTTTAGTGCATAACTTATTATTTATATGGAGCCAAGCTATATACTACATAATTAGACTTTTGTTAATAAAGCCATCAGTCTTCTGACGACGGTGTAATAACCAAAATTGATCAAGATATTAAATAAAATTAAATTAGTGAAACTTACCCAGGGTTTTTAATTTTTTTTATTCCACATAGATCCTACCTATCTATAAATTATATTTATACACTCTCTAAAGAGTGTTACAAATATTTTATCTATTAAAACTATATGGTATTTACTATAGACTACCCATTATTTATTTGTCTTTATTTTTTATATTTTAAGACTTCGTCAATCTTGTGGATTAACGATGAAAATTATATTTCCAAATTGTTTTGATCTATATTTCTATATCTGCAGGTATATTCAAATTATTTGGACAAGAATTTCGATTCGATACGATATTCAGTCATCAGTTCTATTCATATCTGAATATTTTAAGGTATTTTTGTTCAGCTCATCATCATCGAATATTTTTCTCATCTCTGGTTTGTTGGTTTAAGCTTAACTATCCTTAGAAAGATGAAAAAAATTGTTTTTTGATGTTGTTCTTGTCCATCATTCAGGTTTGTACTGTTCATTTAATTTTTTAAAAATTTAAAATTGATTGAATTATGTGCGATTGAGGAGTAATAACCAAAATATATCATCATATTCAATTATTTATCAAAAATGATTCAATTACATACCATTTAAGAAAACACTAATCAATTCAACAAAATTCAAAAACTTTCGTACTTTTCATGCTGTCCTAAAATTTCCGAATTGAATTTTATTCTAGAATATTCGGAGATAAATTTTTACAAATATATGCTTAGAACCTATGACCCGTTACCACTGAATATTCATATTATTTCTGTTATATAAACATTTTAAGGTATATCTTTTTTAAATCTTAATCCTTTTCCCTATTTCAAATTATTTGTTTAGAAATTGATCCCAAAAATTATATTATAACAAATATATAAAGTTGTCATTTTTTCTGTTATCCTATACCATAAGAGATACGAAATTTTTACCTATCTTTGTACTTCAATATAATCATTTCTATTTTTATTTTCCAAATTGTTCATTGTCATTTTTGTTATTGAAGGGAATTATATTACTCGGCTCCGAATACATTTAAATATTCTTTACAGCCACAAATTATTAATAATAAAAAAATTTTAAAATAGAAAAAAAGGCTGAAGTCCTTATATTCTTCATATTTGATGGGAAATCATAAAAATCGAAATTGAATACAAAAAAAAAACAGAAAAACAAAACATAAAGGCAAAACATTGTTATAAGTGTTTAATATAAATATTTGTCTAGCATATACAATGTATACCTATAATATCTGTGTCAAAAAATAAAGGAAAACAAAAAATTAAATAAAAAGGATATAAACTGACAAATTTATTAACAATTTTTGAAATTAAAATAATTTCATCAATTCAAAAAGCTCATCATTTGTACATCATAAAATTAAAATAACTCAATTTTTAAGATTTCAAATGCCATTAATACTTTAACGTTTATAATACCTTGAACAAATATTATAATATAATTTAATAAAAATTCTTGCATTATTCTGTTTCTAATTTATTGTGTTTTAAACATTCAAAATATGTATAATAATGTATATAATAACTCATTATAATATATATTAATAAAATATTATGTAATAGTGTCGTCTGAAAATCAGTTCAAAAAAATTCCTGTCTTTTGTTCAACTGGCAACTCTATTTTGTTTTCCTCACTTCCCTTGGAAACACAAGGTTCCACTTGCCATTTTCATTCATCGTACTCGATTGCTAGCTGCTGTTTTCACTTGTTTCCACGTTATATTTGTTTTTTATAGTTCTCTGGCAACCCTATACAACGAGTTAATTAGCTAAATGGCAACTCATCATAGACAATTCAATACTTGAGGGTAGGTGAAATGTGGTGGCCGTTGTAATGTTTTCGTATTACATTTTGTCAGCTAAAATAAACTGTATTTTTATTTTAGATTTATTCCAATTTAAGAAAAAATAACAAAAATTTAAAGTATTAAAATAAAAAAAATTTACATAAATCTAATTTTTAATAATTTTGATAATCAGATGTATTTTTAGTATTATATTAAATTTAAAGTCAAATAGTCAAATAAAGCCCTGGCAGCTAGTGCTTGCAAATCACAATTGTGTATAATTATTCAATAAAAAATATTAATAAGAATAATAAAGTAAAGTTTAAAGCCAAATTTTCTTAGACTAATAAATCATTATATTTTAATCTGTAAATTGAAAAAAGTATGCTAAAAATATTTGAACCATTTCCCAACCGATTTTTATTATTTTAAATGAGAGATATTTAACAGAAGACCTAGCGAAACTAAATAGTATCATTAAAAAATTTTGAATTTAGTATACACATTGACATAACATATACATCTTAACAAAATTATTAAATTACCGCAACCAACTCATCCATATATTTTATTAGATTATATTATACACTCTGCTCAAGCAATTGGGCTCATTTGAGAATTCTTAAATAAATAAATAAATATACAGATTATATTTTTTTCTCTTCAAAATTTCCCATGCATACAATTAGCATAGGTACACATACATTTTAACATACATAAATTTTGAATTTATCAAATTACTGTAACTCACCCATATATACATAGTTTAATTTTTTTCTCTCCAGAATTAAACATAAATTTAATATTTTTTTTTATAAATTATTACGTATACGGTTGTTGTCTAAGGTAAATGATTACCAAAAATATTATAAGCATAAAGGAAGTATACTTCCTTTATGTTATAAGTTTGTTCAGTAGATTTAGAACAGAATCGTTCACATTAGAACACAGAAAAACCTACTGAACGCTGTTTTTGATATTATTTTAACGTTTTTTTTCTAATTTTTGTTTATTCTCAAATTTCTTCAAAATTCAAAGAAAAAACAATAACAAAATAAAAATTATCAAACTTCCTGGAATTTCGAAGAGTGAGAAGGAATACTAGTTTATTTTTATATTAGAAAAATCAATATTTGGAAAGCAACATACTTCCTTCGTCATAGTGCTTTCGATTAATCTCAATTTTAACAAAAAAAATTTAAATTCACAATCAAGATGTATAACTGAGCTACGATACACGATCTTCAGAATCATGAAGTATTCAATTTTAAATTAATTCACAACTATATATTGAAGTAGAACAGTCTCCAAATTTAAATTGACTAATACAAAATTAAGCAAGATCCCACATTTTTCTAAACAGTTAAAAAAATGTTTTCTCATTATGAAACACCAACTAATTTCTTCTAATATCATCCTTTAAAATATGCTTCATCCTAAAATTTTTTAAAAGATTTATTTGAATATTTTAATTCGACATTTTTGACAACTTCATAAGACCTTTGAAATTTTTCGAACTTCTTATAAATCTAAAAAAAAAAAACAAACCTAATAATTTCACTTATTCCGAGTATTGAGATGTCATCAAAAATTAACAAAAAAAAAAAGAAAAAAAAAGTAAATTTAGGTAAAAATATTTTTATTATCCTTTTCTTATTTTCATTTAATTCCAATAAATTAGAAGATACTACAATTATATCAAATAGGTAAAAAAAAAAACAAAATATGAATCATGGATGAATTAAGAGAAACCGGTAGATACTTAAAGCGATTTACCCTGTTATATAACAAGACAACAATAATGTAATGGAATGAATGAAAGAGAGAGAGAATGATAAAATTATAATTTTTCTAGTTAATATAATGAACATTGTGTACCCAAATGAAGAAGAGTAAGAGAGGGTCTAATATTTTTAATTGAAAACCTATCAAATGTACATTATCAAGCCTATAAGGATACAAGGAAACACAAAACAAAAAACAAAATAATTTGTGATGGTTTTTCGCTTCTAAATTTAATATCCTGACAGGATTGAATTTTTTATCATTATTGTTTTTTTGTGTTTTTTTTTTTTTTTTTTGATAAAGGTGAGAAATATATGTGAGATCAATTTGTTGCCGGTAAGATTTTAATAGTTAAGAAGTGTTTTTTTTATTTTATTTTGAAAATCCTTCGAAAAATATCATATCATATCATATCAATTTATAGGGTGTTAAATCAATATATATACATATAAATGTATATATATATATGTTTGTATGCCGGTGTAGTATACTGGAGAAACTCTCAAGTAAAAAAAATAATAACAATAAAATGTAATAACAAAAATAAAAATAAAAAAAGAGAAAGAAATCATGTCTAATTTAGAGGGCATTTTGTGGATTTACGGTTATTTGCTCTGCATCAGTGTCAATTTTTTTTTTGTTGTTGTAGGTTTGAAGATTATAGTTTTGATGATTTCAGCTTTAGATTTTCTGTTTTTATGTATTTTTCTTGTTGTTATTGTTTTTTCTATTTTTCATTTTCTTGTTGATTTTTACGGAAATTAAGATTTCAAGTTTTTATTATTGTTATTATTATTATTTTTTTGTTATTTTATTATTTTTGTTATGTTGTGTATTTCGTTAAGGATTAACTTCCTTCAATTTTTTTTTTGCTTTGTTTAAATTCGGTATGGTTTTAGTGGTGGTAGGTATTCTTATTATTATAATTTATTAAGATTTTGTATTATTACTTGTGTAACAGTAGTAAATATTTAATTGAATTTGTAAAGAATTTTTTTTTCTGTCTTTCTTGTAACTGTCAATGAAATTGTGAAGAAAATTAGTTCGTATCAATTTAGAGTAAAAAAAAAAATAAATCTATAAGATAAAAATAAAAATGGAATTAATATGATTGAATTTTTTTTTTGTCTTAAATTTTTGTGATATTTGATTGACAATTTTTTAATCCTTGTACAACCTTGAATTTTGAATGAATTTATTTTATTCTTTTTTTTGTAAAATTATTTTTGAAAATAAGATAAACAAAAAATAGGTAATTAGATTAATTTTTTATTATTATTTCATTATTTGAAGAAAAAAAAAAAAATCGGGAAGTAAAATAAGAATACCTATTTTAATATTTCTATTAAATTTAATTTGACGCCATTTTGTTTTTTTGTTGTTGTGGAATATTAATATTTTGGTTATTTAGGAAATTTTTTTAAATTAATTGAAAATTGAATTTTTTTAATATTTCATGACTTTAAAGGTCGTCTATCGTAGATCAGTCATTCATGCTACTAATTTTTAGATTAGCTAATTTTTAGATTACTAATTTAGATTCACTCACTCTTCGAAATTCCAGGACTTTGATAAAAAATCGTACTCAATTTCATTATGAATGGTTTTCCAGCATTTCAATTTATTATTGATATTATACAATTTTTTGTATTGATTTATCTTAGACAACCACCGCATATGTAATAATTATTATTTTAAAATTGTATAAGTTATAGCTAATTTGGAAATCCATATTGATTTTTTCTATATGAATTCAGCATCTTTTTCTAGTACTGACATTTGACATGTATTTCCATATTTTTTTTTTGTATTTCATGTTTGACGTACGCCTTTTAACTCCAATTATATTTAATAATATTCCAATAACTTTGTACTAAAATTTTTTGTCAAACGCTGTAGTAAAATTTAAAAACAAAAAATTTAAGTATGCATTTTACGAATCATCATTGGCATGCAACCTTGTAGTTAATGGTCTTTTTAAAAATTAATTTTGCATTTTAACATTATTTGACATATTAAAAATTCAATTCATAAGATAACAGAATTCCCATGATAATTTATTTGGTCCTAAAATCTATTTACAAAATTTTTTTTCTTTTTTTTTTCTGCACAATCAGACAAGACAATCTTGAGTTTTTCTCATTAATTTTACCCGTTTACCGGACGAGTATATTGTAAATTGCAATCTTTTGTTATGAAAATCTTTGGAAGCGTGATGATTTTGAATAGATGAAAATAAACAATAGGCGGTAAATTGGTTATTTTGTGTTTTTATTATTATTTGGTTATTATTTTCCTCAAAATTTAACAGTTATTGTATTTGAAAGATATTTTCATTTTCACCCTTTATTTATGTCAGGAAGTTTTGAAATTATCATTTTTTTTACGAATTTTATTGTTCTTTTTTTATTATTTTGTTTCAATAATTTTGCATGTTTTTTCTATAGAATAACTATAGTGAAGTTTTGATGAAATACAAAAAAATGAGAAAATAAATTATTGTTCAGTGGTGTAATAAGGTTTGAACAGGATCTGCTATAATTCTTTTTTTTTAATAGGTCTGAAATAATTTATTATGTATGTTTTAATTAGCATCCGAATCAGACTCGGGAACTGACGTGCGTGATGCGTTCCCTAATAATATAGGGATTTATGTGGAAAGCGAAGTTGGTAATTTGGGCTTAGTGTAGAATGCGAACAAAAATTAAGTTTAGCAAACAGTTGAGGGCGAAATGTTGCCTTTACTTAATTCAATTAGGAATACTTACTAACTTGCTGGGCGCTACAGACCTTGAAGGGTCTGCGCCTGACGCAAAATCGTCCTCTACTGATTTCGGTCACAAGCGGAAAATCTCCAGTTAGTGATTCTGGAGAAGTTTTTTCATATCCTCCCTCGGCCACGCGTTCCCTGGGGCTTGGATTCGAGGAGTTTCCTAGGCGGAGCATTTTCATCCATACGCTCTACATGGCATAGCAAATGAAGACGTTTATTCTGTGTTTTTTTTTTAGCTGGGTCCATGTCGTTGAACAGCTGGTATAGTTCGGCATTGTATCTTCTTCTGCAAACCCCTTCGTCAGACATAGTACCATAAATGCGACGAAGAATTTTTCTCTCAAAGATACCAAGTGCATGCTCGTTTGCTTTTGTTAATTGCCACGATTCAGAACCAGATAGCAGCACCGGAAGGATGAGCGTTTTGTATAATTGTGCCTTGGAATTTTGGTATAGGAGCTTTGACCCCAGTTGTTTGGACAAACCGAAGTAGCAGTGGCTTGCAAGGGTAATTCTTTGCCTTATTTCAACATCGATGTTATTGGTGGAATGCAGTATCAACAATTTTACAACATTTTTCAAGACTATTGATATGTTATTTCTATATTCATAAGTAGATAATTTTAGAGGGACATCTCCACAAAAAAATGCCGTAAAGTTTTATTTACGATATTTTTTTTTAACCGATTCAATTCCATCTATGTGAACACCTTAAAAATGGCACCATAATATACGTAATATAGGTACCCTAATTATTATTATTACCAATTTTTCTGTAAGATACGTCCCTGGTTAATTACTATAGCAAATAAAATTATTATTATTTTTTTGTTAATTCTAAATTCTAAAAAATTTAAGATGTTTTTAACGCTCCCAATATACCTACTATCAATAATTCCATTTATAATCCTCCTGTAGTGTAACTTTAAAAAGCCATATGATCACATCTTCTCTCTCAGTCGGTAATCGACTGGAGGAGGATATTTATTTGTGAAATTTACACTTTAAAAAAAAATAAAATAAAACAATATGGCTACTGTTTGTGTATTTTTTTTTTAACAGAGAATCCTGTTGTGAGTGTTTGATTACAAAATAATGTTGATTGGATCGATGACGATTTTTTCTTTTATTTTTTTTTTTTTTTCGTTTTTGTATTCGTATATATATGTTTTTTCGGTATTTATGTTTCACTTAAATGAAAAAACAAATAAATAAATAAAAGATCTTCAAAAGGACATCATTTTTATTTTTCATCTGTTTTGTTATTATTCTAGATATTTGTTTTAATCCTTAACAATGACACGAATATTTTATTATTATTTATTTTTTACCTGATCTAAAAACTATGATTATTAAATTTAATTGTTTACAAATTCTTATTATCTATATGTTTCTAAAAATAAGAACAAGGATCCTTAAAGGTACATAGATAGAGAGATACATAATAAGGATAGTATTGGAAGAGATAAAAAAAAAACAAAATTAATTTTATTGTTATTGTTTTTAAGGGTATGATCATCCTATTCTTATAACACATTGTTTTTTTTTTCCTGTAATTTTTTCTCTATTGTTTAAAGTGTCAGTCAAGGTTTTATCTATAGAAATGATGTTCTGGTAAAATTTAGTTTTCTCTTCGTACATTAGTGAAGCAAATTAATTGTTTTTGTGGTTTGTTTTTTCCTTTTTACTTTATAAGGGTAATTGGAAAGTAAATTGTAATATTCGTTTAATTAAGTAATCCTTTCCCAAAAGTGAGATCTTAATTTCATTAAGTGGTGTATGATTTGTTAATGATCTTGTTAATCAATGCCGCATTGAATTGAAATTTTAAAATTAGATTTGTTTAGGATTATCAGATTTAAATGTCAAAATGATGATCGTTGGAATCTATAATAATTGTGAAATTAACTGTTATAACTGAATAAACGTAATTTAAATTAATTAACTGTGAAACTGAATAAACTGTTATTTATAGATATAAATATAAATGTTTGTACGTATCTTTATCCAATAACTACTCCAAAACGAATTGAACAATTTTAACCACATTTTGCAAGAATATATTTGGTTAGGTATATGAAATCGAACTCGTGATATGTCGATTTAAAAAATTCTGACTGATTCCGGTACATGCCATATAACTTCTGGCACCCATCAATTATATTTCAGAAATAAAAGGTGCTACAGACCTGAAAATTTGCTGATACTCTGTTACTCTATAAAAAAACAAAAAAAAATAATTCTTTTACAGTTAACCAAAATTCGAACTGGCACGGCTAGCTGTCGTACAAGTCCTAGCAACCGCCAAAAATATTTTTAAAAAACTAAAGGTATTGTAAGCCTGGAAAAATTTTTAATATTGTACTCTATTTAAACTAAAAACGTATTTGACAATTATAGACTGATTCGCATAGCTGTCATACAACTCCTAAGACCCACCAAGATTGAAAAGCATTAAAAATTTGAATTAAATGTTAAAAATTGTATTTGTTATAATAACACTAATAACGATAGTCACTATACTATATCATATAGTTACATTTATTTTAAAATAAAATTTTATTTATAAGTAGTTCTAAGAAAAGATTAACTTTTTATCCTGCTACAAATACATTAGAGACGACTATTATATACATATATATATTTTTAGTATTTGAATTTTGCAATTCTACTAAATTTTAATTTAACATGAATAAAAACGTTGTAAAATTCAGTTTTAAGCTCTTTTGTAATAATATTATGAAAAAAATCAATTGAGTCGAACAATTACAAGTACATTATAGCTGATGAAATATTTTTGAATGTTGTATTGATTGATTTAAGAAGACAATAATAATTATTATTTTATTTAACCCTTATCCGGAAATTAAATTTGTCAAATTGACCCATTGTATTTATTAAACAAAATTTATGTTGATAATTGCACAAGCACTTTTATTTAAAATTAACAAATAGCTTTTTATGATTTTTTAATCAAATTCATCTCTTAATTTAATCTTTTTGACATAGTTTAGCTATACTTCTTACAAACAAGCTTACTACAATATTGTCATATCTTACTAATACTTTATTTGCATTTGATGTTTGCTGGCATGAAAAAAATTGTTATATTTTTAATTCATTGACAGGGGCAAAAAAGGCTGTTAATGTTAATTCACTTGAATGCTGTATCTACTGTACCCATAAGCCGGAAGGTAAAAATGCTCCCTCTTTTCGAAATATGGTGTTATTAGTGAATGACCATGGTCTGTGATGTAAAATCGCCTTTTATATTTTTAATTAGAGCTCCACGTTGGGTTTTGTTGTGTCCAAAGAACAAAATTATTATATGCTGAAATATCAAAATTGCAGGAAAACAAAGCAATCGAACAGCGATATGTTTTGCATTTACAGTTGTAGTCTCCAATTAATTGATTTAAATCGTCAATATCAACCTTTGTGTTATTTTGGTTAAATTGACCCAAGTTTCCGGATAAGAGTTAATATACGCCATTACAGAAAATTGCTCCTGCTTAATGAAAAAATTGTAAGAACAATGCTAACGGGTCACTATTTTGCAAAGCAGGATTAGTTGAAACTTGACAGTAATCAATCAATACTATTACAATTTACAAATTTGGGTTAAATTGACCCAAGTTTCCGGATAAGAGTTAATATACGCAACTACGGAAAAATGCTTCTGCTTAATGGAAAAAAAATGTATGAATAGTGCTAACGGGTCACTATTTTGCAAAACAGGATTAGTTGAAACTTGTCAGTAATCAATCAATATGATTGCAATTTACAAATTTGGGTTAAGTCGACCCAAGTTTCCGGATAATAGTTAATATACGCCATTACAGAAAATTGCTTCTGCTTAATAGAAAAAATGTAAAAATAATGCTAACGAGTCACTATTTTGCAAAGCAAGATTAGCTGAAACTTGACAGTAATCAATCAATACGATTACAATTTACAAATTTGGGTTAAATTGACCCAAATTTCCGGATAAAAGTTAATATACGCCATTACAGAACATTGCTCCTGCTTAATGAAAAAATTGTAAGAACAATGCTAACGGGTCACTATTTTGCAAAGCAGGATTAGTTGAAACTTGTCAGTAATCAATCAATATGATTGCAATTTACAAATTTGGGTTGAATCGACTGGGATATTCTCTTCCACTGTCTAGTTAAAAAACCAAACTTAGATGTTTGTTAATTTGATAATCTAGAAAATATCTTACCTATTCTAGATATCTGAGTGTTTTCAGTGATACATGCGCTTCCTTGTATAACTCAATTAAACATACAAAAATTTTAATTTGTCCGCATTGCTGCAACTCACCAATCGTCAGAATGAAATTTAAATTTAATTTTTATTTTTTTAAATAAATTATTACGTATACGGTTGTAGTCTAAGATATATAAATATAAAATATAGTATACGAAGTGTAAATTGAAATGATGGAAAACACTAATTCATATTGAAATTGAGTACAATTTTATATCAAACAGTCTCGAATTTTAAAAAGCGGGTGAATATTGGTTAATTTTTACTTTTGTTTAATAATTCTAAATAAGATCTGTAGTTAAATTAGTTGAAATTTTAATTAATATATTAAATTATTATATAGTTAAACTACTTATATCTACATATTATATAGATATACATTGTATAACATGTTCCAGTTAAAAAAAAAATTTATATCAGAATGTCTGTCAATATCATTTAAATTTAAGATTTATACTCATAAAGCAGTGTGTGACAGCTGTGCTAATTTACTTGTACCTAGATATATGAAAAAAAATTATTTTAAGTTCATTGAAGAATATTAATACTTCAGAAAAGTAAAACAAAAGGTTAAAAATATATTTGTATTATCCTTTAATTCCTGATTTTTTTTTTTCTTTTTTGTAACGCTTTACTTCTTCTACGTCCAACAATTTAATTTCCGCCTTTTTTTGTGAATTTTATTAAGTACATGTGTTAATTTGAAGTACTTACAAATACATATGTGTATATGTACGTATGTTCAACAAATACTCGTCACCGTATCTTAAAAATTACTCAAATCTCATAAAAAATTATTCACATTATAAAAAAAAATCAACAAACAAAGGACACCCGTACTCTTTGTTTTTATTTAGTCTTTTCTAAATGAGTTTTCTTTAATGTATGCAAAAAAAAAAAAATATTCCAAAAACAAAAACAACGAAATATTGAAAAATTTAAGTGAACGTCGCGAATTATTGTTCAAATCAATTCAAAGTCCTGCATTACCATTTTATATATATGTAAATGGATATATAGTGGATATATATATATATGGATATATATATATATATATATAAAAATTTATAGTGTTTAGGATAATTTCAGTGGTTAAATGAGAAATGCAAAATAGTGAGAATTTGTAAAAATTATTTTATTTTTTCATATTTATTTCACACACATATAGACGTACAAAATAAATGTATGTATATACAGTGAATGTTAAAAATGTGAGAACAGTTTAAAAATTTATTTAAAACTTTGTTTATTTATTTAATTTATTTATTTTTTATTTAAAGAAAAAAAAATGATAAAATAAATGTACATTTTTCTTATATTAATCAAGCTCTAGCATCTAAGGCCTTCGGCTATAACTCTGTTTATTAAAACTAAAAATAAAAATATTAATGTATAGTAATGAAAAATCTGATTAGATTAAGGACGAGAAAACTCAGTTCAGCAAAACCCAGTTCAATTAAACCTATATTTAAAGTTGTATTGAAGGATTTGGTCTTAAATCAACATAAATGAATTTAATTAAAAATTTGAAATTAGGGGAGTTTTGGAAGTTAGTAAACAGAGAAGAGAAGTTATTAAATTTACTAGTCGAATACGGGATCCTGACTTTATATAGACTTCCATTAAATTGATTGACAAAATATTTTTTTTTTATTCAAAAATGTCGACTGTATTGAATGTCGACCTTTCAAAATGTTGACTAACAAAATGTCGACTATTGGAACAAAAACATCGTTTTTTACAATTGTTAACTGTTTGTAGAAAATAGTTTTGTAAATGGTTTATTTTTGAAATATTTCTAGGGAAAATCTTGCCGTTTACTGTTCAAAACAATAACAGGGTTTCAATAAATTGGTGTAGGGGTTTAAAAATAAAATTGTTTTTTATTTTTTTCAAGACAAAATATTAAGTTTTTAAATATTTAAATGTTGTTGTTGTCTTGCAGTCTGCACTTTCCTGCTGTCAAGGAAAATTGGGTCTCAATAACTTAGTGAGGCATTTGGGGACAATTAAAAAAAAAATAATAAAGGACAAAATATTAATTGTTTCCCGCCGAAGAAAATAGGGTTTCAATAAATGAAAACTCTGTGAAAATTTAATATTTTTTTTACGAAATAGACATACGAATTGTCATACTATAAGTATTAGTTTTACACTTGATTTAAAATCAAGATTGGCTCTTATTCCAGAATATGTATATGCGAGATTATAAGTTAGCATCGAGTTAATAGTAGGCTACAAAATCAGACCTACAATTATGTATTTGGTCTAAAATTTTTTGCTTTTTGAAAGTTGACATTTTGTCCGTGTCAACATTTTAGAATCGACATTATCACCAATTGATAAATTGTATAAGTCGACATATTTGACGTCGGCATTTTTTAATCGATATTTTGTGAATCGACATTTTAAAAATCGACATAATTTAGCCGACCGGTCGAATGCTCTAATACTAATAATATTGATCTGGTTAATTTTGTGATATATTTTAATTATAGTTCAATTAAATATTTGTTGTTGTTCTAAATTATAGTAGGATTTAGGAAGTATAATATTACATCTAAAATATCGATATATTCGAAATCGATAAAAAATAAAATATTCACAAAAGTATTAAAGTGACAACTTTATATTGCTAAATTGTAGTACAACACAATAAATAACCTAAATTGCCGTACCACACATGTAAGAAAATATTATATTTATAAAAAAATATCCTTTTCAAAAAAAATTAGTAAAGAAAAAAATCTGAATTTAATTAAAATATAATTCGATATTCTGAAAAGTCAAAATTATTTTACCGACGCCATCTTTTAGATTATTATCATGTCTGAAATTGATATTTCTATTAAAATCAATTTTAAAGTTTAAATAAGAGTTTAAACACTCCATACATATGGAAAATGATATTTCAAATTTGTAAAAAACGTTTATCAATTTAACAGTTTTTATGGCTAATTGTAGTAAAATACATTTCAAATATTTTAAGTTAAATAAGTGATTAAAACATTTTTAGGTCATATTACCTTAGCAAAAATGTTACACTTATAGTTGTCAGAATCAAACCAAATTTTGACAGGAAATACTTTTAAAAACTCTAAATATGGTGGTTATTTTATTTCGATTTTGACATAAGCAGTTATGATTTGTTGGCACAAATATTATCAATTTAGATAAAAGTATAATATTATCAAAATGAATGCTGTCAGAAAAATTTAAATGTCCAACTATCGAATTATGTTTTAATTAAATTGAATTTCATTTCCACTGATTGGAGTAGAACAGAGCTTTGTTGTTAAAAGAATAATTAAAATTTTTGAAAATGAAAATAATTGTTGTTAATTACGAATATTCAATACCTTGTATAGTCATTTTCTGTGCAAAAAAAGTGCAACCCTATAGCCATGCGTCATCTAAAATTCGTAATTAATTTTTAAATACTAAAATAGTATAAAATATAACTATAATGAAATTTATAAATTCAAAATTAAAATTTTTGTTCAATCAATTTTAAAACATACTGTATGTGATACTCTTAATAGTGTATATTATTTTTCAACTATTATTATAATATGGTATCTTACACTAATATAAGAGAAATGAAGTCCTTAAATGTCCTTCTGAATTTATTTATATTTTGTTTCTGTGGTTTATTTTTTGGTTTTGTTTTTGTTTTTTTTTATTAATTTGTTTATCCTTGAAGGGTCGTTGAAAAATTAGTGATGTGGGCACGCAATTAACAAGGACTAACGATTTTGTTGTTGTTGTTTTTTGTTTTTTTTTTCAAACAGATTTTTATAGAATAATTTTTTTCCGCCTTTTTAAAGAGAAGAGAACCATTTAATGAATATTATTTTTTTTTTAAATTTTTGTTGTGTTATACGAGAAAAAAAAATGAATTAAAATAAAAAAAAATTGGTTTTATGTGATTATGACGAGTAGCCCCTGTCTTAAAATGGGTGTTGCGAAATTTTTTATTACTATATAGTTGTTGTTGTTATTACTTCTACTGATCTTGATGCTACTGCTACTGCTGCTGTTATTGTTTTTGTTGTTCAAAAAATACAAATATCATTTCTACTTCAAAATAAAAAAACAAAAACAAAAAAAAAAATAACAAATAAAATAAAAATTTTCTGTAATGTTGAATTCGAATAATGTCGATGATGATGATGGCTGAATTTGAAAAAAAAAAAAATACTGACTGATTGTTGGTCTACTCTTTGATTTTTTTTTTTTTTTTTAAATTATCACAATAATGAAGTGGATAAAATCGCTTCTTCAATAAATTGTGCAAAAAAAAAAAACATTAAAAAACAAAAAAATATTTATTTTTAATTTTTTGTATACGTTTTCAAATTAGCGAATGAGTCGTTTTTTCGAATGAGTGAATTTATTAAAATAAAAATAATAATAAAAAAAAAGTTAAAACAAATTATAAAAAAAAAACGAAAATTAAAATAAAATTTTATTAAAAATATGTGAATTTATAGAAGTGGGATTTACTGATTTGTTTATGGTTGAAAAATCGCGATTTAAAAAACAAAAAAAACAATTTTTCGTTTTTCACGTAAAAAATTGTCATTTAAAAGGATTTCAATTCAATATTTTTTTACACATGAATAAAATTTGGACGCTTCAGAAATTGAGAGGTAAAATAATTTTACATAGATATGAACATTTTTTTTATAAAAAATCAAAAAAAAATATATGAAAGTCGGAATATAAAAGTTGTGGATCGTATGGCGGTTTTTATCAACAATTTAGTAAATATTAAAAAAATCTGCAAAAGTAAATTTTTGTTGGATTTAAATATTTAAATTTGTTTACGATTTTTATTTTGTAAATTTAATTTTTTAAATAATTTAATTGTTGTCAGGTTTCCGGCCACTAATAATTTTTTATATTTGATTGCAAATATCGATATTTCGGAAACTTGTAACAAAATCCGAAATATCGATTTGAATTTTTTGTTTACTATAGAATAAAATTTTGATACCTAAATAAAATTCGATCATTCCGATTCGTTTAGTAAAAATTAACATATAACAGGATCCAAAAACAATCACTTACAATGAACAACAAAGCCTCCGATATAGAACAAAATTGATAGAAAAGTTGATATAAAAAAAAAACAGGATATCAAAAAAATAGGACGAGAATAAGAAAAGTGTTACTCGATATAGAAAGAATTACTTTATCTATTTAAATAGAAAATATTTCTACAGAAAATTGTTTTTCAATTAACAAAACCCAAAACTTGGATAAATCTGGATTCGTATAAATTTTATATTTGTGGAAATTTGAACTTGAGTTAACGAAATCTTTAAAATATTTTTTTTAAAAAAATACCTAATTTTCAGTATTAATAATGGCTTATTTAACATTTAAGAGCCCACTCTAATCGGTATAGGGTGGCAGAAAATACAATCTAATAATGTTTTAAATATATAGAACTACAAAAATAGACTAATTAATTAGTTTGTGAAAATAATAATGACTAAAACTTAAAAAAAACTAGTTATTGACCAAGGTCTGCGCAAATCAACTTACGTTTATAGAATTTATATAGATAAAAAAAAATAATAGCCATATAATGGAAGAAAATTTTTAAAATAATTTCTTCCATTGTATGGCTATTATTTAAAAAAAAAAACGTAAAATTGATAAATAACTAGTTGTGCCCAATGCTAGGCTTAAACCTCGTTGCTAGTCTACAAGTTCTATACACTTCCAAGTGCAGTGAAAAAAGGATTCAAGACATCATATTTAGTTAAGTTTCTGTTTATCATCTTTATTTAATCATAAAACTAATGTTCTGTCAGAAATTACATTCTTTTATATAATTTTTTTTATTGGATAGAATGTACAATAAGATAAAAAGTGGTTACTGCTTTAGACATCTAATATGTTTTGTCAAAAAAAAAAAAACCTTTTCTAAAAATATCTGCAAAATCTGGTAAAGGGTTATTCGAATTTTCCACAGCTGTTTTACGTTTCTGTAAAATTATTTCGATTTCGATGACAGTAGACTGATGTCAATACAGACATTTTGAGACATTTTGGATACTTGTTGAATAAACCGTTGGTGACTTGTCAGGATTGCAATTACTTTTTTACGGTTTTTATTATAAAATATTTTTTTATGTTAAAATAAAACATTTTATTAAACACTATAAATTTCTTTAAAGTATATGAATGGTTGTAATAACTAGGATAATTCCAATATCAATATTATCTCTATCAAGGACATTCGCTACTTCGTTTACTTACATGATTGATTGATTTGATCCATAGTTAGTATCATATACGTGGTATCATAATGGACCTTACCAGTCTAAGTGTGTCGACGTACTGTCGGTAGCCATCACTATCTACCTACCTACCTACCTAGTATCATATCCAAAAGTACACAATCATATACAAAAATGTTGCCGATTTATCAAGACAGTAAATTTTGAGAAATTAGCACAGTTTTTCTTCTACAATTCAACTAAAATACAAAATCGAAATTTTTACTAGATTGAAAAGAACAAAAAACAAAATTCTATTTCTATAAACCAGTGGTATAACTATATGTTTTGATATAGTGACTATATATATCCATACATATAACAATCTATATAATATGCATATGGATATTATGTTTTGGTAGGTATGATAATGTCAAATAAATTGAGTGCATTGATATTATATATTTCTACACAAATAACACTTTTAAACCTACAAAACAAAAATAAAAAAAATTAAGAAAAATTTTGTCACCATAATTCTGAATGGTGAATTTTTTCTTATTATTTTTATGTTTTGTTAATAAGAAATTATTCTTCTAATTACAACTCGATCGCAAAAATTGGCTTACACTTTTGTTCTAGCTTTGACTCTCTATATATATTATATACAATATATTTACTGAATGATAGTACACGATGAACGACGTGGTGAGTAAAAAAGTAAGATTACTTGATTAGTAAATCACACCAGAAAAATATAAAAATTTTAGCAAGTTCTTAAGCCTAAACATATGCAAAACGGTGATGAACACTTATTCTTTTTAAGTTTTCAGTCAAAATATAGTTAATGATATTGTTTATATTAATTGTGTGTAAAAATGAGCACATGTATATCAATAAGTATAGGTATAGTTATATTATTGTAAATGCTGTATGAAGTTATGAATATGAATATGAATGGATAATAATTTTGGATTTCAATAACTTTATTTTTTAAAGATTTTTATTCAAAATAATTATATGTTATGAAACTTCGTTTCGCTTATAATTCATTTTAGAATAAAAAAAGCGGTTAATAGAACTAACTGGCAATAGAATAAAATTTATTTGAAAATTTTCTTTACTAAAAACTTAATTTTTATGGTATGAACTTTTTTCCTTAATTTGGGTACGAGATAAATAAAATACAAACACCTTAACATCATTATTTTTTCATCAGATTATTTAATTTTATAATTTCGAGACTGAACGGTTAATATCCTAATTTCTTCAACGCTTTGGTATTTACAATAACATCAAACAAGACATGACAGAGACAATAACATTGTCTATTTATCAATTTTTTAATGTTTTGTATCGCAACCAATTTTAATGTGGAAAACTGCATCTATTGTGAAGTAAAACTTGCCATCATAATATTAAAGTTCCATTTTATTTTAAATGATAACGAACATGTATTCCATAAATAATTAGAATAATTGAAAAACTTTTTTATGTACATACATTCATGATACAAGCGGGATTCGAACTCGAAAATATTCTTTTACTATTACATAACATAGTGGATATAACATAACCACTATACTATCTTAGTCTGTTCAAATTAATGGCTGTCTTTAATACTGACGAATATTTTTTGATTATATAAAGAACCAAATCTGATGAATTAAATGTTTAAATACGCTGAAATCCGAAAATCCACTTTGATATCTTATGCAAAAACAATAATTTATCGATCTACTACGTTGACAGTAATGGGATTTTATTGTGTTAAATTATATTGAAATTAGTATTAATTTCATCATAAAGTATTAGATATTATATTTTGATTTCATTGTATATGCATTCAAGAATCAAGCGATTCAGAAAACAACAACAATTATACCAAAACAAATATTTTTTTTATATAAAATTGTGTTTGAAAGAACTACTTCGGTGCAGTTGCACAGGGGACTCACTAGTATATATATTTATATACAGATATATATTGCATATATGTATCGTTATTTACTATTCCTATATAATGAAATAAGATTATGTAAATTTATTAAAATGTATTGTTATAGCTATGTTAAATGTATCTAGAAATGAATAATGATGCACTGAAGGCTTCTGTCCATGGCTACGGCTTGTGAATAAGTGATAATATATACTTATTATATATTTTCATAAGGATTAACTTCCATTTTATATAGAGCTGAATAATAACCAAATATCCTTTATAATTTTAACATCAGTACAGTAGCCCTCTCAAATAAGATTATAAATTGTTGGCAACACTACGTAACGAAGAAAAATAATTCATAAAATAAATTCACTAATTTTAAAAAAATAGAATTTTAAAAACTAAATTTACAAATCTACAAAACTTTACTATTATAACATTCAAACTGCATCGTATCTAGCTCTCTTTTAACAACAAAATACAAAAATTAACTACAGTTATACATTTTTTTCTACGCAATCGCTCCTTCTTCTACCTAACAGATAACTCATTTTTTATTTCCAAAGTAATTTTTGTTTTTCTTTTTTAACGTTTTTGTTTGTAGAAGGATACACGATAAATTGTGATCTTTTGATGTTTTGTTTTTTTTTTCTCATACTTATCAAAGGATTTTTCATCTTTACAAAAAAAAAAAATAAAAAAAAAATTCTGAAATTACAAGATGAAGAAAAAAAATGGCGAATTCTAGAAAAAAAGCCCAAAAAAAATTTAAAACTGCTAAAACTTTTTCAGATTTAAACAATTTTAAAATATCCTTTTTTGTAATCAGCATTTTGTTTTCCATTAATGTACGACTTTTTTTCATTATTATTTTTTTTTTTGTTTTTTATTATTACAATTGCATTATGGAAATTAAATGTTTTCCTTTATTGCTTTCTCTGTAATCCTTATTGATGAAACTTTTTCTGTTTTAACCAAAAAAAAAAAAAAAAAAAAACAACAAAAAAAATATTTTCCTTTTTAATAATTTTCATTTTAGTGGAAGTTTTAAATGTCGATTGAGATCATTTTGAGCGTATCAAATTTAAAGCGGAGCAAAAAACAAAAAAAAAAACAAACAAAATGAAAAAAAAAACTCATTTTTTATAAAAGCAAATGTTACATAAATGTGAACTTTGCAGTTTTCTGGATGACTTTTGTTAAAGGATAAAACAGAGAGGAGAAAAATAATAACAAGAATAAAAAAGTCCTTTGGATATGCAATTACCTATAGTATGCGTATAAGAGGAGGATCTTATTATAGAATAAAAGAAATAATTTAGTATTAACAAGGAATAAGATTATTATTTTTATTTTTATTGGATTTTATTTGATTATTTTAATATTATAAGATGTCTTAAGAATCCCAATATTATTAGAATTCGTGCTGTTGCATTGGAATTTTAATTGAATTTTAACATCTCTTTTATGAAATGTTGACAAAGTGATAAGAATTTTTCTAAAGTATAGAGTACGGAATCGAATACCAAAGTATATTGTGCTAAAAGACAGCTGTCAACAACAGCTGTCAAAACAAATCAACCCATCCCAGCTCTACGATTTTAACAAGAAAAACAGTCCGAAAGTCTAAATATTTTAGGCATTGGTAGGCATAGTGGAATGAGAATATTTTCTACATATAGCTACGAACGTTGCCAAATGTTTGGGTTTTCTTTAGCGATGTAAGACAGTATTTTGTCCAATGTCCAATGAAGACATTGGTGTTTGGGTAATGTATTACAAAAAAAAATGTATATATAAAGTTAACCAAATTCGAGTGGCAAAATCAATTGACTATTTGTATTTCCAAATTCCTATTAATGCAAAACAGAAATGCGTAAATTAGAAGTATAGTTAGCATATTACATCAATTAGAAGTATAGTTAGCATATTACGTAAATTAGAAGTATAGTTAGCATATTACATCATAAAGATAATTTTGACCTTATGTGGAAGCGGATGTTTCCTTTTTGAATGATAGAACCTTAAATTGAAATTTATAATGTGTTTTTTAAATTAAGATTGAAGGTAAATTTCTTATTTAATTGAAAGATAGGTGTTAAAAATAATTTGCGGTATATACATGCTCTGAGAAACCGCATTCGATCAGGCCAATTTTGGACTACTTTTTAAGTAATTCGTCAATAATACTGGTTCTGTTGTCTTCCAAAGCATTTTGGTTTATCAGCATACACCAATGACTTCACATAACCCCAAAGAAGAAACTGATTATAGTGGCATTATAATTGAACCATTTTTCGAAATGATGTTGATGTTACCACCAAATCTTTCTTTCCTTCAATACGTCCTACCATTGAAATTTTGGGACAAAAAATCATATATCATAGATCTGTAACGAGCACCAACATTCACTGTAATATTAGATTCAACTTCGTTTTTAAAGAAATATGGACTGATGTTGCCTACTCCATATAAATCACATTATACGGTGCATTTTTCAGGATGCAATGAAACCTGCTGAATTTTATTATTGTTTTCGTTCCATATAAGGTATTTTAAGTTTTTTACGTAGCCCTTCAACCAAAAATGAACTTCATCGCTTAACACAATTTTTCGATTGAAAAGTGAATAAGCTTCAAGCTGTTCTATGGTTCAATCAGCAAACAAAGGACGCTTATTATGGTCAAGTAGCTTTACTTTTTGAACCAATTGAATCTTGCATTGGTGTAGAAACCTTTACGCAAAATTTCCTATGTGGTGGTTGCACACACAGTCAAATTTGTTGTGAACGTCGACGAATATTCAAATTTGGTTCTTCATCAATACTATAGCTCTTACAGCACCGATATGTTGTTGTTGCATCGAGTAGAACAAATAATGTCCGAAATCTATCTATAGTTCGAGACGAATAATCTTCTCTGATGAACGATTATGTAAACCAAAAATTTCACGAAGTTTGGCGAATTCGGCGAATCTAATTTTGAAAATAAATTTCACCAATTTGTAAGCATAGTTGCGGCCTGAGTCTTTCTATGATAATTTGCCAATGCTTACAGAAATGAAATAAAAAATTTGGATTCAATTTAAATTTAAATGTGTTTTATTTCAATAGAATTTTAGGTAGAAGAATATTACACTAAACTATAGTTTTGGTTTTATTCATTAACGTTGCTACTATTAACCCGCAAGTGTTTTAAAATATTTTGCAAAGATTATCATATAATTTTTAAGCTATTATTAAATTGCATTCGTAAAGTGATTAAAATTAAACCTCACAAAAGATGATAATATAATTTTTATAAACTGATTTAAATTTGCTGTTGAATCTTCCCAAATTTGTTTTTAAAGAAAAAAAAATTTTAAATCACAATTAATTTTCCCTTATGTTACATACTGACAATTAATATTTATTTTAGAAGTCTCAATTAGACCTTTCTAATTCACTAAAAATTTTATAACACTACCAATTTGAAGAAAAAATATTGTTAATTAGCCAAATGTCAATTTAAAAAATTTAAATCCGTTTACTAAAGCAATAGTATGTTGTGATGTATAAAAGAACCTTCAAGTCCTACCTATTTGTACATATTAAAATTTTTTTAGGTAGCTGAAAATTGGCTATGATTATTCATTAACTATAATGAATATAATTTAACAAAATCCCGGGATCTTACTATAAAGTAGCCGAATTCATGTTAGCATGACGTGTTTGTACTTGCAATGAAACATGCGTCGTTGTCTTACAGATTTTTTTCTCTGTCACTAAGAACAAAAAAACCTGCGCAGACGCGTAGAAAATTCTTTAGCAGTCATTCTTGTTCATAGAAGCTGCACCTGAACAATTAGTTATATTACATTATTTATAATTATAATTATATTATTATATTTTTATAATATATAATTAAATATATTTTAATATATTTTATATATATCGGAAGTTGACTGTTGAGACCGAGATTTTCAAATGGGAAGAGGTACTTTTTTATACAAATTCGGATATATTTCTGTTTATAAATTATAAAGATGATATGTTGATAAAAATTTATTATGATATACATTTGATTTATTTATTTATTTAATTCATCATCACCTCAAAAGAGCAATTTTGCTCGTACAGAGTGTATATTTATAAAATTAAATGTTAAAACAGTAGAAAATCAAAATAGTAACAATTAGTTGAAATGTATACAATAATTAATTAAACTTAAAATTAATATAAAATAAATAAAAATATAGCTTATTAAATTAAATTAATAATGACTTTGTAAGACTCTGCACGAACTCTGAATAAATATAAAAACAAAATATGGCCCTTGTTGTCAGTTTTCAGTTCATATGTGAGAAGTGTCAGCAGATATTCAAAATCGTTATTGTGATTACAAAATAATCATTTGTCAGCAAACTATAATTGATAAATTGTGAATACCGACATGTTTTTATGAAAATTATGAATGTCAGTTTTTCCAATTTGTAGTAAAATTTAGTATGATTCAATAAATTAATAAATATAATTAATTTATTACTATTTAAATTTAATTTCGCTCTGCAGGCATAAAGCGAAGGCATAAAGCGAAGACACTGTGACAAATTTATTTCCTCTTTTCACTGGATAATCAAAAAAACAAACCTTTTCAGTTTACTGAAAATATTTCTATTTGTGGTGGCATAACAGTAAAATAAATATTGTATTTTCGCAATTACAAATATAGACAAGAAACAAAAAAATTTAGTCCTTTTTATTTCAAATGCCATCCTAATTTTATTGTCAATTTTCTATAACAATTCATTAAGGATGATGTATTGAAGATCCTTTTATTACCTGGATAGCGTCAATTCTACTCTGTTTTTATTTTCTGCTATCGTCTAAAAACAATTTTATTTTTACTATACCTTCACGATCAGTTTAATAATGGGTAATATAGAAATTGAATTAAAATGAATGCATAGACACACAAGCAAAAATTTTGCAAATATACTAACACACATCCATATACATCATTCAGGATTACAAATTGAATGTTATATGATGTGCTGAATTTCGGTTAATCTAAAATTGTACATCTGTTTTATTTGCACAGTAATGCAATACACTACTCTCTGTATGATAATGATAATATAATAAAATTAAATAAATAAATATGATTCCAAGGATATAATATATATATATATATATATATATATATAATTTGTACATATTATCCTTATTTTTTTTTTTAATCCTTAACGCCGTGTTGTCCTTGCTACTGATAAAAATGAGCAGTTAACAGAAAAAAATAGCTAGTTATTTTTTTTTTGTCATGAGTCTTAAAAGAGATAAACGAAATTTTTGTCCTAATTCAAAATGCTGTTTATCACTTTTTTTTTTCTTGTTAATTGAATATCCTTAAAATTATCCTGTATAAAATATAATTTTCAATTTATATGTAACGTCTATATATGTGCAGAAGATTTAAATTGACTGGTTGGTATTAATATAAAATTGTCAAATCGAAAAGATCAATTCTCGCTATTTTGCTAGAATCTATGTTAAATTTAATTGTGTGAAATTTACCGCACTGTAAAGAAGTAAAAAAAAAAAATAATAAAATAAAATTGAGGATGATAATAATCCTTGAAGAAAAGATTTTTAATCCTTATTAAATTCAATTGAAAAAAAAGTAATCTAAATCTTAAAAGAAGGTGATAATAATGAGATAATTTTGTAACTGGAATTTTTTTAATATTCTAAACATTTATTTTGAAAATTGAATTAAATTTATGTGAATTTAAAATAATTGGGTTTAATTTGTAAATTATATAAGGAACATTGAATTTATGCTGTATAGATAGAGTGTGTAGTTTTGATTTAAAAATTGTTATTGTGAACCTTAGTGTATTTGTGGACTTTAGTTATATTGTGGACTGTAGACAGAATATTAATTAAATGCAATCTAATTTAAATTCATTAAAACTTTTGATTCCGTGAGGTATAATTTAGCTGACAATGTAATCATTGAAGCTTTCCGACTCTATTTTCTAATCACTAAAACTAAAGATTTGAATTCGACTTCGCCTTGGTTCACTGAGGATATTAGGAAGCTATCGACTTCCCTTGGTTCACTAAGAATATTAGGAAGAACAACTAGAGCATGGTAAAGAAATTCTTTGGGCATTGCAAAGATATAATAGGTAATAACAGGTTTCCGTGGATCAAATCCTGCTCTTAAGCCTTTAGGATAACATCTAGCTGTTGTATTTAAACACAATATACCTATTTGTTTTTTTTCTATTATCACAAATTTTGGGAGTAACTGAATATCACAACTATTTTCACCTCCTGTGTATAAATGAGTTTCTTTCCATTCGGAAGAAGAAGCTATTGCAGTGTGTTTGACCATCCTGAGTATGTAATAGAACTAATGTAGGTTCACAATACCCTAGAACATGATGTAAAAATCTATTAGTAACTACACAATGTTGATTGGAATCATATAATAAAGCCCAATGGGACGGAATTAAAGTAAATTTATCTTTAAAACGTTGATTGCGTTGATCACGCATATTGCTAAATTATTTCCTGTTGGACTGTCTGTCATTGATACATTTTGTGTTTTAGAATATATTGCTGGCAGAACTCCAGATAAAAGTCAAGCCTGTGGTAAGGCCAATAAAGTATTTTTTAACAGTTTGCCATCAAATGCTGGAAGTATTTTCTGACAGTTTGCTATCAAATGCTGGTCCTTGTTTAAAGCAGGAGTTGATAATTCCACCCCATATAAATTTTCACTCTGTTCTAAGCCAGGATAGCATGTTGATAAAGTATATGTACCTCATTTTTATGAAGTAAACGAATTAATCGCATACAATTTTGTTCAAAATATCGACATATAAAACCAATGATCAATGCATCTTGGAAAAAGAAAATTGCTTTTAAAACTGAGTCAATTGTTCTATCAGAGCATATTCTGGAAGTTCCGGTATAATGAGACATAGCAATATTAAAGCATGTCATCAAAAATTGCCTTAAATCGACGTTATAGAAACCATGTCAGAACGATCTGTATCCCTATACATTGCTAAGTAATTTTCAATTATTTTATTATCAAAAATAAGCCCTAAGAGACAATTTCACCCAAATGTGTTATTTGTGTTTAACTAGGTATATGTGATTAAACATTTTTTTTTTTATTTCATTTTTATTAATTGATTATTATACATTTTAGTATTGTTTCATCGCCTGATTGGCATTATTGAAACATTATAATATACAATTGAATTCAAATTTAATTTTTATCTCATCCTTATTTCACAATAAATTTAGGGTAACATTTATAGTAAAATTAATGTATGTATACAGAATTAAGTATACTGTTTATGAAATTGAAATACTACAAAAATTATTTATAAGATTTATAAATAAAATAAAAATAAAATTTATAAAAAATTGATAGCTAGATATATAATTACAAAAGTTAAATTCAGATATATAATAAAAATAAAATAACCATTTAATTCACTAAAGAAACATTAAACATATACAATTCAAGTGATACAATCCAAATAACTGGGCTCCAATAAATATTGTTTTAATTCCCTTGTGAAAAACCTTATGTTTGACAAATCTTTAATTCTTTGGGGCACAGAATTGTATAATCTTTAACCAGATACGGAAATTCTCTGAGACGATAGTAAAGATCATCCACAATCCTAATATCATTTCTGTTCCTGGTGTTAAAACTATGACCATGACGCTGTATAGAAGTAATATTAGAGTGATCAGCATTATCAATAATTTTATATATTTTCAAAATCTGCTGATACTGAGATATTCCTTTAATAGGTAGAATTTTATTATCTGAGTATAATCTATAAGTACTATGTCGCAAAGAGAAGTTCAAAATATTTTTTGATAACTTATTTTGAAGCTATTTGCAACTTAAACCATAGACTAATCAATTTTATTCAAAATTATTCTTTGCTTAAACTGTCCAACTGCAGTAACATTAAAAGGGCATATAGGTATGTGCCGTCTTTTCCGAATAGAGTAGAGTAGAAGAAGTGGAAGAGCAAAAGAGCAGCAAAATATTTTATTTTGTTAAAAACTAAAAAAACAACTGATATTTGAGCTGTTAAAAAAAATGTACAAAATTAATTAAAATGTTTTAAATTTAAAATTAACATTTAAATAATTTATCAAAAATTATATTCTATCATTAGTTTCAATCATACCATTTCAATTTACAATTTACCATTTCAATTGAAAACTAAGATGGGATGGAATCTAAATTGATTTTATGATGGGATATGATCGGATGGAAATTATCTTTAAAACCTAAAATGTATATACATATACCTTCTTTAATTACTTTAATACCGTTTTTAACTACGGTTTTTTTTTTAAGTAGTTATTTAGACAATTTGCTTGCATTTTACTTCAACTTATTTTATTTTTTACTACTTGTTTACTACAACTAACAATTTACTTAAGACTTGCATTTTATTTCAACATTTAAATATTAAATTACATAACATAATTTAATTTACTTCATTATCATTCTTTACAACTTCAACATTCTTTACTATCTTCAATCAAAAATAAAATAATTATTCTTCAGATTCTGATTTTCCATAAGCAAATAAATTGTTTTTTTTTTGTTTTCGTTTTTCTTAACTCTTTCTATTCACAAAAAATAATCCAATTCCAATCCAACAATCCAATTTTTTAATATTCTCTTTTTTTCAAACAGATTAAATCGAAAGAGCTTTATTATTTTATGAACTAAATTTTTTTTTATATGGTTCTTTTTTTCTCTTTACATATTTCTTTCTTCAATTTAAAGAGTATTTTGTTTTGTGAAACAAAATTGAAATGAAACACAAGAATTTCATATAAAAATATTAGAAAGAGCAATATTTTATCAAAGACACAATCCAGTTTTACCAAAAGTCATTTAGATGTCGCAACAATCGCTTAAATTATTTTGTTTAGTAATGAAAACATTGTATCTGATAAAAAAAACAAAAATAAGCAAATAAAAATGAAATAATATTGAAAGAAAAAATTGTTATTTTTAAAAATTAAAAATTAAAAATAAATAAAATTTAATTAATATTATTATTAAGTACATATTAATTAAAATATATATACATATATATATTTTTTATTACAGGTAATTGCTGGAGCAAGTGTAAGAGGTTGGTTAGAATTATTACCATCAGCGAATTGGTTAAAAAAATTAAAAACGGTTTTAGTGTCAAGTGAAATTAATGTTCAACATTTTTTAGCTGGTTGTTATGTAAGTTTTATTATTTTCTTTAATTTAAAATACATTAATTTATTCATATCATTAAAATTTATTTAATTAAAATTAATTATTATTTTTTTTTTATTTTAAATATAATTCAGGTATGGTATGAAGTATGTAAAGATATTGTAGCTGGTGATGAATTAAAATCAAATCCAAAGGATCCAATACAATTAAAGGATATATTTAGTAATGGCTTCAATTATAATGAAGATAAAACAAGTAGTGATAGAGAAAATGGTGAGTTTTATTATTTTTGAAATTTTTATGTGTTTGAATACAAGGACAGAAGTAATAAAAACATTTTTTAGTTTATAGATAAAGTCTTTACTGAGAACATGGTTAGGTTATAAGTTTAGGGATTGTTTTAATCAAAAAGTAAAAATGTATTTGTATGAATAAGTTTTTTCACCTCTAAAAGACTGTTAAGCACAAAAATATATTCTTATTTCATATAGGCCATTTTACGAACTGAGTTTGAGAATACACACGAGAAGTGGTCCATAATGGCTCTTCTTAAACTGAATTTATTTCTTTTTTTGTTTGTTTTGTTTTATTACAACTATCTTAATAATTTTATTCTAAATAAAATACAAAATATTAAGAATAAGTTTTGGTTGGACCAAAGCTTCTAGGTCAAATCATTGATTTTTTAGAAACTTAGATGAATTTGGCTAAGTATTTGAAAATCTGGAACTTAGCTCCAACACCATTAATAATTTTAGTCTGCGTGTTTGCCGAGCATTTAGATGGTTTTGAAGTGTGGTGAAATATGATGTTGATTTGGATTTGGTTGTTTCTTTTACATATGAAATGTTTAGATCTAATCGTATTTCTATGCAATTTCTTACAAATCAAGGGGGCATTTAAAATAGATCGTAATACTTTTGATTGAAAACGTTCAACTATTTCTATATTTGAATTGCTTGTAATAATACTTCATAGCTCAAGACCGTATGTCCAAACCGGTTATAATATGGCGTATTATCACTTTGATATAAAGTGACAGATTAGAATAACGCCCTATGAGCCAGTATAGAGTTGGTTTAACTTTATTCTGGTTTACTTTTTATTTCTGATAATGTGAGATCTGCAATTAAGTCGGCAAATTTATTCATCTTATGACATTAAAATATCTGTTTATGACATTACAATGCTGTTTTGCTAATTAATGGTTCAGAAACAAAAAAGGGAATGGTGTTGGGCAACGAATTAGAATTAAATGGAAGTGGCTATCCATACAAAAAAGTGTCCAATGTTTTGGGTATATTCCTCTCTTTCTTTGGTATTTCCGATTGTCAAAAAACAGAAATAGACGAATATATTCGTTCAATATATTTTCTCTCTTTTTAATGGAAATTATTTTGATAAATAAACAGGATAGTGCTCTGAATTTAATATGCCTCAATTTGTATGTTTTTTGACTTTATTTTTTTTATTTAAATATGATGAGTAAGAATATCTAACAATAATGGATAAATTAATCAAAATTAATTAAATTAATTTAATTTTACTATGCTTTTTTAAATTTGGTATCCATTTTGCAGTTTGAATTCCTTCAATCCATCATTGTTTCAAACCATCGTCTTTTGGGAAACTACAAACATATATATACTTTTTTTAAAATTATATCCAATATATTCAAATATATATATAATCCAATATATTCAAAATAAATATTTAAAATGATATTCAAAAAAAAAATTTCTTTGTCCGGATATTTAAATTATCCTAATACTACACTGTTTTGTTTAGAAGTTTTTAAAAATTCAAAAGATGTAAAATATAATACTTACATATGTAAAGACACGTAATTTTCTTTTTCCAAATGAGACTTACAGCCTGGAATGATACAAATCTTCTTTTTACGTTCCATTTTTCCTTAAAATTTGTAATTTTTTAACAATTTATAATAAAAATCAAAAATTTTATTGACTTTTTTTAATATTTATTTGACAATAACAAATTTTATTTTTGCCTACTTCATTGCTAGTGTTCGTACTTTTTGAAAATTTCATATATCCATATATTACACACTACTGCTACATTTTCAATATTTCAGAAACATGAATGATTTTTTTTTTTTCAAATAATTTAACAGCAATACTTTTCTGTGTAATAATAGAATACGATAATAAAGTAAAAGAAAGTTTAAATTGAAAAAACATTGTTATTTTTATTAAGATTATATTTTGATACCTTTTATTTTATTCATACTCAAAGATTTTACTAATTTTCTACTTAAAAAATTTATATTGGCCTAACACTGAAAAAATTTTTTTTTTGACAATTGGAAACCAAACAGAAAGAGAAGTACTAAAAAAATATGGACAAAATGTTTGTATTTTTGTATGGGATAGCCACTTCCATTTAATTCTAATTCGTTGGTGTTGGGACTATTGTTGGTTATTTATTCATCGATTAACCTCAAATTATTGTTTACTCATTATATATATACAATACACATATGTATTAGTGAAATAAATATATAACAATAATGAATGACATTTGCTTTGATAGTGTTACCTATTATTATATTATAATCTTCAATTTAATTAACAACTATTTGTGTACGTAATATAGGCTTTGTGGACTTCGATAACTATTTAATCATAGGTGTTATGGCTTTGATAAATTAATAGACCTTGTGGCTTTACTCTAATTTTTTACATTAAGCCTTTGTGACCTATTATTTCGGTATCTCTTCTTACCTACACTGACAATAGGATATCACTACAGATTGATAGGCGATAGAAATGAACTAAAATGCCGGGTATGTGATCTGAACAATCGACAACATCACGAACACATTACAGATCTTCTCAACTAATAACCAAAAATTATTAGAACACATTTGAATGCAAATTCAAAAAGTATTATAAAAATAAATTCTACGATATTCCTACCAAACGGTATAATTTGCCTATGAATTGAGATATTTCAGTATAGTATCAATGTTAGTTCAACCTTGGTATTCCCCACAATATTTAAATATATTCATTCTATTTATATATTTTTTTTATTATTTAAAGAGCCGAATTAAGTTTTTATTAAGCTGAATCCTAGTTTTTATTCAATTGCATACAACAAACATCTCGTGCCAGTTGCAAAAGTAGTATTTCAGCTTAATAAAAAGTTACCAAAGATTTCATTCTATTATCAAAAAAAATTTAATTTTTTTATTAGGGAGATTTGAAAAAAAAAAATATTTCAATTAAAAATTCATAAATTTTAATCCTTAATATTTATTTTAAATCACATCACCAAAAACAACATAAATCAAACATACGTCATATCAAAATGACATTTAATTAGACAGTAAAAAATAGAAATAAAAAAAAAAAAACAGTAAAAAATTATCATAAAAACAAACAAATAATTTTTAATAACCGGCGTGTGATCATTAAATTGTTTATTTTTGTTTTTAATTTCCAAAGTACAATTCTTGATGATCCTTGCTGTTCTCAACAACAACAAAACTAATGATGATGGTACACACCATACGATGACTATATTATAAAAAAAAAAAATAATTATATAACAGAATCCCTATACTATTCTGATCTGATGATAATTTTATTAAAATTGGAATATTAAATATGCCACGCGAATTAAAAATAGAGGGAGACAACAATATTACAATATTCATAAAGTCGTCCTGTCAAAACGAATAATAAAAAGAATGAATTCCCTTTGGCAAATTTTTTTATTGTTTTTTTTTTATTCTAGATGTCATCGCTGTGATAATGTTAGGTTCATTCACTTATAATAGTGAATTAAATAAAATAAAAAAAGAAAAAAGAAAAATTACTAGCTGATATCCTTTAGAATTAAGGATTTTAGCATATCTTTTACATAATTTTATTTTTTTTTATATTTTTGTTTTTATTGTTTTTATTTTGCTGATTTTGATTTAAAAAAAAGCAAATGTCATTCATTATGTTTATCGGTTACGTTTATACAATTGTGATAGTGTCATTTGTACTGTCATATCTACATACTGATGAGGGTACAGTGGTGGAAACTATTAGATGGTCGTAATAAATAGTTTAATTAAATGAAAGTCTTATTCAAATCAACTACTTAATGATTAAAAATCTACGAAGCTTGATCTACAATATATACTGAGTGACGCAGTAGGTGGATCGCTTGTCTTTCAACTTATAGGTTCCAGAAGTTCAATACCCTTTGCCTTTGGGATAAAATAAATGACAACAAATAAGTGAGAGTATAATCTTGGTTGGTAATAAATTGAATAAAATAAAACAATTCTATTTAAGAAGGCTCACTTCCTGACAATAGCAGTGGTTTTCCACATTTAATGAGTAGTTAAGCCAGTAATTTATTAAATAAATGCTCGAAATATTGTAAGTAGTAAGCTTGAAGTACCGTACTTAATTAAGCACGAAAAGGTATTCTACCGAAGTTACTGTCAAGAACATAAAAATAAAAATGTTATTGGTATAATATTTACATTTTTTATAATTGAGTAGGTACCTACCATTTGAAACAAATGAACAGTATGACAGCCACAATAATGAAATAAATCAAATTACAACTGAAGTATTATTATCTACGCTTTTCAAGCTATAAATTAGTGATTTAAAATCAAAATAAATTCAAATCGACAGTGTTTAAACGTTAAGAATGAAATTTCTATTGTACCAGATATTTGAAATGCTCCACTATATACCCATAATTGCTATTACACTAAATTATTTCGACAGAGTACAAAAACATCTAATAAGTAATGTAAATGTTATATAAACACCGACCTCAGTTGTTTATTGGTCGTATTGCTTTTTGTTCGTGTTTAACGGTGGGAAAAATTCTATATAGACCTTAAAAGACAGTTGTATATGTGCCAGGCATGAGGGCTAAACTTAAAACTTGTTCAAAATATGTCGTCATCTGTTTCATTCCTGATTTTTCATTAATACACCATACCGACGCTCTTGAAACTGAGGCTCTTATTAATCCCTCGACTTTTTTTCTTTTAGGTATTAGCGCAGAGTAATCTTCCTGCGGTAATCAATTGTTTTTGTTATATACAATTTTCTACATTACAATTATTGTCTTGTTGTCTAGTTGAATATTCTGCAGGATCATACTGTGTTATTGTCTTTTGTTGAATGCAGTCATAGGGCCATGCAACATATGGATACAACAAAGCTCTTTCATTTGACTCTGTTCTACGGATTCAATTTTAATTTTAATTAGGTATAGATTAACCGGTTACAGAATTTTGTCTAAAGTAGGAGTAGGAGTCTCCAGTTGCACCAAAATACGTATTTTAGTTAGGTTAGAGTTTGGTTTTGCCTGTTCTGTTTTTGTCCTTCATATACAAAGGTTACCTATACGATATTATAGATATTTTTATAGACTTGTAAAATCATACAATCATCTGTAGAGGTAACCCCCATGTTATTTGAAACATATTTTGACATGAAAGTCAATCCATTGTAGTTTACTGGCAAATTTTATTCCTAGTTGTTTTTGTTAGTACACGGTTTTATGGATATTTTGTATGGGTTGGTATATGTTCGGTGATATAAAAATAGCTTTTTTTTCCTCACGGCTTTTAACGCTTTATGTTCTCCTCCATCCCTCAACTTAGGCGTTCCTTTTATAAAGGCCAACAGGTTTGAGGGTTCTATCCTGCAGAAGCTTTCTGAGGTTATGTAGTGCGTTTCCAACAACCTGAGTCTCAGTCTTAAAAGAGCTAGGCACTCTCCTACAACATATGTGAAGGTTTCTTCCTCTTCCAGACAGTGTCTTACAGGTTGGATCGTCACTTAGTGCTAGTCTACACATGTGCTGATTCATGTGGCTATGACCAGTAAGTATGCCGACCATCTTCCTACATGCTACCTAAGAGTTAGCAGGAAGTTGGTTATTTTGATGTTTGTTCTTGGTGCATATATTTTGGAAACATTTCCAAAGAATGTTTGTTTCCCTCTTCAGGGTTTTCTATCGATAGTTTAATATTACCAATAGATATACCAACTGCCGGTTCCGGGCCATAAATGTTATATTAGAATAACTACTACCATCTCTTAAACAAATTCCGTCACAAATCGCTAGATGCAGTAAAGCTCATCCCTACAAAGTTTGTATACCGAGGTGGAATAACACCGTGGTGGAATAATGTTAGAACGATTTAAATACGTTCATAGTTAGGAGCTCTAATATGAATTTTTCTTTTTTGGAAATTTTATTTATTTTAAATTTCTTGCGTTTTGGAAATTGCGCAAGAAATGACAAAAATAAAAAATTTGAGTAATATGAAATTTTTGTCATATAAATTAATTTGTAGAATATCGGAAATGATTGTCAATGATTACCTTTAATATCATACCTTCGAGAGATGACATAAGACGACATAAGTTCGATATAAGTTTGAACGAAACTTAAAACGACATAAGTTCGACATAAAAAACGACATAAAATTTCGACATAAGTTCGACATAAGTTGAAGATAAATTTTTTGCGAACTAAGGTATATCATTTTTGTATCGAACTTATATCGTTCACACTCTTGACACGGGGCCATGGCTTGATTAATTGATCAACAGTGATTTCATAGCTGTTTTTTGTGGTGAAATTGCTTTATCTGTCTCCAATTAAAAGCGTTAAATTTACATTCTTTAGATTGTCATTTAGTCACAATATTCTGGTGTTTTTACAGCGTAATTTTACAGAGACAACTCTTCTAGAAAGTGCTTCGATTACTCTAACCCTCTTTGACACTAGATTAAAAATAATCAAAAATTAGAGTTCAGAAATACGGGAACCTAAACTTAAAAATTACATGACATAATACAAAACTATTATAGAGCCCTCCATACTCTTACCTTGTATCAAAGCTCTTAATTGATAAAAATTCTGTATTTTCCACCACTGTAAATAAATTAAAAACAAAAAATAATAATTTCAAATATTAATATTCAAAATCCTTATACATCGTGTAGTATTAGAATCCTATTATTGATTCTAATGAAGTTGTATATTGTATAATTTACGCAGATGTAAGTATATATATTATATATTATAACTATAAGTCAGATTATAAGTAGACGCATGTGAATTTTGTTATTGTTTTCATAACTTGGTTAATGAATATAATTTGGAAAACCACCACCATCATCAACAAACACCATTGCTATACCACTGATTTTAATAATTTTTTTTTGTTTTTTCAAAAATTATTATCCTAGTTGATTTGATTTTACAGTGATATCCTGTAGCTTATTACCAAAGAGATTATAATTTTTTTCTTTTCTTTTTATTTACTTATTCATTTTAATATCATTGAAAATAAATAAATAAAATGAATTAAATTTAAAAAAAAAAAAAAATAATAAAGTAAAGAGGGAATAAAGTGTTGGTGTTGTTTTTGTTATTTTAGAATCAAAATAGGGTAGGTATGTTTCGTAATTGAATTATGTTAAGTTTTTAAAATAAAAATATCATATCATGTCATGTCCTAGAAATGAAAAAAATGAAACAAATCACAGGAGGAAAACAAGAGGATAACATTTAATTTTTTGAATTGCAAAAATATGTTTGGATTTTGTAATGCAATATCTAGGTTCAACAACAACTCTAATTGTTTTGCAATACAATTTTTGAAATCATTTCTTCAAAAATTTGTAAATCCCGGACAGCCAATCAGAATATTGGAAAATAATATAAGTATTTTTTGAGGGAGTACTTAATTACAAATTTCTACACGTCTGTAACCCATTTGGTTTGGGAAATATTCCTGATGGGTAATAAGACTTGTATGGTAGCTTCCATGGAAATATGTATGGCATTTGTATAATTTATCAGGCGAATTGTGGGTTTATTTTGTACACTGTTAAGAAAGCTTAGAGCAGCCTTTGAAGCACCACAAAAAAATCGACTTATACTCCATTTGGAGTTGTATGCACATAGTTTTTAATAGATATATTAAGTAGACATTTAGATCAAACATATGCCTGACATCGGCTTAAAAAACTCAAACATTTAATGGAGCTTTTCGCAATATCAAAAATATGGTCATTCAAGAGCATTTTTTGATTTTATCGTGTTTCAAGAATATTTAAATCTTCCAGTCGTTGTAAGTCCTGCTCTCATCTTGAATTCTGAGAATAGGTTCAATTGAGGGAGGTTTTTGCCAAGCTAGATTGCTTTGAATTTCGGAGGGATTAAACTTGACTTTGTTTACTTTATCCCAGTCAGAAATGTTGACTTAGTTATGGTTTATAATCCAGACCATTATTGTTTTTTTCGTCGTAAGCTGAGATAGCTGTAGTATTAGATTTTTTGAAAAAAATCGTAGGAAGCTACAAGAGTACTGTCATATCTACAAAATTATCGATCCATAATTTTCAAAATTTGAAAATCAAAAATTGTTTGGAGGGTGTCAATGATGTCATTAATAAAAATGAGAAAAAAAGTTGGAGAAAAGATAAAACGTTATGGAATACCAGCATTAATTTGAAGTTGATCAGCGATGTTATTCCGCCAACTGAAATTCAAACGGGTGGATTGAAAAGAAAACTTTCAACCTATTTTGTGAAAATTAGACCTGAACCTATACTATGACATTTCACTATTAGTACAATATACAATACTCGATGAGAAGCCATTTGATATACTATCTATAAGGCCACAACAGCAGCCTCATCAGATTGATATAGGCAAATGTTTAACCTTTCGCAGCGACAAGTCATGAAATCACCAGTGGAGCAGTTGATTTAAATTAACGTATCATATTAAATTATAACCTGAGTGTTATGAATTTATATAAATTATTAAATTAATTTCTCACTTGTTAAGGGCTTTAAATTTTTATTAACCCTCTGTAATATAATTTTATAACCCTCTGTAGCCCAGATAAATTTAAAGAAAGACCCCTCTTCTAGAACAATTTTTTTCCAAAAATACTCCAAGGAATCACCCCTTAAAAACTTTTTGCTCTAAACCGGACCACCCTGTATTATCAGTTATATATTCTAGAAAAATAACGATTTAGAGCACATTTGGATAACATTTATTTGATGTTGATCGGTGCTGCCGTTACAGAGATATTGTAGTTCAAAGTAGAAAATTTTGGGAAAAAAAAATCTTTATTTTCTTTCATGAAAACCCAAATACCTAAAAATTTTACCATAAAACCTCCCCAATGTTTATATACTGTTGGTAAGGTTTCTTTTTTTTCTATAACTCATAGATACATACTTTGTGTCTATATCGAACAGTTAAAAATATACACAGCTATCATTGGGATATGGTCATTAGGTCCTACACCGATACAACATCTCTCTCTCAAAATCACCCTTAGTTTAAAATGAATTATCAAAATGTTGACATAAGCCTGAAATCCAATGAAAACGACACTGCATTGCAAAATATATCAAATCATGTTTTGAACAATGTGTTTTAATGGCATATGATAGATGATGGCGACAATAATTTTATAAAAATTCAAAATTTGCCGTTATTGTACTACGAAATTTTATTTCGACAGTTCTAAGTCATTAAATTAAAAATATTTTTGTTGTTCTTTAATGGTTATTTGAAAATAAATATATCGCATTCATTGGACTTGCTATACGACATTCTATGTCAACAGACGACAATATCGTGTAGATATTGATTGGAATTCAGGCTATAGCTTTATAACTCTGTTCAGTGCTAGAACAATACTACGCCAAAAGTTAGCCCACAGCGGTTTTCTGCAGTACAATTATACCGTTAACAATTCTCTTATTAGACCAGTAACTGCGAAAGTCTATATAAATATCTAGATGTAGGTATAGATATCTCTTGATTTGTCAAACATAAAGCCTTTTAACCATAAACATGGAAAAATGTTTAATATACTTTTTTCATTGAAATCCAACATTTTTTCAAATATAAATTCAAAAATTCTGAATTTTGAATTGCTGCTAACAAATTGAATATGCTAAAAATGTTTAATTTGAATGGAAAAAAGTATATTTAATTTTATTTAATTTCTTCCTTAACTTTGACATAAATTAACCCGGCGGTACACCTATATTATTATACCGGTCAATATTTCATTTAATTTAAAAAATGTTAAAATTACCATCAATATTTTAGATTTTCTATCTATGATTTTTTAGACTTATTACATTAATATTTAACCTTCATTTTTCATTCTTCATTTTTTTTTTTTTGTTTTTATTTTCATAAACTGAAATTATTTTTGTAAATTAATTTATAGTAAACTTTTGAATTGAAATGTGACTGACTCATGTCAAAAAGCCAGGTGAAACAAACACCAAAAAATTAAAAACAATTTTTAAATCTTTTAACCCATATGTACCAATTATTTATTCTATCTTATTATGTCTATAGAGGGCACAAGATCAATTCTTTTGTAATTGACATGGTAATAATAACCCCTTTAATAGCAACAACAACAACAAAAATAGTAGTAGTAGTAGCAGTAGCAGCACCTTTCTAAATCAAACACTCATATTTAAATTGCGTGATTTTGTGTACTATTGTTGGTATTAAAACGAATGAGAGGGTGCAAATAAAAATGATCAAAATATAATATAACTGTAAATTATTAACAATAGAACACGCGCAATCTCTTAAAGGGGTGATGTCAATGCTTTTTATTGGTGTTCTTTTCTCCCCATTTTTTTTAGTACTCGCTTGCCTGATAAAATAAGTACATATCTTTAAAATACTAGGTTATCATTATTCAAAATTATATAATGGTGTACACATTCGTATGGGTAAGTCGAGAGATTTTTTTATGTAAACTACTGATTTAAACTTTTAGATTATTTTTAATGATACGAAAATAAAATAACAAAAATTATTATTTTTATGAAATATGTATTTAGGTATTAACTCAAAGTTTTTATTAAACTAAGATTTGAAGGTTAAAGAGTGAGAGAGAGAAATGTAAAAATGTAATTAGTGAAAGTGAACATTAAAATGAATAAAATATGGTTTAATTATTTTTTTTTTAAATATTTTTAAATAATGTTAAATTTATTTTGATTCTCAGGCCAAATAAATATTCTCACGTATACTTAAACGGCATATTGTTCTCCCGGGCAATCTGTTTTCTAATTAATTTTTAATTATTGTCTATTGTGAGCTTAATTAATTTATTATAATTAAAATACCGCTACCTGTCGGGAGCATTCCTATCAAAATTTTTAGATTTAATTTATGCCGAGAGGGATCCAGTTCCTACATCACCGCAGCCACAAATAGGCTTATTGTGATAATATTTTCCTATCAAAATGGAAAGTGTTGTCATTTTCTATGAATTCTTTGAAATTCACTGAAATGATTAATATTATTTGAAAAAACTGAAAAGTGCTGTACAAAAAATAATACAGAACAATAAACAGTAATGATTGGTAACACTATGAATCGAAAAGGCAGAAATTGTTATTATCTTATCTTCGTTGAAGTTTTTGTTTTTATACATATATTGGTTTATTATTGCTGTCCAATATTATCATTTCCTTGCACTTGCAGGCAGGTCTTTGCACTTGCATTTGGGGAGTAGAATTTAGAAGAGAGTTATAAACAGAAGTTATTGTCATTATTTTCCAATGAGTTAATTGTTGATATTTATTAGCGACTGGAATTAAACCAATCGAATTAAACCAATCTGATTTCTACCCCGCAAAAACATCTACTATATGTAGATATGTACAATAAAGAAAATGTCGTTAAGTAGACCATGCAATAGCTTAGAACGATATAAACGATCTGAGTAAACTAGAAAAGCATATTTAAAACTTTTTTTACAATTAGTTTCACGTTATTCAGCTCAATACTGCATAAAAAAGAGGTGAAATTCATTATATCACAAAAAAAACCAAATTCAATATCGTTTTAATACGATTTGATTCGATTAGTACGATTTAAAGAAAAATCTGTTTAAATTTTAAGGCAAAAATTTGATTGATTGGTTGGCCGCAATTTTCTAGAAATATCAATTTGGGGAAATTGCCTTTCTTATTGAATATTGGCAGAAGCAAGTTTATTTATTGGGACGAGAGAAATTTAAAAGTGGTAAAAAAATAAGTTGGCTTTCTTTCACCTATACGCAGCTTTTTTCTGGGAGGTACATAATGTAGATACAATTACAATGCATAATAATAAATATGTTAATAAAGTTGTTTTTATATTCATAATAGGTAGTTTTATAGGTATAATTATAGAACAATATGTATAGATATTTTATAATAAGTAAATATTAGTAATAAATAAATTAATAAACACAGTAAGTAATATTACATGTTCTTTGGCATAAGTTCAACTTACTGTAAGTATTATTACATGTTCTTTGGCATCCATACAACTTACCAAAGAATATAAGTATGTATTGACATAAGTACTGAAAAGGACAAATCATTAAGTTGTGCCGAAGACATTAAAATTATTAGTTTTGGTTGTGCTTTTTTGATGCTACGTTTCGAATCATATCATTAATTCATAAATTCAAGATTCAAGATCAAAACTCAAGATACAACACTTGCTTTTGTTATACTAACATCACATCACTAACATCAGTTGGACTTTCTCCCGTTAAGAACATGAATTTCTCTTCAAATGATTCATTGAAATATTTTGTTTTTTTAATATTTTCATTTTGTCATGCATTAAATCAACTAAGCTTAGATTTATTTTAACAGTTTTTATTAGTCTGTTTTTATTTTTTGAATCAATAAAACTGTCTTTGGAAATGTATTAGAAAAATTAATTATGTACTCTCTTGCTAATTATTTCGTCATTTTTGATTTAGTAAATCGATAACAAAGTCGATTTGAGGAACATTCGTTATCTTCTTTTGTTAATTTTAATTATTATTATTTATCTTAGAGCTTACTACATATTCCATAACATATATTTATATTTAATATTTTCCTTTCTAAAATGAGCTCAGTCGCTTGTATTGGCCGTTATAGGAGCTCAGTTACCTGTATACAAATATGTATACATGTGTGTTAATACTAAATACATTATTATACACTAGTAATTTAGTATCATGCATACAATATTGACTTACTATTTTTTATTATTTAGAATTGGTATCTCTCTTTAGAATTAAATTTTGTAATTTTAGGCTATAACGTCTCTCACAAATTCTGTGTCCACAGCTTAAGTCGAAATTTAAAGCTAAAATAATCTATATAATATTATAAGAGTAAAATAGACTTATAAGAGCTTATTCATTTTGTCATTTAGATTCATTTTATTTTATTTATTTGATTATGTACATATACATGAGACGGTAAGTCTCGACAAGAGTATACGATCAAAAAAATAATGTAGATTCATTGTACTTAAGCGAACTTAATCTATGAAAATTAACAGTAAGCCAAAAGAAAAATAGAAAAAGGAAAAAGAAAAACAATAATAATGATAAAAAAAGAAAATTTACAGTACCCCTTAGCTCAACAAATGATATTAGTATAAAAAAAGCAAGTGTGGTATCTTGAATTTATGAATTAATGATATGATTCGAACCGTAGCATCAAAAAGGCACAACCAAAACTAATAATGTGTATTTATATTTCAGATAGTTTTCAAAGATACAATCAAGTATGACTTTGGAAACATCTCTAATGTTGTCAAGTTTACACCGGTTTGTAACAAAGCGTGTACAAGCATTGAAAATTACCTTTAGTAGAGAAAACTCACCTGCACTCATTCCAAATGAAACTATATCACAATAAGTGAAATGTGGACAGATTAATGACAGAACCAGTTTCTTTTTCACCCATTCACTAATACAGTTAATTTCCAGAGCTTACCTATAGTTTAAAAAAAACATTTTTAGAAATTGCACTAATGTGAATATTCCACTTAGGAATTTTATTCAACACAATACCTAAATTTTTAGCACTATTTACGAATCTTACATTTATATATAGCATATATACGGGAGATTTGTTGTGTCAATATTTCGAACATAAACAACCAAAGTCTGAGATTTGGACGGATTTAATCGTAGCCTATTGTTTAGAGTCCAGAAAGCCACGGCGTCGAGATTGTCATACATTTTGGCGATCAAGTGGTGAATATCAGAAACTGGACCACTTATGTAAACTTGGGCATCATCAGCATACAATCTATAATAGGCTTTAGACAAATTACAGGACCAATCCATAATGAAAATATTAAAAAGCAAAGGACCCAAAATAAAATCACAAAATAAATTTGAAAACATTCCCTTAAGTCAGTTTCAGAAGTTATAATATAGCAAAAAAAAATTGAATATAACCGATAAGCTTAATATAAGCTATTATATTTTTCTATAGAATATTATTGGCATGTAGATAATAATTAATTAAGTTATAATAACTTAAGTTGGTGTAAGTCGTAGGGCGAATAAATTAATACGATTTTCTCAACTGTGATACAACTTATAAAAGCCTCTAGATTTTTCTGGAAGGTCGATTTAAGTTGGAAATATATATATATATATTGGTTATATATTATTGCCGCTTAAACCGACATAAGTCGGAATTAAATTGAATTGGATCCATAAGAGTTATTGCTTGCTAAACCTCTACTATTTGAGGTATTGATAATGGGGTCAATCATGAAAGTCTACAAAAATGAAATAGAATAGACTTTAAAAAGTCAACAAAAAATATCATTATTACATGATGACGTCTACAGAAATAAATAGGCTAGGATAACAAAATGTTGCCTTTCGGTATGTTCGGTATGTTCGGTATCAAAAACATTTGGAATGATCAATAATCATACCTATTTTTTGTTGTGAGTTGTTTTAAGTTGTTTGGTCTTTCCACATTTATTGTTGAATGTTTAAAAGCTACTGTAAAAGTGCAGTAGATTTTAAAAGTCTGAAATATTGATATATGTCAACCGAATAGATAATTTTATGATAAATAAAATTGACTTTTTTCTATATTAGAAAATAGTCAATTCCCTGTAGACTTCAATGATTGACTCCAATTATACGTATTTTTATTTGTTTTGATGATAGTTTACATTTTTTTATTGATATAATATTTTTTGTTAGATAATTTATATAATTTAATAAAAAGGCGCTCATTTCGAAAGGGAAAAGGACCTATAAAGTTGACCTATTTATCTGTAGGATGGATCAACTGTTATAATTTATTTTTAAAGTTTTCAAAAGTTTTCCGAGCTATTTGTATATCCTAAAAATCTGATCCAAAATATGTTCAGTAAGAATTTTCATATAATATTTTAGTTCCAATTTTCATTACAGCTCTGTGGGCTCAGCCAAGCTATATTTTATCTCAAATTCAAATTTAAAAACTAATTTGAACACAGTGAGAACACGGTGGAAAACATAACTTACTATACAAATTATTACATTAATCAAAAGAATTACAAACTTGTCAATTCATGCAGCTTCTATTAATTTAACCATATGTTATTTTTTTTACAAAATTATTTATTTATTTAAATTATGTGAGAAATTGTTTTTTTTTTTTAATTAAATTATAAAAATGAATAATCTTATTAGATCTTCCTTTTCCACAATATTACATTTCAATTAAAACCACAAATTATTACAGAAAACCGTGAGAAAAATTTATTTATTCTAAGGCTCAACCGAAGTTTTCCACCATTCTCATCTTTATATATAAAAAATTTTTCTTAATAAAAATAAAACAATTTTACCATAATTCACATTTGCATATACACATAAAATTTCAAGGATGACTTCTTTTCATTGTACATCTTATGTAAAAAAAAAAAAAACAACAACAAAGTAACAAACATAAAAAAAAATACATATTTCTTTTTTGACCGTCTGTTGTGTTGTGCCATACCGGTTGAGAAAAACATTTTTATTATGGGAAATTTTCTTTTAAAAATTTCTTATCGGTCTCTTGACTTTCAGTGTTTAACGTACACCTTACTTAATTCAAAAAAAAAACATAACAACAACAAAAAAACATATTCTTAAATGCCTATCCGACCGAATTATGTGCTCATTCGTTTGCTAATGCATTTGAATAAAAGCAACAAAACACGCAAATTTATCCATATTTCACCTTGCATATTCAAAAATGCACACATACATACAAACAAAATATCCTTTTTATTGCAAAAGGAAAAAAAAAATATATTTTTTAACCTGTTTCCATCTCATTAAGAAAATGTTTACCAAAAATATATTTTGTTATAGGAATAACAGTAAGTAAGTACCGAAGTGATCCTTGAAAAATTACTTCCTACTGGTTACTTTATTAGGTTAATACATTTTGTAACAACACAAAAAAAAGTAAGTGTTTGTGTTGGTTATTATAACATGTAAAAATAATATTATAACCGATAAGAACAGTATTTAAAATGGAAAATTACTTTGAGTATAGTGCGCTTAGTAATAGGTAAGGTTAAAAAACAAATCTTACCTTTTATTTTGCACACCTGTTAAATTCAAGTCCTTTTTCTAATTTTTTGTATGATCAACAATATAATTTTAATGTAAACTATATTGTGATAATATTATGACGTATTTAGGGAAATAATACATATGCATGTATGTATAATATATAGAAGGACAAAATGATGTTTAAAAAGTTAAATATACATGATTTAAAAAAAAAACCGTTAAAAATTAATTTTTTTTTCTGCTTTGTGGTCAAAAGTATAGTGTAAGTTATTATAAATATTACAGTCTTGGTCAAAATTATTTGAACACATATTAATATATTTGACGGTTTCGTTATGAAATTAATCGTTCTGTTACTAAGTATATAAATACAGGTAAATTTATTTTTAATACATTCGGTCTATCGTTGGTTTTAGCTTTTGTGTAAAATGTCCATTGTGTAGGTTGTAAACTTCCTAAATTCATAAATTTAATATTAATATTGAATAAAATTTTGGTCTGAGCTCAGGATTTAGGCAAGAAAGTTCGAAATACCTTAATATATATAATATATATGCATGTACTAATATAAGTCTAAATATACTAGAGACTCCTATTTATTAATATAATTTATTATTATAATTCAAGTTAAATCTAATTTAACGTTTTTAACAGAACAGGGACTTAAATATACTGATATTTTTCACTATAAATGAATAGGTATAAAAAAAAAACAATAATCATTTTGTTTACATCTTACTACGATACACATTACATTGTCTATATCTAAGTACATTTAATGATGAAAATAAAACTCATATGCTACCTATGGTATGCACTCTCTTGAAATTTATATAAATACGATGGTGTACTGGTGTATGTTCTGTCGTGGTGATTTATTTTCTCTCATTTTTAGTGAATAGATTGAATAATTTTGAGGTGAAATGTTGACAACTAACATATATATTATAATATATGATAGGTTAAATTGTTAGAAATTTAACGATCTTTGTTATAAATTAAGTAAGTCTGTAATATATTGGATATGTCTAAATCGAATGAAGCACAATATACGTTAGTCAAAATCAGCCACGTTAATCAGTAGTCATTTAAAAATCAAATATGTTTTAATATTATTATTATTTATGAAATTAATAGAAAATAATTATGTTTCCGAAAAATTCGCGTAAATATGGATTAGATCAAACCAACAAACATCTTTTAAGAATATAAATTATTGAAATTAAAATGAGTGATTAACCTTTTCGTTCAATTTGTACATTATCACATGTAATAGCTATGCACTATGGTCTTATAAAACCTAATACATGTATTTTTTGTATTGATAATAAGGTTGTTTGAAATTTGTGTTTTAAATTTAAAGAAAATTCACACTTCTATTTTATATTCAGATAGTTTATAATTAGTTTGTAAAGCAAACTAAAATGTCATGTTTATCAAATTTTATCTCTTTAAACAGTTTAATGAAATTTGATAGGATCTCTATTTCAATTCGCACAATTTCTTTTCAAAAATATTTGACGGAATGAACACTATTTAAAAAAAAAAACAAAAAAACTGTAACACGGATAATATGGAAATACAAATAAAATGCCGAATAGAATATGAAGGAGTTTGGTGTAATATAAAAAAAATTCTATGTCATCGTGATATCAATCTCGGAACAAAAATCCTGTTCGTTAAATTCTACGTGTGGTCAATACTCATCTATGGTATGGAAGCGACCATAACGACCGTGAATAAACTTTGAGCATTTTAAATGTGGGTATACCGTAGAAAACTATAGCAACTTGCGGTCTCTATTTATTCTACTATATACCAACACATCTTCTACCTTCAATTTTGCCTTGCAAAATCAGTTGTAGAATTTGATATTTGTCATTTCACATTATATGGACCAGATAAGTTGTTTTTCTGCATTTGATTATTAATAGCAACTTACGGTCTCTATCTATTCTACTTAGAACCTCACTATTGTTCACTCGATCTACCCATGATGGCCATATGATGTGAAATGACAAATATTAAATTCTACAACTGATTTTGCAAGGTAAGATTGAAGGTAAAAAACAAATATCATGGCTAAGAAACATTAGGCATCCAAAAGGTGGGAGAACTAAGATAGAGAGAACTTCACAAATATGATATAGAAAAAAATAATATTTCTATTTAAGTCTAGGTCAGATTAATCGCTTGTTCATATCATTTAAATTTAATTTAGCTATTTATTTCAAATATCGTCACTATAACATCAATTTTTGAGATATCTTGAGACATTTGTCTCTCGTGGAAATAGGATACTACACTAAACCCCTCCTATCAAACTATATGTATTGAATATTAAAATATTTTCTTATATCCTGAATCCGATGTAGATTTAGGTAGTAGTCGTCTTACAAATCTGATTTTAGTTTTCTTTAATTTTTTTTTTAATCGTGATTGTGTTTGCTTTGAATATCATGAAATAGACCCATAGGCGTTTTACATGTGTTTTGTAGATCTTAATATTTCTGTGTGTATAAATAATTCTAAAATTTACTGTTAATATCCATATAAATTTTTTTCTTTATTTAAATGTCCTGTGGGTACATATATACATTTTTTTTTGTTCTTATATTATTTGTATTCTTCTTCTACAATACCTTATTTTAATTTTTATTAAGTATTAGTTAGTTAGTTATGCACCCTTAAAGAATTTATAATTATTGTTGTTTTTCTTGTTGTTTTAGAATTTTATTTTAATATTACAAAAAAATGGGTAAATATCCTTATTTTAAAATAAGAATATTGTGTTACGATGTTTTCGTAAATATTTATTACGATTACTTGATCTCACGAAAAATCAGTCTACTGGAACTGATATAATTTTGTTTTTGTTATTTTTGCTCTTTTTTTTTACTTTGTTTCAATTGAAGAAATTAAAATTTAAAATTAGAAAAGTCAAAAGAAAAAAAAATAATAAATAAATGTGAGAAGGATGTAAATTGAAAGTGGACTGACTGTTGTAATAATTGCGTTTTTGTTGTTAAATGTGGTGTACCTATACACTTACCTATTTATAATGTATAAGAACATGTGCTACTCTTAAGTGATGGTTTAAAAATCCGTTAAAAAGGATATTTTTTTTTATACAATATTAAATTTATGTCAATATGTAGATGGATGCAGGAAATGGAAAATTTCATATAAGCTTATAGGTTTAATAACGGATTCTTAACCATATTAAAATGAATATTGAAAATACAAAAATAAAATCTAATTTTTGTTTTTTTAATTTAACTTTTTTTTTTAACTTGAATAATATAAAAAAAATTTTTAACTTAGATTTGAAGTGTTGGTTTTTTTTTTTGCAATTTATTTGTAATATTTTTGTAACAAAATGGATGAAAATTTTAATTGGAATATAATATATGTATTTTGAGAGGAAAAACAAAAACAAAAAGTTTAAATTAAAGTAAAAAAAAACTTAACCTTAATTCTGAGATTTATTTAGTAAGAGTGTACAACCTTAATCGTAACCATGACTTAATCGAAACTTTGTAAATAATTAAAAGTAAAAAAAGTATTAAAATGACACTCTATTTGTAATCAGGACGTAATAAGTTGCAATAGTACCTATATGTACTATGTATGATATATGTACATCAAAAGCACCATTTTAAAATAAATATAAATGCTTGAGTTTTAAAACACACCGAAATATATATATATACTTGAAGATATCATAACTTTGCATTACGAAAGGCGAATAATTCTTAAAACCGTTCACCTGCGTCCGACTGTCACCATATTGTACTTACATATTTGATCGGTCTATATAACACATAGGTTCAGAGCTGGGCTTGTGATCACTCTAAATTCGGTCATATTTTACATTTGGTCATATTTTACATTTGATCATATATTGGTCTATAGATTGGTTCCGGTAGATGAATTTATTCAGTTTTTAGTTTTTTTTTCTATATTTTATTGCAAATTATAATATTACAAATTAACTAGCAATTCTGTACCGCTAAATCATAAGACTAAAAAAAAATTTGCATTTGTAATGTTTTTAAAATGGCCAATAAAATATAATGCACAACCTGTACAGATTGAGTTAGATGGAGTTAAATTTTTGACATTTTATTTCAATTAGGGCAAATTACATCTATATATTAAAGTAATTTGACTTTCATAACAGCATGTCATTTAATTTTCTATAAATAATTAAATTAAGTTTTTCCAGTTAATTTTAAGCAAAAAATAACATTTTTTCAACATTCATTCTATACAAGTAATTTATATTCACAACCTTTGTATTAGCAATCAAATGACAGAAATTACTATTTATTATGATGGTAGTCAATTCTAAAATACACTACCCACACTGTATTCACTTTAGTTTAGTTGATTCGGTTCGATTTAGATTCGGTTTTTCTTGATTCGGCAATCAAGAAGGCAAAAAGTTGCATTTTTATGCAACGTTTTTAACTTCTTGCACAACATTTTTCAACTCAATTTCTTTCCGTAAATAGGTGTTTGTTAGAAACGGACGAAACCCCAACAACCTCAATTTTTCATTTTAAAAATTCACATCGTGAGAGGTAAAGACAATAAATCGATTTATCCATACTCTGGTTTACATAGCATTCATTTTTATATGTATTTATTGGGTGTGGGTCTTTTTGTCGAAAGAAAAAAATGTCGAACTAAAAATAGTGAATAACAAAATGTTGGAAAAAAAAAAATGTTGAATGCAAAAATGTTGAATAACAAAATGTTGAAAAAAAAATGTTGAATGAAAAAATGTCGAAAAAAATGACCCATATTCCAAAAATTGGTGTATGGGTCATTTGATAATCAACAAAGTATTACAAAGATGAATATGGGTTAATCCGGAACTAAATATCTCCGAAACGGTAAAAGATAGCGAAAAATGGTTCAGACCAAAAGAAAGAGCTTGTCGCAAAACGTAAGAATCTGTTCCTAAGTCAAAGAAAGTGAAAATGGCTTATGGAGCCTTTTAGTACTCGTATCTTAATTTAAAATAATTAAGCTCCTAAACATTATTAATTCGGACATTGAAAATTTTAAAAATATTTCATAAAAGTTTCAGAAATTATACGAAGCTACTTTCCGTTATTACTGACAAAAGTTGTGAAATTTCTAGATCTACGTGAAAAGCAAATGTTAAAATTCAACATACATTCACAATCCAAACTTTCAATTTCCAAACTTCCAAAATCCAAACTTTTCCAACCACCATGGGTCAAAATCCAAGCTTTCAACATTTTTTTTCAAACTTGGCTTGCGTAATGAATAATGTTTAGAGAAATTTTCAAAGATGTATAACTCTCAGAATTTGTGGTTAAAGGCCCTAGAAAATTTTTTTTTTCTAACGTAACTAAGACGGTTTAGAGGCATTATTGGAGACGTCCAGTATCCCAGAAATTAGGTATATATTCTGTATATATTCGCCTTTTTACATCCAACTAAGACTACGCATAAAAACAATTAAGAGTAAATATTCTGGAAAAGGGATATATCCCTTGAAATAAAGGGAAAAATAGAACATGCTTATTTTAAATCCAACTCTAAAGTCTCTCCTAGTTCAGGATTTTGCTTAAATATTCTGGAAATAGAAAAATTCCCTGTAATATGATTGATTGGCTTATTTTGAATCCTACTCTTTAATTCTCTCTAAGTATTTTTATTATATATACATTTCCATAAAAAAAAACCATTTCGACATTTTTTTTTTGCAGAACCGGGTTTTCGATGTTTTTTTTTGAACATTTTATTTTCCAACATTTTTTCCTATTCGACATTTTTTTCAACATTTTGTTTTCGACATTTTTATTTCGACAAAAAGGTCGTGTATTTATTATGTACATCCAAGTTGCGGTCTATGGATATTGGATTTTTTTTTTTACCATTAAAGCTTTAACGATTCATTGCAATGTGATTTTTTTTTAAATTAACAAGTTACCAAATTTTAAGTTTATGATCGAAGCTGGTGTAGCTGCGTAAGATCTATTGATCGCAGAGTTTACATTTATATTTGGTTTCATCGTTTTGTTTTTTTGTATCTGATCGTGTGTTTATGCAATAAACGTTATTGTAGGTCCAACGCATGCTTTGTAAATTCGATTTTCCCTTTTAACATTCATTTTTTTTTCAAACAGATTATATTTTAGTTGTTGTTTGCCAATGCAACTGCGTCAGTTAATACTCTTTCTGGAACTGTCACACAAATTCATTAAATAACCGAATGTATGTAGCGAAATCTAAATTTTTTCACAAAACAAATTAAAGTTAGATACTAACCTTCCCTTTTCTTTAGGAAAATCCATAAAAAAAATACAAGTCAATTCCAAACAAATATTAAACTTTTCCAAACAGCTAAATAATGTGTATTGCTAACTTGTTATAATATGAACTCATAAACTCTGCTTTGCATTGATTCGAGTAGTCAATTACAGTTCTTGATCAATATTTTTCCATGCCTATTAAATTGCTGATTTTAGATCAATGAAATTATTAAATTGTCTTTCACCAGCATACACGGGCCGAAATAATATCTCCTATGAATTTTTTTTTTGTTTGAAGTCCAGACCACAAGCTGGCCAATCTAAAACCTGGATATTTTCTGATTGAAGCAGCAACTCCATTAGAATAGAATAATGGATGGATTAATCATTCTGTTGAAAATCCATTGCTGCCCATGATCTCCGACATCGATGTAAATATTCCCCAATAAACTAGCATAATTCTCATATTTTATTTTTGTAATATCGGACTATATGGGACTTGTCTTTTCTAAAAAATAAAAAACCTGCTAAAACCATTACTGATTTAGGTTCAGTAATTCAACTAAAACAAATCTGCCGTTTTTTCGAAGATAAAATGTTGTGCACCATTTAAATTGAACTTTTTCCCGTCACTAAATATGACTTGACCATATTCTGAAGTCAACGACATGTATCTTTTAATTTTGTGGTATGGCTTTAAAGTTTGCATTATTGCTTGTAACAACGCTTAAAAGCTGCTGTGCTCTATAATTGCACATATTGTAAGTAGATTCATACTGATTTCGTGCTATCGCAGTGTAAAAGCACTGTCATTCTTCATACACCTCATAATACAAATTTCGCCAAATCATATAATTTAACACTTTAATTGAAAATTTATTCCCAATTTAAATGCTTATGTAAACAGTGTTATTGATATTAATTTAAACACTAAAATGTGTACAAACGCCTATTATCAATCCTTATAAATAACAATGAGTCCTTTTTTTTTAAGCAGAAAATACACCAACATAAAATTAAATAAATTTATAAAACTAATAATAACTTCTATACTTAATAAAAAATATTTCTTCGATGTAATGCAGATGTCATAAAATGTGCTACTCATTGTCAACAGCAATAATTGTTAAATCATATAAATCCCAATTGATATATCCAACAAAGATGATCAATGATACCCTTATTATAAAAATTTTCAACAAAAACAATAAAATGAATTGCGAAATAATCAAAATATTAAATAAAAAAAAATTCTATCCAATAAAATTGATAAGAATCACATACGAAAAAAATAAACAAAAGGACATTTCATAATCCTTACGTAAAAAAATTTTTTTTTTGTATTTCAGTATTTTAAATAATCTAACACTGTCATCAATATGTACCACAACATCACCCCTGATTGATAATATGTGGTTTACCATCATTATTTCAATAATTTTTTCTTACTTATCCATCAGCTATGAGATATGATCAATTATTACTGTTAAAACGATAAGGACTACGACAATATTCTCTTTTTATACACAGTGTACTAGTAATAATTTCCCTCATCATCATCTCATCCACCCCTGTCTTTATTATTCAATCAAGACATTTTTATTTTTTTAAATATCTTTATAAAATATTAGCGCCCTCATATTCCAAAAAAGAAAAAAAAAAAAGAAATGTTTTTCAGGAACGTGTGTTAGTTTTCTCAACATTCCCAAAAATTATGTCATCAAATTAGGTATTAAAACACATTTTTTTACTTGTTTACTTACGCATTATTATAGCAGCCTACTGCCATCAATTCAAAAACGAAATAAAATTTCACACAATTCAGTTAATTCTTAACACTGTAGAATATATTTTTTTTCTGTTTAATCCTGTACAATCCTTTGTTGATTTTTTGACTTTAAATTTTAATTCTATTTGTCTGCGTTATCATCACAAGATCAAAGAGAGAGAGAGAGGAGTAATATACAAATGTTAATGGGTAATGATGTTATCATAATACAATTTTATTTTCATATAAATCTTCTACCATCATTAACATCATCAATATTATCAATAACAGCAGCATCATTATCAGCATCATAGTGCAACCACACTGAAATTAATAGCTATGAAAATGATGGCTTAAGATAAAATTAAAAATGAAATAACTTTTAAATGTTATTCCCCCATTATTCTACATCCTATACTAATGATTAATTTAATACATGTTTGTAAGATGTTAACACACCACTCACTGTATGATATAGGGACTGGACTATTCAATATCCAGATCCTTTTTTATTATTTATTAAAAAGAATAATCAGAAAAACAAAACAAAGATGCTGCATTGTGTAATGATGTCATAGTAAAATTATAACTGATATTGCTACTGCTGCTGCGCACGCACCCTAAAAATTTTATTGTGCAAGTGTGCCATTCATTCACTAAGTCATTTTTATTATTTTTTTTTTGTTAATATTTTTTATTGTTTATTTAGGATCAGTTAATAATTTTTCATTAGGCTGATAATTTGAAATTAAAAAAAATTAATCAATTTTAAGAATAATTCAAAAAAGGACGAAGAAAATTAAATACAGTTTTTTTTTACGGTGGGGGGTTGTATGTAGATACGAATTTTTCAAATCTATTGTATTGCCACGTTTGTTTAAAATTGCAGGCATATGTTTTGAATCAACAGTGGATATACCTGGCAAGCCAAACAAAAGTTTCTTATATTTTGTCGTAGAATCCGAATTTGCAGAAAAATACCCCTTCTCATTTGAAAATCTTGATTTCGGTCCATTTCGTCGATTTTTGGACTTAAAAAACCCTTTTCCAGTTCTTTCCGGAAGTTGAAAATATCACCAATCGATAGAGCACCCTTGATTTAATCTCTGAATAACTCTTTAGCTGATACGCATGCTCTGGAACACCCGGTGTATATTTTTTCAAAGCTATGTCATCGTATTCAAATAGAAGATGATACTAAGATTCCCCTTCTTCTGAACAGATCTCTCTATGTTAAAAATTGTATATTACAATTTTTTTGTTCTAACAATTTATTGAAAATGATGATATGTTGTTGTTCTTTGTTGTATCTTACCCTAACCTGTATATAACGTTTCGATAAATAATTGCAAGCTATAAGACACATCAAAATAATTGAGATGACGATAACTGTCCAGTATGTTTTTGTTTGATGACTTAACAAATTTGTTACATAGATAATAAATATTATTTGGCATGTCAAAACAGAAAGTTAAATCAAATTGAAAATAAATAGAAAACTAACAGAGGATGTACATACCATCCTTACGAAGAATAGTGATAGTCCCACTTTGATCAGTCTCATAATGGACAATATAAAGAAAAAACAATTATAAAGAAAAAAAACAGATAAACGACTGATACAAAGTGATTGAGAACAAACATAGCGATAATGAGTTGGATTCTGGACCTGTATTACCGCAGCCGCAAGCGGACTTATTGTAATTAACCGTATTAATACCATTATGCACCTGAGTTCATAAGGATGCCTGATTTAATGATTACACTTAGGATAGTTTTTAATGATATTTTGTTTCCATTGGTCGGAGAACATTATTTTCAAATGGAGAAATTTTTGGATTGTTTTCGGTATGCTAACCCAGATATCTTCATAATTTTACTTAAACCAAATTTTAGTCTGCTGAGGGGAGTCCCGCAGAATGGACTCACTCGTATAAAAAGCGCAGCCGGTGCTTTTCACGATAGATCATCTGCAGCATTGTTTTCTTCGATGCCAGAATACAATAGTACCAATCCGCATTATTGAAAACAAAAGCTTCTGCAATGCGAACGATTCCGTTCTTATTGGAAGAAGAAATTATGCCATTTAGAGATTCCTATATACCTTAAATAGAACGTGTAATTGTGCAATGTATAAAATGTATGGTGATATCTGAAAATCCAATCATTTGTAAATTTGTAGTTTAAAACCCATACAATTCATCAGCTTCAAGTATTTTGGTGTTCAAATAATAATACAAACATGAATATTAAAATTAAAGGGTACTAAGCCTCTGAATACTAACGTTAATATAGAGTAATATGTCCGAAAGCAATATGAAAAAGAATGTATATCAGAAGCTTAATTCAATGGGCAGAAATAAAAAAAAAATTATGGAAATATCACCGAACAGTAATTCCGAACAGTATTACCGAACAGTTAATTGCCGAACAGTAATTCCGAACTGTATGGTAATATTACAGTTAATTACAAGGACTACCGTATTGTAATGAAAATTAAGCTGGATATAGCAATCACGGTGAAAATCACAATCCAAAATATCAAAGTAGGAACCAGGATAAAATGAATGAAGAAAAAATACAGAAATGAGAGAACAAAAGGGGTAGAAAATTAGTGAATAAAAATTGCAAAAATTCCGCAATGATGCAGAGAGAAAGGGGTAGAAGAGAAACTATAAATATCCACTGGTACTGCTAAAAGAGTTGTCTTCATACAGACCTCCAGATCATACTAGAGCAAGGGACGATATTAAAAGAATTAATTCCAATGCCTGTCTTATATTATATCCTTTCTATTCTGCAACATCCCAAATAAGCGATACGTAAGTGTTAAAAATAACGTCCTAACGTTTGGACTGATTAAAAAAATATATATATATAAATATATATTATATATATATTTTTTTTTATACATAGCCAAAACACTAGGTGGGGACCTTTTATACCGATTGGTACGTTTGGATAGGGTGGGAAAGGATTGCAAAAGTGAAGGAGAACAATTACGAACGAAGGTGTTCATGTTCGTCTTGAATTTATTTAGGTCATAAATATAGAATTTATCATGTTTGGGGAACACATAAAAGGGAATTTGGGTCCATCGGTTCCATTCGGAATGTTGAGGTTATAAACGAATTTCCATAACTTGTCTTTTTCCATCTAGGGATTTCAATGGTGTAGGTATGAGCACATGCTGTCTTTCGTTTTCGGAAAACGTTTAAGTGGAGCTAATACAGATTTAATTTTCACTGAGCATGTGCCAGGGTGAGAGAGCTCCGACTATAATACGACGATGTCCAAGAGAAGCTAGATGAGCTGGGACATTTGGGTCATTGATTAGACGAATAGCCCATTTTTGGACTTTATTAAAATGTAACACAATACTAGAAGCGCCAGCCCATATGTATGTAAATGTAGATTTATTCCAGCTTCTCGACAACAATTAATTGTTCAAAGAATTAATTAAAAAAATTAAACCGCTTCTAACCTACAGCTAAACTTGACATAAAGAAGACAGCCATCGTTACTCTTGGATGATGTTTTGAAAAAAAAGAGTAAAATAGTCAGAATAAAATTGCTTATGAGCATTAACAGACCAGATAATGGTAAAGGAAGGGCATGGTTTATTTAATCATACTCATTGCAGATCATTAAGTATTTTAACAGACTTCCACGTTTCTCCCATTCACGATAATAAAAAAAAAATAGTTTTATAAATTTCAATTACGAATTAAATTTACCACCTTCTGTACACCTTCTTTATTTTCCAATTTGACTTTATGACCCTTCAAAAATACACATACTCGCTCACTTAAACCAAACTCAATTCAAATGAATTGTTTTACTACATACCTACATTATATTCTCTATACAATAACAACAAACACCACACTGAGAGATAACTTGACTTCTATAATAGAACACTGATGATAAAGTCACGATCGAACTTCACCTGTAGAGGTGAATTATTGTTTTTAGTATTCATTTTTTGTTTTTTTTTTTATATTTCGTGCATGTCATTTGATTGAATTCAGGTGTTTATATTTGTATCTTATAGAACTATATTTGTATTATTATAAGATACGCTTAAAAATAAGGGGTTAATTTGTTTTTTTGTTTTTGTATTTAAAGAATTTTTTTTTGGAAATGTAAATTAGAATGTCCTTTGCCCACTGACATATGTATATGTATGTGCAAAACAATTGAATAGAAAGACAAAAAAAAAACAGAAAAAAACTAGGGTAAGAAGAGGTGAGATAGGTAAATGTTTGGTGTATTATGGAATCGTATTTATTTCTTTGGTTAACAGTGTGTGTGTTGTGAAAAGAGGAAGAAGATAAAAAGACAAAAAAAAAAATTTCACGTTTTGGGGTTGCACATGTATTTTTTATGAATTTTTAGTGATTGTTTTTTTTTTTTATTACTACTATTTTTTATATTAAAGGTAACATAAAGGTAATTATTATATGAATAATTTTTATTTCTAGAGAAGTGCTTTCCACTTGAGTATTGTTATGAATATTTTTTTTTTTTTACTTTTTTGTTTTTGGTTTTTTTTTTATTTTTGTTGTTGCAATACGTAGGAAGGATATGTGAGAAGGATGAATATGGTGTCCTTTCAGGTGGGATATAGGTGTATATATGGAAAAAAAAATTATATTTTGATTATTAGATGACCACTTGAAGCCACTTGTTTTTTGGTTGAAGACGAGTTCGGATGTATTTCCGCTTTTGAGAGAAAAAAATAATAGTAATAATAATTTATTTATTAATAGTTAAGTGATCATTAGAAAACTTTTTGATGAATTAATTAATTTTTTTTTATTTTGAAAAATAAAAAAAGGATAATTAAAGGATTTTTATAGAAGTGATTAAAATATTTAAAATATTTATTAAATTGAACAATTTTAATAATTAATTTGAAAAAAATTAAGTGAATTTATTGGAACAATTTAAAAAATAAATTATTTTTAAAAAAGGTAAATTTTAAAGGCTGTGAATTTTTATAAAAATAATTTTTTTTAATCAAATTAGTTCAGTCTATCCAAAAAAGGATATGAAGTTATAATTTATTAAAACCGAAAAAATAAAATTCGTTTTTTTTACTGCTTTTCCGAGATTGACCGACTAAGACTGAACATAGTATAATTGATATTTATATGTATAATACAAATTATTCAGTTGGGTGTAGAAAATACAGTTTCAAGATCAATATCACAATGCTAATCTAATCATAGTGTTATAATGGTTATATCACCTAACTACTAAAACGAAAATCGTCGACTGGCATCCCGTTTGTGGCATAGATGTTTTTTAAAAAAAAATTTTCAATTTGTTTAAATATATTTTAAAATAAGGTTAAGTAATTACTAAAATAAAATGAAAAATGAATGTTATTAACTTGTTATAAAAGTCGAGTTACTATAAAATAGTTTGGCCAAATTTAAATTAGTTAATAATTGTACTAAAATGTCAAAAAAAAAAACTATTGCGTGTATAATAGGACTTTGGGTAATAGGATTATTCATTGTAAAATTTAATTAGCTAATATAAAATTTAATTAGAAAATTTTACAAAAAATTTAAATTAAAATTTTCTATTTAAAGTTAAATAATTAATGATACACTCCTACTATGAGGTATCTATACTTCTAGAAATGTTTGTAAAATAAATAAAAATTTTTTTTTAATTTTTTACAATTTTTTTTGTAATTTAAAAAATTTAAAGAAAATAAAATGGTGTTCGGTTTGATTTTGAAGTGCAATAATGTTTTATAGTAATGAGATGAACTTAATTCGTTTGAATCAAGCACCACTAGGAATTAGATATGAGTCTGTATATAAAGTTGCTGTTAAACATTACAATCCAGATATTTACAAAAATTTTAACTACGAATCATTCAAAACATCAATAAATAAAGATTTCTATGATATGGTTAATATCTAAAAATATAATTTGATATCCACAAAAACAAAAACAAAAAAAATTAATTAGCTTTTTTTATTACCTCTTTGAATTTATCTTCTTTTTATAGTTTTAAACTAATGTTATTGCAACCGTTTTCATTTCTTTATATTAAATATGTATATTAAAATTAACTTTGAGCTTATAAAAAAAATAAAATAAAATAAAATAAAAAATATGTAAATATAAGTAAATTTATCAATGTCTACCTACACTCTGTACGAGCAATGATGCTCTTTTGAGAAATACCAAATAAAATAAATATACTATAAGCCGTTGCCTAGTACTGTAACACACAATCGAATCCACTCCCCGTATCTCTGATGTCTGATAAATATCTCTGAAAATTTTATATTTTTATAAAAACGTTTGTCTTTCTGGCAAAAATCAATTTTTTTTTTTTTTTTTTTTTTTTTTTTTTTGCGTGGATTGGTGGGAATCTTCATAGACACAATGAGCCCCGTAGCTTCCATTGTGTGCCAGATTTTTACTGACTAAACCACACCCCTCCCATTAATACTAGTCCAACGGACTAACCATTAATTTATTGCTATTTTGATTTTCTTAAAGAAAAATTTTACGAAATTCTATCGTATTAAATCTAGTGGCTTAGTTCTTTTAAGCCTTCTGACATCATTTTGATTATCTAGCAATTGAGTGGCCTCAACGTTAACATGTCCCTCCAGACGAGCTATATGCTTTGTTGCATATCTTTTTATTTCATTTTCTATGCAAGGAATTTCTAGATCTCGGATTTTCTAGATCTAGGCAAAAATCAATTGACTGGACCGGGTCTGAAATTTTACTTTTCAAAATGTCGCGTTTGATCAAAATATCGTTTTAATCGCAGAACCTTGCCTTAATAATTTTGAAGCGTAGCCCATTTTGGATACAAGAGCAATGATAAGAGGGAAATACAAGATTAAATTGACGAGACGAGATTTCTTAATAGATTAATCTTTTAATAGATTTAATAGACGAAATTTCACTACGCTCCTAAATTTACTGTCTTTATGTCATAATTTTTGGTTTTGAAAATATAATTTTTCAAAGTCAAACATTTTTGAAATTTTTTTTATTTATAAAATCTTTTTTTTCGATACTTAACATTGGAACTTTCCAAAATTTTCAAAGATTTGGAAGCTTCAGTTCTTCCTCTTTAGGCAATTTATTTGATAAAGGCAGTTCTTAGCGTTTGGGAGATTGTAGTGATTTTATTTATTTTAACTAATTGGAAATCAGTAACTCATGATAGTCTGGGCAGTAATTATATGTCAGTTTGGGTATTTTTAATATTTTTTTTATTGCATTCTATTCACTTTTTCGATGTTTTTGTGTTTTTTTTTTATCAGTGAAGAGCTCAACGTAGTACCATTTCATATCTATAGTTTTTCAGCACCATTTGATTGTTTAAAATTACATGTCTATGTCTTTGGGTTAACGCTGTATATAATTGATGCCTTAATGTCAATTTCAGAATATTTGACAATATCTATGCCTTCCAATATTTATGAATTTTGCGATGTATGGTATCGTATTCAAATAGAATGTGCTTCACCTAAGTAGAATCTACAACACTGTCTCTTTGGTGCAACGCCATTATTGCCTTGATGTCAATTTCAGAATATTGGACAATAATAGCATAGAAATTTGTAATGTGTATGTCTTTTGTGAGCTATAGTGTCGTATTCAAATAGAATGTGCGAGGAGGATTTTTCTTTTCCTTAGTAAAATCTACAACACTGTCTGTTTGAGGAAACGCCATTATTGCCTTGATGTCAATTTCAAAATATTGGACAATAATATAGCATAGCAATTTGTAATATGTCTTTTGTGAGCTATGGTATTGTATTCAAATAGAATGTGAGAGCAGAATAGCTTAATATCTGACCTGAATCTAATACCTGTCTGTGTTGGACTTGCCAATCTTGAACAGAAGTTTATTGCATTGTCCGTAACCTGATGTGCTAAACGATATCAGGGTTCTGACATTTGATCTGATCTTTTGGATTATCAAATTTTATCGGTTAATATTATTTCAATGCTACTGATATAAAGTACTGCTTCATAAGTGGTATTTAAATGCTTAGATATGCTTTATAATTGCTTTGTACATAATTAATTCTATCTCAGTCACTTTGACTTTGTATTCAAAATCAATTTTTGACATTTTCCAAACAAGTCAAAAAAATGTTGTTTATTTTAGAAATGTTGTTTATTTTAGAATGTGACATGTAGCCTTAAAGTTGTTTATTCATCATGTATAAAAGGTATTCAACCTAGTTAGATTATGAAATATTCATACAATTTGTATATATACTAATAACATATTCTATTATTGAGTAAGAAAGTTACGTCTGTAATCTTATTATCATTGATTATTGACCATTTAATTTCTACTCGTATAAAGCCATTCCTGTATCTGCTGTAAATGTTCTATGTTATTTCTAGATGCTATTTGTAAAATTTATAAATTGACGATCGATTGCAGTATCGTCTGCAAAGATATTAGGTTAATTATGTTTTTATATTATGGACGTGTAAATTTATAATACTTTTGTTTTAATAAGTTTTGGTAACCAGAAATTTGATAAATAAATACTCAAAAAATATTATAGTAAAATTTTGTACTGAAAACTTGCAGTACTGTACTTAATATTAATTAAGCACGAATTGGTATACCTATAAGTAACCTAAATAATAGGATATGACATATTATATATAAATTTTTCATAGTTTAGTTTAATGCCTTAAACTTTTCTTCTGCATTATAACATTTCTGTGATTGTTTGCTTTTTTTTTTACATTAATTGATGATTTTTTTTTTGTTTTTTTTTGTTTTTGTTTTATCTTAATCTAAGTACTACTAATAACAAAAAATATTTTATATTACTTTGGTTTTCAAACAAAATTATTTTTAGGAATCGTTTCATTCATTATAACACTACTAGAACTCATCAATAGGTGTTTAGACTACCTATACAACTCCAATTTTCATTTTGATTGATTTTATAACTAATTAGAAGATTTCAATAGTATCTACAACTGTGAGTTATAAAAATCGACCAAAATTTCAATGTAAAATATTATTTTTATAAAATAAAATTATGTAATTATAAATTTTTTTTAAGTCTGAAATATTAAAATTTCCATGTCATTTTATTTTTAATAAAAAGAACAAGTTCGTTTTATTAATTAATATTATGCAATCTTGATACATAGACATTTTATATCACCATTGTATCTATGAATATTATTATTATTTGTGTTAACAAACATTACTTTCGTTTTATTATTCAATCTTTTTAAATTACCTTGTGAAAAACTGAAATTAAGTTTTGCACTACAATTGTTTATATTATTTTTTTTTATAAATTAAATATTTGTTTTAAATGAATAAATTTATAAAAATATTTATAATAAATTAAATTAATGTTTAATATTTTATTTTTAATCCAATTTTTTTTTTATTTTATTTTGTTATATAGGATCTCAACATAGTGGTACAACTTATGAAGATGTTGATTTTAATACATCAATTGAATTAGACAATAGTACTAATAGCAATTGTAATAATAATAACAATACAACAGGAAATCATAATTATCATCATAATAATAATCATCATCATCATCATAATTCAATAAACGAAAATAATAATAATAATACAAGTAATAATAATTATAGCAATCATAATAGTAGTCATAATAATAGTTTTAATAATAACAATAATAATAATAATAATAGTAAATTAAATAATAATAATAAAAATAATAATAGTAAGAATAATAATAATAATAATAATATTTCAAAAAAGGAACAAGATTCAGATGATGAAGAAGGTATTGATTTTCGTTGCATTGTTTGTGAACGTCAGTGTCTTAATATAGATCAGTAAGTAAAATATACAATTTTTTTTTAATTATATGAAATTAATTAATTAATTTTAAGATAGAAAGTTACCTATTTTTTTAATATATGTAGGTACTGCAAGGACTTGATAATTAAATATTACAAAATTATATTTAAAAAATGAATTTTTTTTTTAAATTGTAATGTCAGAAACTGAAATCGAAACTTTAGTTGAATATAGAAAAAAATATCTTAACTCAAACTTTTTAATCTCTAACGTACTTGTAAAAAAAATAATTCCACAAAAAATTCAATTTCCAGATAAAATGGAAAGAAAATTGCATATAAAATTTCAGCATTATTTTATTAAAACAAAAAAATAAAGCCGTTTTTGGCTAGTTATGAGATTTTTTTTTTGTGTTCTTCTTCTTTTTCTAATTTATTACTATAGCCTTTTGTTATTAAGTTTAGATTAATATCTTATTTTATTGTTCATTATAATATTACTGCTACAAAATATCATTGGTCTCTTATCGTTTGGCCATAGCTATATTTGATCAGTAGCATCTGACAGGTGCATTTTTGTTTTGATTGCTGACAAAGTGTTGTGAAAGTGTCGATTTTGTAAGCAAGTACCTACATTATCTACTAATAGCAATCTTTCATAACAAACTTGACAACAGTATCAGTCTCATATACTAAATTGGGAAATTGTTCAAAGCATGTAACAGTGTCGATGGTTACCTGAACAAGATAGACTATATAAATAAATAAAACAGCTTATTGAACTAAGTAGTATGCCACAATTATGTTAATTAATATATACAAATATTTGTTAAGCTTAAACAGTATTAAGATTGCTTAGGTATAGATATATACTTAATTTTTTTATATTATAATATATCATTGGGGTTGTCATTGCCTTATATTACTTCTTTGTCTTGGGATTATCATTTTCTCTTCTTTTCGTTAGAAGATGTGGTTATGCCTCTGAAATTATTTTTCATAGACAGTATTTTTGTTCCTACAACTTTATGTTATTTTTACAAACGATTTCCCAGTCTATTAATTTAATTACCAGCTCTATACTGCTTAAAATTTTGCCCATCTTTGAACTTATTATACAATAAACGTGTTAGCAATTATTACTATCTAGAAAAATTCTGTATTATTTCTGATCTACTGAGACTTATGGGAAAAGGAAAGAGAAACAAAAGGGAAATAGATTTAAAATACAAAAACAAGATATGGGGTAGCTTTGTGTCTTCTTCTTCATCTTTTCATATAGTGTCCAGAAATTATTGTAATGAATCCCTTCTGCATGCAAGGCAGTTCCCTGTAATAATTCACACCATTATGCTTATTTCTAATCTTGCTAATGACAGTAGGTTAAGGTACAGTTTACTAGACTATAATCGATAAGGAGTTTCTTCTACGAGTTAAAGCAGAGCAGATGCAGAGAAGACAAGAAAAATATTTTCTTCTTTTCTTCTTCATTTTTGCCTGCAGAAATCATTTGAATGGAGCCCTTTTGACATGCATGAATAGAGCCCTTCTGGCATGTTTGTCTATAAGGTAGTTAGTATTACATGTAATAGCCGCTATAATTGTATTGATTTATGATCTTGTTAATGATAATATGTTAAAATACCTATTAGACTGTCTTAGGGTTTTTATGAGTTAAATCAAAGAGCAGGTGGGGAAATAATTTATGACAAATATTTCCCTTTTTTCCTAATTTTTGCCTGCAGAAATCATTTGAATAGAGCCTTTCTGACATGTTTGTCTATAAGGTTGTTAGTATTCCCTGTAATAACTCCTACCATCCTAATTTTTGCCTGCAGAAATCATTTGAATAGAGCCTTTCTGGCATGTTTGTCTTTAAGGTTGTTAGTATTCCCTGTAATAACTCCTACCATCGTACTGATTTCTAATCAATGAAAACGAGGGTACCATTTATTGTTTTCAAAAATATTGATCCATTAAAAATATTATTATTTTTTAAATATTTAAACAAAATTTGAAAATTAATTAAATCCAAATGAAAAAACCTTGTATCAGTTCGATATACAGTTATGTAAATCGATTTCAATAACTTTGATTCCAATTTATGTGATATTTTAAATAATTAATTAATATTCTTTGGAAAATTTTTGATGTCACTTATCAACACTCAACTATACATTATTCAAATAGAATCACAAGCCACTCACTCACTCACTCACTCACCTACGATATAAATATATTTGTAATAATACTGATTGAATGCGTATTTTGGAATCAACCATTTGTTTAATTCCCAAAATCAACAAAAAAAAAAAATAAAAAAAAAACTCTGACCAAATACGAATACCAAAATAAGTGTTAAGTACACAATTTAACCCTTTCGTTAATAATTGGAATAATTGGTGTCTAACAATCAATTAAAATAATTTATTTACTAATGATTACACATTTTTATATACACTTACATACTTAGATACCTACATTTTATTATTTATAACAAAAAATATTTTTAATTGTACGTACCTACATATATCAAATAATAAAGTCAAACATAATAACGGGATTTCTTTTATAAATGTGGGATTTTATTTTATTTATGGTGTCCACTACATTTTTTTTTGAGGACACACAAAACAAAAATATCATATTAATATCTATAATATTTATAAGATGTTGGTTGAATTTTAAAAAAAAAAAAAGATTAATAAAAATATTTCCGTTATAATATTACTGTACAAATGTTTGTGCATGTAAATTTACATATACATGGATATCAATTTATTGAAAAATATTTACTTGACAATCTTCCACAATGTACATTGTATGTAAATATATATATATACACATATATACGTATATACTATATACATATTATTATATTTGGACTGTCTAATTAACGCTAATTTTTAGTACGAGTTAGTTTTTGATTTTCATCAACATAAATGATAAATTTTCCATCACCCCAATCCTTTCTTTTTTTTGTTTTTTTTTTATTATCAGTTGTAGGAATTTTTATTACTTTTTTCTACAGAGTGCCTTTGAAAACATTTTCGTTTTGGTTTTTTTTTTTTTTAGTTTTGTTTGAATGTTGGTACTTATGAAATTTGATATTTAGTGACATAAAGTCGGGATATTAAGTAAAGTAATTAGTTAATTTAAAAATGGGTGTCATCCATTGCAATCGCTTACTGTCATAAGAATAGGTGACTTTTGAACCAATTGTGATCTTCTATTATACAAATTGAACTTTTATATACTAACACTAGCTACCCTGAAACAAAGGCAATTCTAAAGATATCTAAAAAAAGTTTCAATTGAACCATTTTCTGGGTTATGAACGTATAGGTATATAAACCGCGAATTTGCAACAATTATGCAACAATTATTAGTACTGAAAACTCTAAAATGTTTAATCGGGCAATCGCAAAAAATAATATGTTTACGGTCTTCCTGTGTATCAATTATTAGTCAAAAATATTTTGCATATCTAATGAGTTAGAGTAAAGTTAATTCATTTAAATAAAACATGCAAATAATTGTGAAAAATTATATTATCTTACATGTTGGTAGTACGTGCTTCTTAAGTAGTTTGTAATTATGTGTTTCGGCAAAATTATTCAATTCTTCCAATAGCTGTGTTCATTTCATACGGTTCAAGGTCTAGGTTTTGTTATTTATTAAATTCAAAAAGAACGGTGTAGGTTAATGATAGAGATAATGTTTTTAAGTTGGCAAACCTGTTATTTGTATTATCAAAAATTTCTATTGAAAAACTACGCAAGCGCCACTCGTTATAAATATAATTACTAAATATTTGAGACCTGTAAAAAACCAGAGAAATATCTGGGCTTTAAATTGTTATTGTAATTTCATATTAAAGTATTGATCTAGACCGTGAACCGGTTGAAAAGAACACAGCTAATATAAAGTCGATATATTATTTAGAGTATAGGATGGTAATTAATTTCCATTATGACATAAAGTGAGAAATTTTAAGTATATTAGAATGGGGCTATGTAGGGTTTACAATAGCGCTAATAGTTTTGATATGTTTGAGACTATATACTCATAATTTACAATATAATGTTGTGAGATTTAACTTGAAGCCAAAATAGTGTTCGATCTTTGGAAAGCTATGGAAATTCTAGTCATTCCAGAAGTAAGAATTAGAGAATTAGAATTAAGTAAGACAACTCTGTTCATAAGTTGAAGTTTATCAAAATTTTATCTCTAAAAAAAAAAGTATATATCGGAAGGTAGTCTGCCGCTTCTCAGCAAAGCCGCAAATTGGATTATTGTGATATTCCGTATTAAGACAATTAAGCATGTAATAAGTACTTAAGGATGCCTGATTTAATTATTATACCCACGATATTCTTCAGTACAATGCTGCGTGCATTTCATTCTTCGTAAAACACTGTATGAGTATGAGTATTTCACAATAAATAAAAATATATTTTTAATGAATCACACTAAAGTTTATGAATAATTTTTAAATGCTGAATAAAGAGTGGTTACTGTAAATTATATGTATCTGCATTGTAGAAACGTTTTATCGATCAATCCAAATTTTGGTTTTTAAATACTTATTAATTTTCTTTTAAAATACCCTGTATTTTCCTATTTTGATGTTTTTTTTTTTTTATTCCAAGTGTGAAATACGATGACAAAAACCCTTCCGTTCTTTTTTTATTAATTTTTTTATTCTTCTTAAGTTAATTATGGGGCATTTTTTTTTTTTTTTTGGAAATGTCCCGATTTATGACATTCATTGGTTTGAGTTTTTTTATTTCATTTTTTGTAATTTATTTTTCCTTTAACAAACTGTTGGGGCGTATTTTTGTATCTTATGATGACTTTAAATAATTATTAATAGCTGTAATAAATGGAGTTTTGAGTAGAGTGACAATTAACACAAAACAAAAAAATAATAATAATGTGTGTGAATGTAAAGTGTGTTTCTGGGTATAATTGTTTTTTTTTTTTGATTTTATTGTTGTTCATTAATAATTAACAATTATTATAATTTTGAAAAAAAAAAAAAAATATTAGAAGAAATATTAGAGATAATTGTTAACCCTGATCTTTAGATAGGAGGTTGGTTTTGAAATATTAATTGTTAAAGTGTATTTAAATACATGTGCAGATAATTGGAGAAAATGTGTATAATAGGGAACGAATGGGATTCTATAATTTACTTCATATTCCATGTATTGTTTTTATAACTGTGAATTTGATTGGTATTTCTAGGATGATGAATAATACCCAAAAGAGTAGAACTCCAGTTTGTGAAGTGAATAGAAAATATTTGTAACATTTTTGTAATTTTGTTTGTTGCCTAAACTCAACATCAACAACGAACAACAGGATATAACGGCCAAGATGGGTGTAATGCTCGAACTCAGCATTACAAAATAATTGTAATGATTGTTTAATGAAACGAAACATTGATTAATTAATATTTTCATACGATAGGTCTAAGAACATGGGTAATAGTCTGACATAGAAATTGATAGACAAACAAAAAAAAAATATTTTTTTTTGTTTTATTACTTCGCCATATTATACCGGGTGGGAAGAAGCCTTTATTTCAAATTTAATAAAACTTTTATTACCTAAATCGAGGGTGCTCTATCGATTGGTGATACTTTCCGGTAAGGAAGTGAAATAGGTTTTTTAAGCCCAAATTTCACCGAAATTGGCCAAAATCGAGATTTTCAAATGGGAAGAGGTACCTTTTTATGTAAATTCGGATTCTACGTCAAAAAATAAAAAACATTTAGAAAGTAAATTTTTTTTTTGTTTTTAGCTTAAACTATGTGGGTTAAGCCAAAGCTGAAAAAAAAAATTAAAAAACATATTTTATTTATAAAAAAGATCATAATTAATTTCAGCTTACCAAAAAAAATATGAAGGATTTTTGTTTTATTTTTATTAATTTCAAAGAAAAATACTGAGAAAACAAAAACAAAAAATAATTTAACATCAGTTTTCATCCTCTGGCACACCTGGTATAATCCACCATATTTTAGAAATTTCACCAAAAAAAAAATACATGTGATTGTGAATATGATGCAAATAAAATAGAATGGGTACCATAAGTGTGATATCTGAAGTGAATGCTACCCAGTATTTTGTTTAATTTCAATTTCGGCAATTCTGGTTTTTTAAGCTGCTCTGCACTATTTTATTGTTTCATTATTTTTAATATTCTTTACATTATTCTTTTGACATTGTTTCAGTCCCATTAGGATAATTAAGTTTTGATGAGAATTCTAATGCTTTGAAAGATCGATATCCTTAAAAGATTCGATGAAAGTAATTGTAATTTAAGATGTTAAAAAAAAAAGACATTTACTTTCTAAAATTTCTTATTTTTTGTCCGAATTTACATAAAAAGTACCTCTTCCCATTTGAAAATCTCGATTTCGGCCAATTTCGGTGAATATTGGGTTTAAAAAAGCTATTTCACTTCCTTACCGGAAGTTGAAAGTATCACCAATCGACAGAGCACCCTCGATTTAGATAATAAAATTTTTATGTAATTTTGAAATAAAGGCTTCTTCCCCTCTTAAGAAGCTGATATATAAGCATACTCTGGGACACCCGGTATAAAATGACGAAGTAATAAAACAAAAAAAAATATTTTTTTTTGTTTGTCTATCAATTTTCATGTCAGACTATCACCCATGTTCTTAGACCTATCGTATGAAAATATTACCTATACTGAAATATAAACGCAGACAGTTTTAAATTGACATGATAGAAAAAAAAATTGCCAACACCACCAACATAACAAAATTTTATATCATTGATCTTCGAACTTCATACGAAAATACAGATTCAGCTAAATTGATTTTTCACTGCAAAAGTGATGCGTCTAAGAGTCTTGAATCTATACATTTCATTATTGGGAAAACCCAAAAATATGTTCCACATCTACTACTATTTTATTTTATTTTCAAATCACCAACCAGTCCCAATTTGTATACCAAAACAAATAATATTAACTGCTTGTAAAACAAATATTATATTTAATTGATTATTTATTTATTCATACATATATACTAATAATTGTTGTAGTCCAGATACAATATTCAAAAACTCATTCTTATTAGCTTTTCAAAGCTATATATATTCATACATACTTATATAATATATTGTAACATCAATTTGTTAAATTTTTATTATAGTCCCATTACAATATACAAAATATTACCAATCAAATAAATTACTATATATAGCTAGTAGTACATATTATCATTTTCATTTAATCTATTCTTTAATACCTATAATCATGTCCTTAAAAATTGTTATATAATAATTATTATTCATTTGTAAAACTTATAATATACATCAATTTAGTGGTTATCCTTAAAATTTTCCTTAAAAGTTCCTCCTAATACAAAAAAAAAAAAAAAAATTTAAAAAGATTTATTGAAGTACATACAAAATATTATATAATTATAATGACAAAATGAAAAAAAGAACAATAAAAAAAAATATTACAAAAAAATGTCCACCCATATTGATGACATATCAAATAAAATTACATTTACCTATACTACTTAACACAAATAAAAAATAAAAAAAAACAAAATATCCTTTTTGTTCAACTTAAGCGCTTCATATTCAAAATGAATATCTTTAATATAATAATATAAAGGATAATAAAATATTAAATATAATATTAAAAATTTATTATAAAAAGGACAGGACTAACAAATCAAATAGCACCAATACTTTGTAATAATAACAAAATAATAATGATTATATTATAATTTCGCTGAATGTACAGAATATCCTTTTTGGTTATTTCACCTTTACTTTTACATATTCTTACTTATAAAATTTCAACTACTTATGATTAAATATTTAAAGGATCCCCATCAAGGGACATCATTCTTATAGAAAGTTGCTTCAATTATTTTTTTTTTATTTTTTTTCTATTATTTATATTAGTAAAATATTTACACTAAAAGTTGGGTGGTATCAATGAGCTTTCAATAATAATAATAATTGTCCTTTTGAATTGAAAAACGTGTGTGGTTTTTATTATTAAGGTTTTTTTTAAATTAGTATAAGTATAGTAGGTATAATAATGACAAAAAAAAATATAAGACATTTGTTGACAGTCAGAACACTAGTTTTTAGATAATAAGGTAAGAATTAATGATGAATCAAAATACGAAAAAACAAACAAAAACAAAATAAATAGAGAATTCAAAGGGGAGTTTAAAATTTAGTATTTTATATTTTCTTTTGTTTCACAGGATAATAATTATTGTAAATAATATGAAAAATACGATGATATTAAAATGAAAAACAAAAACTAAAAAAATAATAGGTATTTTCTACATAACTATACCTGTAATTAATTACTAATTTATTGTAAGTGTTTAAAGAATAGTGATTTTGAGTTATTATTACATGCATAATTTAATGTATAGGGTGTTTTGGGATTAATCGGTAAAATATAAGTAATAATGAAAATGCTGCAAGGGACAGTTGAAGAAATTTAAATGAGTGAAAACTTATCGTCGCTTGAAAATATTTTATTCCATACCCTACTTTTTAATTTAAAACCGGTTCTATGGGTTTTGAAACATTCTCTTTTCAAAGCCATTGTCATAATTTTCCTGTCTGCTTTAGTCTCTGAGATATATTTGACGTAGAATCCGAATTTGCATAAAAAATTAAGTCTTCCCATTTGAAAATCTCGAATTCGGCCAATTTCGGCGATTTTTGGCCTTAGAAAACCCATTTGTGGTCTTTCTTGGAAGTTCAAAATACCACCAATCGATAGAGCACCGTCGATTTAGTTTACACTCTTTACTCGGCTGGAAAGCTACATCTGTACCTTTTGCATTTTACTTTTTTAATTTTTTTGATGCAAATTGACTTAGCCATGTTTTTTTGTCTAATTTTTTATATCACAGAAATAATTTATTATAACAAATTTTTTTTTTATACATACATTATTTTAAAATTTTTATTTACATAAAGTATATATTATAAATAACGGTACTTGGGTGCCCAAAGCACAGTTCATCATCAAAACATGAAACAAGAATATTTCGGTACCTAATGATAATTTTGTTATAGAAATGAAATAAAATTTTTGTGGACCTGAAACGTATATCATCGTCAATAGGTACATTAAATAAAATATAAAATTTTAACGGAAGTTGGGTACCCAGAAGATGTCTTATCATCAAAATATAAAATATAAAATATAAAATATAAAATATAAAATATAAAATATAAAATATAAAATAAGATAAGTTCGGTACCTAATGATAGTTTTGTTATAGATGTGAAATAAAATTTTTTTGGGCCTGAAACGTACATCATTATGAGGTACATGAAAGTAATAAGAAGTTTAACGTTACTTAGGTACCCAGAAAATGTCTTATCATCCTTTTATGTTCGGTACCTAATGCTGCATATTAAAATACTATAAGAATGTATGTTTTGTATCGTTTTTTCTCTAAAATATTTTTCTTTTTTTTTTTTTTTGTATATTTTTTTAGTAAATTTCCATGAAAAAAAAATTAGTGAAAAAACCGGCACTTTTTTTGTAATTCAATGTACTTTGAACACTTTTGCTTAAATTTGAAGAAATTAAATAATGTTTGCAATAAAATATATAAAATTGAAAAAATATATTTTTTTATGAAAAAAAAAACATATTTTTTGGGTGTTTTGTGTTTTTACGACAAACCATTATAATTGACTTCACTACCTGAGCGGCAAATAAAATTTTAAAGTTTTTCTTCTGGTTACAAAACTTTATAGTATGATCAAATACCTTTCTAGAACAATTCTTTTTTTTTTATATAATATTTTTTGAATTATATACAATTTTGCTGTTTCAATTTCGAACTTTATTCTTAATACTTCCCAACAAACAGAAATGTTTAATAGACCTTCTTTTTCCTAAAATTGCGTTACTTCCAAAAAAATATTTTAGAGAATAGAATCCCACAAGTAAATAAAACTAAATTTAAGAGTAAAAGTAAAACAATTACAAAATTAATCACAATAATATAACAAAAATATTGAAAATCATAGTAAAATCCATACAAATTGTTTGAAGATACAGGTGTACCCATTCAGCTGAAGTAAGGGTTTTGAAATGCCAGCTGAATAAAGGTTAATAACATTTTTTTTTGTAATTTTAAAATAACGGCTTCTTCCCCTCCTGAAAAGCTGATACACATGATGCAGAACACCCGGTATAATGTCTCATTTTTCTCCATATACCATTTTTTCTTTTTTTATTGTTTATTTACTCTGAAATCTAATTTTTGGTTTATTTTGTCATAAAAGTCATAGTGAACATTTTGCTACACACAATACAAATCGTTAACAGAATTTTTTTCTTTGTACATATGGAATACAAGCAAGAAGGCCGAAAGAGATTTGTATCGTACTAAGCTTAATACATGTGAAATACACTAATATCTTCTAAAATATTCCTCTTTATCATTACTATAGCACAGCATTTTGCTCCGTGCATGACCGTTGCTAAATTAGCAATGCTATAAAAACATAATTAACGTTTAGCCTGTAAAGCCTATTTGACAGAGCTTAATAAATACCTAAAAATGGATTCCCCATGGAAAATGAGTGTTTATCATGCTTTGTCAAATGCAATAGTTCTAACTGTAGATTTAATAATTTAATATAACTAATACAAATATAAATTGTAATACTTAGATTAAGATAAAATTATTATAATAAACTTCTTCTTAATACAACATTTAAACGAAGTAGATCATTTAATAATTGTGTCCTCTACAAGCCTTACTTCATACCATTTGTTACTATAAATTATAAAACGTATTTAACTAGAGATACAAAAACTGTTATTTTTAAATAACTGTTACTGTCTCTTACTGTTATTTTTTTTTATATAATAATTTTTTTTTATATAATTTAAAATAGTTTCTATAATATGTTTAGTAGAACAATAATTGAAATTTATATTTTTGATAATATACAATAATATTAAATTTGGTCTAATCAACTCATAATAATGCAATATTTCGATTCATCTAATATCAGTCTCGATATGTTAATCAAATCTGGGTTATGTCAAGATAATATGTTGATCAAATATGTATATTGTGATATGTTTATGTTTGTATTAAGCAAATTGATTTATTTAAGCTTTTATTGATTTAATTTAATTTATCATTAAATTTATTACATATTATTATAAGTGTTAAATATTGAATTTAAGGGTCCTTCCATAGCCAATATTATATAAAACTGTTCTTATTATAATTACGAGTATATAGAACCATACTTGTACAGTACGAGGAGTATATTCTATTGTATATTTATTTGATTTATTTGATTGTCTATGTACATTTATTTGATTGTCCAATTTAAAATATAATTTATTACATAGAATATGATGTACGCTTTAGCTTAGTCTAGCAAACATTATTAAAATTAAATAAAGATTAAGACTCTAATTATATTTCACTAATTTTATTAAATATTTAAATTTATTTCGGTTATTACACCATCATCAGAAGACAGTGTCTTGACACTGTCCTGTCTTTTAGTAATGGTGTAATAACCGAAATCGATTAAAATATTTAATAAAATTAATTAAACATACCTATAGACTTAGAGCTTTAATCTTTATTCAATTAAAATATAATTCTTCAAAAATATAATTTATTTAACACAATTCAATAATGAATTATTGATTTTCTGAATTGCTCAATTCATAGATGACGAGAAATTTTTTTTTATTATCTACTCCTTTTTTTTTAAACTCATTACAATTGCAATTAAAATATATAAAAAAAAACAATATAGCTATCCAAAATTGGAATTCATCTTTGTGCATGCTTGGTGGTCAACCTTCAATATTAATAACAATTATTATTACCTACCTATAAAAATTGCGCACACTTTCAAATTTGATTGATTTTATTTTGTTATTATTGTTATTATTATTTTTTTTATAATTGCTGTGTGCCTTTGAAACCAAAACGTGGGTATTTAATACCTTCCTTCATATGTGTTTTATTTTTTTTTCCATATTCACTGATCAAAATTTGATGATAAGGTGTTAAATAGAAAATTGTGTTTTATTGTTGTTTTTTTTTTTGTTTATTGTTGTTTTTCTTTTGTTTAATATTATTAGTGTATATGAGCGCTCATTTACAATAATTAGACATATGGACAATTTCTCAAAGATGTCATCAGTTTGGAATAAAAATAAATACAATTAAAAAATAAAATTAAAAATAATATCATCCCACAAACATCTTCGATATAATATTATATTTAGTGACAGTAGACATTTAAAGGGTATATGATAATATTTTGAAGTGTATAGGAGTTACATTTTTATAGCATATTCACATGTCAATAATTACGATAAAGAGAGGTGATATCGTAATTCAAATTACGTATCATTGCAATATTTTTTACTTTCATATTAAGTTGTAAATATAAATGATAGTCAATTGGTGTGTTTGTTTTTTTATCAAGGGCTTAGTAGACCAGTGTAGGAAATAGTTTTAATAAGTTAAGCTTTTCAATTATTATTAAATTTTACATATAAAATTTTAGGACATTGAATGAGATTTTGCATGAGTTCTATTAAGCCTATTTCATTAAATTCTAGATGCAAAAGTTATAAAATATTGAATGATATATTCTACATTACGTCTTTTAAGTCTATTTCACTAGCTCAGTACGTTGGTTCTAACTCAGTACATTTCATATTAAAATTTCTGCATATTAAAAATTAAAAAAGAACATTTGGTATTATGAAAATTTTATAAATACTTTAATCTAGTTTGCAAAATCTGCCTAGCTTGGGGCCCATTTTGCAAAATCTTAATGCCAGACTATCATTTTGCCTTCGGACTAATACTATTTGGTATAATTTGTTTATATACAAATTTAAATTTGGAAAATTGACTTTTTCACAAATAGTAGGCTTATCAGGTAAGATGCTTCGTAATTATTATTATTCACAATATCGACTTTACAACAAATTATTTAATATACCGGGTGGTCCAGAGCATGCGTTTATAAATTTTTAAAAACTTACTTAACAAAAGTTTCTTAATTTTTGACGTAGAATCCGATAAAAAGTATCCCTTATCATTTGAAAAACTCGATTTCGGCCAATTTCGGCGATTTTTGGGCTTAAAAAACGCTTTTCCGATCCTTCCCGGAAGTTTAAAATATCACCAATCGATAGAACACTCACGATTTAGTTGATAACATTTTTTTTTTAAATTTTAAAGTGATGGCTCCTTCCCCTCGTAAAAAGCTGATACGCATGCTCTGGAACGCCCGGTATATATAAGTATATATGTCAAATTCATCATGGAAATCAATTATATGTACTCTCCTTCAAAATTTATGTTTGTCGAAAATCATTATACACAACGTCTCATTATACCGAAGCGACCGGTTGCAAAAAGACCAATTATGCCAAATAGAAATTTTAAAAATGTTCACTTTACCAATGCAGAAAAAAGTACAAAAATGGTGTTTTTCCAATGGCAGAAAAAAGTAAAAAAATTATTTGGAATTCGGCTAAGTGTATTATACCCGTTGTTACTATTAAACTATTTTAAAATTTTTGAAAACTAATATTTAAGAACTATAATTGGTTCGAGTACTTGCTAGGACCTGTTCGACCTGCTTCGAACTATTGTATATAAATATAAAATATAGTAAAAAATATAAGTATAAAATATAATTATAAGTAGATTTTAATTCAAATCCAAGAAAATACAAACAGACTAAAAGGAGACTGAAGAATCGTAGAATCGTAAAAAAAGGATTATAAAATCGTAGGAACAATAATCTTATCAAACTAAGTATATTTATTATTGTTTTGTAATTTGTTGTGTATTTGTGATATTACTATATTACTATGTTTAATAAAATTACCGTTATAGTATTAATAGACGGACGGATGGAACTTACAAATATTCAATTATTTTAAAACAATTTAACAAAAATGTACAAACTCTATTTATTATAAATATTTTAAGAATATTAAATTTTCAAATTCAATTGAATTGAATTAAGGTGAAGAGTATACAGCACAGCAGGTACAATACACATTGTGTATATGAGTAATAATTAACAATTAAAGTTCAATCAAGGCAATCTTTTTATTTTTAATTTTTTTTTTTTCGTAATAAAAAAAACAATTCAGAGAATGAGAGATGCTTATCAGAGCGCTCATACATGCATGTAATTATCCTGATGAATATTAGTACCTAAAAATCACAAGGATTTAATATATATAATAGTATATACCTAGGTAACAATAAAGTAATAATTTGTTGGCTTTATTATAATTTTTGGGTCACTGTAATGTAAAATAAAATGTAAATAAATTCTCTTCTTCTTTTTGAATAGTTCATTACATTACAGTGCTTTCAAACATGTTAACCGAAAAGTAAGAATGTATTCAAGTTAACTTTGATAAAATAATAACATGAAATTTGTTAGTCTGTATAAATTGCTTGAAAACTATAGTTTTCATTAAAAAGATAGGGCACCAGAAATATTGATTCCTGTAAGCCCACACCGGATCTTGTGTTTTAGGTAAAATTTAAATCTAGTACAATTTAAATCTTAACCTAAACGATGTGAAAAACGAGTGATATTCAAGCTGGCAACATTAAAACAAGCTTTTGAAATTAAACTAGTATGTAAAGAGAGTAATAAAAATATTAAACTTGATACAACACTCTGAAAAATTTTAGCAAATTATACTGAACAACGTTAGCACATTAAAACAAATATTAAGAAGGCGACATAATGTATTGAAAAATGTTGTATTACAACAAATCTTGCGTTTGTTGAAGTTCAGTATAAAATAAATTGATAGATTAGGAGAAATTCAGAGAAAAAATGTAAGGTGCAGTTATTTTAATTTGCAAACTCTGATAAGAGTAAAACCTATATGGGTATAGTAAAAAAAAAATCATAAAATTCATTAAACAAATATAAATTTTATTAACGCATGCTTAGTTGAGAAAATATACTTTCGAGAGAGAGATAGAGCCTACCTCCAATATACTAGACTCTAGAGAGAGCCTTACCTAAAATATACGCTCTCTTATTAATACTTCTATTCAGAACATTAGCAATAATAAATTATTTTTTTATTTTTTTGTTCAATAACGTTAGTTTTTACTAGTGCTGTTTATAGACTGACCTCTGTCTTGTACCTTATTCTAATTCAGCTATTCTTCTCATTTTAAGCAGCGTGTGGGATCGGCTTTTTGTGCTTCTTAACCGTGCCTCATAATACCCTAATAAAATAAATATTAAAATATCTTCAAATTATTAACAATGTATCACGGGTGAACGGGTGTCGTTTTTAACATCCGAAAATTCTTCCACTCAATATATGAAAAATATATGTAAATATTGTTATTGTACAACACCTCTAAAATGATACAAACAGTTTAAGGCTATGTTGGTGTAATGTGTATCACCGGTGATTCATTGGGCTGTGGAAGAAGAAATTTTTGGTGTTCACCGGTGATACACTGGTAGTCAACGAGCTAACTATATAGTTTGTGTACAATAAATATCTAGATTGTGAAACACTGTTTTAATTTAATTTAAGTTAATATTGTCAAGCACTTTCCTTTTTTTTTTTTTTTTAAAAAAAGAGGAAAGTTATTATTTATTGTTTTTATAAATTTATTGAACAGAACTGACCCTCAAATAATTATTACCTTAAAATATAATATTAATAAAAAAATAATATTATATATCTATTCGATTAAAACAACATCGAATAAAAATTGTTTGTATTTAGATTTTTTTTAATTAATTTGTAGGTATGTAATTTATTTAGTTTCAAATTAGGTAAGTGTAAAGGAAGGGTTGTTTTGGTGGACTATGGACTACGCTTGTATTATCAAAAAATTCAAAATCTTCCAATGAATTATTTTATTGTTGTTTATGAATGTGTATTTTGTAACATATGTTGATGTTACTGAAAATATGTTACATTATTGCATAAAAAAATTATTGTGAAATTTTAAAACTATATTTAAAATGTTGGGTATTTGATATTAAAGTTTTGTTTACTCAAAGTATTGATTTTATGTTAATACAAAAATCATTGAATCAAATCGAATCGTTTTTTTCAAATCAGAGCTGGATATTGAAAATTGTGTTCAAATTTATGTTGTTATGTTGTTTAAGTTTTTTTTTATTTGAAATCAATTCGAAGTTGTAATTCAATTCCAAGACAAAAATCAACATTAGAATTTTATGTAAGCAACGGTTGAAATATCGTTTAAATTGCTAAAAAATAGTATACGGGCTTAGGGTTATCGATTTTTACTTCACTAATAATAATTTGTAAAATATCGATATTTTGATTAAAAATTGATAACAAGTACAAAAAAGCAGTAAGCAAGAAGCCCCAGTAACATGATTTTGTTTTGCAAATTTTTGTTTTTTATTTGGATTTTGTTCAATTAACATTTCACTTATTCTTTCTGCTTGTTTAGTTGAATTCTGTTAGCTTTTCACACACCCCATTCATTTATTTTGTTTGTGGATAACTTAAAACTGCTTCTCATTAACCAATATCGATTCTTTTATTTCCAAATTATCTCTTTTTTTTTTTGATTCCCAGAATTTCAGTTTTTGGCTCGAGGTTTATAAGCAAATAGTTTATTGTTTTGAAAAATATTACAGAATGATGGTTAAAAGAGTTGCCAGATTTAAAGTTTTTCTACTTAAGAAGTTGATGAGGGTTTATTTAATACAGTGGGTATTGGGTACCAATATAATATAATATAATTTATAGATTATGCTGTAGGCTATAACTGAAACATTTTTTAATAATAAAGATGAAAAATTCTAGATATTATGTTTCACTAATCAATGAATAATATAATCTTCATTGAAATTAGTCAAACATACTTAGAGCTTTTAATATAATAAATTTGGTCAAAATAAAATTGAAATCGAAATTCATAACCAAATAGTTTGCAGCCTTGGCAAATGATAAAATATAATCGCTGAGTAAAGTTTGAAAATTTAATGTTTTCATATTTTGTGGAATTAATGAGTGTACATTTATTCTCACTTAAAATACACTAAATATTCAACCTCCGATCCTGTGTAAAGCTTCTCTCAGATGTTTATTTGCTTCCCCGTAATTTTTTGCAACAAATGATATCGCTGTATAGTTTGCAAGTATTTAATTTACCGGTTTTCATTTTTTTTACCATGATCATCATCCTATTGCTTCTAAAGTTCAGGGTGAACCTTAACTGTGTTCAAAACTTTCCTTCATTCTGCTCTATCTTGCGCAACTGTTTTCCATCTGTTATTTGCAATATTTCGACAGTTGGTCTACCTCTATCTCTTATATTGTACGGTATTATGCCTAATATTCTTTTTGTCATTCTTTAGTCATTTATCTTCGTTACAATATCCTTCCTATCTGTTTTCGTGCCTTAATAAATTTTACAATATTGTGTCCTTCAATTCGTGAGTGCTCGTTCCCCCTTGTTTTATATTATTTAGTACTTATCATCATCATTTACTTTGGAAACAAATATTTTTCTTCGTATTCTTCTTTCAAACACTTTTAATTTATTTCGGTTACTAACTATGTAATTACCCAGGCTTCGCAAATTTCCAAGGATAAGACAAGTTTTTGGAAAAGCTTATTCTTCAGCGTTAGACTAAAATTTGTATAACTCTGGAAAATAGTTTAATATAATTTTCCGTGGAAACACGACTAAAAGAACAGAATTAGCTAAGAAGAATAATTTAGCTGAATTCCATGCTCCAAAGCAGCACAACACATCATCCAAGAGAGTCACAGTATTTCTAAAAAAGACATAGTAATGGTACATTACATAAGACTCAGCTGAAAGTATTGAAATTCATAAAACGAAGAATAACTCACTTCTTAATTAAAGAGCAAGGCAATGGATATTCTTCATTGTTTAATTAATTTTTAATAAAAGGTAATAGAGTTAATAAAACCACCTCTACATGTAACTCTAACGTTGGAAATAGGTGCTCTACCTGTGCAATTCTATTGTAGAGTAAACAACCAACCAGCTGCGAAAAAGGTTCAAATTGCTGCCTGTCCAATAAAAACAAATAAGACAATTTAAAATTTCTTTCTTCAGTCGAGTACAAAACATTGAAGAAGTCTACAAATAGTAAACGAAATACGCGTGTATGTATGCATATGTACGCATGTTTGCATGTAGCATGTTCAGTAAAATTAAAAGAAAAATATGCGACTACTTTCAACAATAGGTTGAAACCAGTTGTATTACGGTGTTGAACTTTTTTATTTTAATTGTCCTGTTTAAAATTTTAGATTTGAAAAGGCCTTTGAATGCGTAGAAGCATTTTTGTACTGATGCGATTACATGATTTGTTGCCAAATTTATATCATGTTTATTATTTATTAAGACACCTAAATAATTATATAAAACTGTTTAGTGCTTGAAAATGTAGTGCATTGAAATTGTAGTCATTTAATGTAATATTTTGTATCGTATTGTTTCTGAGCTACCCAAATCTTCATATATTTGGTCTTACTTTCGCTAATATTAAATCCTACAGTAGCGGGTTATTTTTCTAGACTCAAAAATATTTATTTTAATTTAGTTTTTTGATATTTAGTTATTTGATAAATATAGTCAGAGCCCAAAACACATTATTCTGTGGTATATATTTATAGCAATGTTTCTCATTATATATATATAATTTTCTGCATTTATCTGGATGTTTGTAAGTTCGACGGAATACTCCAAGGCATATACAAATTACAATATATATATACAAATTGTAACATCATGTAATTGTCATAAACACAGTATCTCTTTTTTATTGCTTATATATGCCATCTGTCATCTGTCATTTGTCACATAATAGCTGTCATCTGTCATTTGTCATCTGTCATCTGTTATATGTGTCATTTGCTCATCATTTCATAATGATTGTCATGTCATTCAAGTGTTAAATTTAGATGACACCATAGAACTTTTTACTTTTATTATGTCTTAATTAATTTCATTTTACAATTTAAATTTTACAGTAGAACGCTGCTTTGATTGTAAAAATATAAAATTATTGTAAGTTTATATTATATAGTCAGATTTTGTTTTCATTAAAAATATTATTTGAATTTAGTATTTCTATATTAATTTAAATTGAAATTATCTTTTTGACTAACTTATATAATAATTATTTGAATACAATAGAATGTCTAAGAATATTGATTAGTTAGAATTATTGAGGTCTTAGGATAATATATGTTTAAGTTTCCTAATATTGATAAACTAGTTAGCAAATACATATTTTTCTTAAACATTAAATGAAAACTCTAATGAAGGAAGAAATGCTAGAATTTATTTTGCTTCCGTCATTTATGGCGGGTTACAAAACCAGTATCTAAATACATACTAGCGGTTTTCATACACAAGCAATATTGGCAATATTACCTGGTATTTTGTTCATAAACAAAAAAACGTTAACTTCTGCAAATTAAGTTTGCTCATAAGCATTTCTAACTTTGCAGAAAAACTGCAAAATTATAGTAGATAGCGCATGACAAAAAATTGTACTGCTGTTTTTATTTAAAACACATAACTGCAAATGTACAAAATTCATATTTAAAATTTGTGAATGCAGTATTTTGTTTTTGCGTATGTGTTTATGAAAGGCTCTACTAATTTTCAAATTTATTGTTATAAAAAATTTATAAAAATTATTCATGGTCATTGTTTTATTTTCGTGATACTTCAATTAATTCCTCATTAGTTATTATAATTTAAATTTTCAAATATACTGAAGAGTAAAACGACCTAAAGTGAACAAACAGGTATTCCCCATTAATAGAAGAATAAAAATGATGTAGATATACAATACACTTGTATTCGTACATTAAAAACAAAAACAAAAAAATCAAAACCGTTTTGATTTGTATTTTTTAAATCCAAATATTTACCAATCAGTTATTTTGTACAGTTATGTATGTCATCACGAAAAAGAAATTAAAAAAAAAAATCATCACATAATAATAACATTATATTATTTTTATTAAATTACATGTAAGCTTATCATTATATTTTGAATATGTATGATATAAATTACGTGATGAACAGCTATCAGTGTATTAAAAAAAAAACAAAAAACAAAAACGAAAAAAAATATCCTGCAAAAATATCATTAATTTTTTTGTTGTTTTTTTTTTGTATTTGTTATTATAATTTGTTAGTTCAGATGAGCCCAGTTAATATTTGGATTGTTTTATTTTATTATTTTTTCTATTGTTTTTGTTTTTAATAGTCTCTCATCTTATAAATAATTCAAACAGCATAAAATAAAAAAACGGACATGAAAATTATCAAAACATTGAGCTGCGATTTAATTACAGTAGTGGTTATTTAAAATACATCCTTGCAGTCTGTATTATATATATGGTGATATTAGCTATATAATATTGAATCGTAGTGGACTGAATTGTGCGATTCCTAATAATTAGGTGAACACAATTATTGTTTTTATGTTGCCGTTGTTATAATTCTGATTCATTTTTTTTAACTCATAATAAATTCAATACATCTAATGGATTTTTATAGTTGTATATTTTTTTTTTAGAAATTTTTACTTTCATGCAATTTTGAATTAATTTTTTTATATTTAATAATTTATATGATAATATAACAAAATGTTTTTTTTTTTTTGTATATTACAGTTTAGATGATCATCTTGTTGCTGAACACCATTATCCAAAAAACGTTCATAGGTGTGAATTGTGCCCGAAAAGTTATTGTTATCGGCCATCATTATTAAGACATCGTGCTGTATCGCATGGTGAATTTAAAAAATATCCTTGTGAAAATTGCACAAAAGTAAGTTTATTCATTTTTATTTTCAATTCATTTTTGGCCTGATTTTATTTTTTTTGTTTATAAATGGATTTATTGATCTTAAGAAATTTGTTGTTTTGTTTTTAATACACTTAGATAAAAAAAAATTATTAATAATGTCAAATTTTAATTACTATTAATGATTAAATCTGTGCCAACAAATCATAACCGCTTATATCAACATAAAAAATCGAGATAAAATAACCACCATATTTAAGATTTTGGACTATTTAAAATTTGGTTTAATTCTGACAACTATAAATCACATTTTTACTATGACACATAATCGCTTATGTCAATATGATCTAAAAATGTGTTTGCTGTATTCGCTGACCTAAAAATGTGTTGAAACTGTTTGAATTATTATATTTAAAATTTGGTTTGATTCTGACAACTATAAACCACATTCTTACTATTACAGATAATCGCTTATGTCAATATGATCTAAAAATGTGTTTGTTGTATTCACTGACCTAAAAATGTGTTTGTTATATTCGCTTATGATTGACTTAAAATATTTTTAATTTACTAAACCTGGAAATGTCTTATCATTATTTGTAATACAATGGGTTCCAAAACGCGTTGATCAAATAACGTGGAAGAATTTGCTTAAAGGCACTAATTGCATGCTCACTTTCCTTGGCAGTGTGCATGAGTCTGATTCGTAGAGCAGAACCGGGAATATGAGCATTTTGTAGATTTGAACGTCTTCAAATTGATGTCATTAATGGGATTAAAGTTAGTTTCAAGATAGATAAACTGAAGCTTACCTCGAAATTAATAATGTTTTGGCCGATAATAATGTTCGTGCCGATAATAATGTTTTGGCCAATATAATGACCAATATAATGTTGAGAGGGCTTTCTATTTGTCAACAACATATATTTGGTCTTCTCCTCATTTACTTTGAGATCCATTTGTTCCGTTTTCTCCTCAAACTGGGTAAAAGCATTGACCGCCCATTGTGATCTGACGATAAAATCAATGTCGGCAGTATACCCTAGTAGTTTGATAGATCTGAAAAATATGCTTGAAATTTTTTTCAAAATTTATTACCCACATCAGACTTTTTTTTTTTGCTTCAGAGCCCTGAAAGCTTGAAAATTGATTTTTTAAATACGTTTTTGGTTTCAGAGACTATAAATCCACTCAAAAATATTTTTTTCAATGGAAAAGAAAAAATCATGTATTTAAGGGTTAAACACATCAATTTCTGTATCTATGTATGTATATAAATCCATATTAAATTGTATTACCAAGTGATTACTTCGGAGTCAGTGAATTCAGTTAAATTTTATACTAATTCAGAAAAATATATTAGGTAATTTGGGAGCGATCCGGCCCCTATATCACCGCAGTAGCAAATTGGCTTATTGTAAAAATTTATTAATTATAAAAGATAATTTATATAAAAACAGCTAAGAAGGATATATAATGGTGTTGGGCAATTGCATAATTGCACAACCAAAAAACCTTCAAAACGATGGATGAGAGGACAATTAACACAATATGGGGAGTATTGGATCCCCTACAAGTACGATTAGCTATATAGAAGACGTGTTATTTAATTGCAAGTTTGCATGACTCTACTACCAGAACTTCCATTGAAACGATTGATACAATGTTAAAGCTCCCAGGCTCAAGAAGATTACCACTTCCAATCGCATTATATGTAAAGCAAGATAACCATTATCATTAGAACAAGAAGAAAAAGCTGTATTGTACATGTTCAAATTGTACAACTCAATTTTTATGCTTAAAGTAAATTTTTACATCTCAAAACTGTCTAAGCTTAATTTATTTATTATATTAATAAAAACAAATAGGACTACGAAAACAATATTGAAGCTGACTGCACTTTTCTATAAATTTGAAATGTATTTAAATTATTTGGCAATGAGCTGCATCACTGATGTTCATATAATATAATATTATTGTTCTGCTTCTACATAGGTCACTTTTCTTTTTCTAATCAGAACAGAGTAATAACACTGTCTCAAAAGGAAAAATTGGGTTTATCCATTTTATACATCCCTTTTTGTCTTGAATATACTCAGAGCATTTGCTCAGAGCAAGATCTGGTAGCTCAAATTTTTCTTGTCAATAAAGAATCAAAATTAATCAAAATAAAATGCGTGAACTGATTTTAATAAATAATTTTAAATTTAACTCGGAAATGCATTTATTTTAATAACTGCAGTGCTAAACTAACAAAATCATGGGTTCGCCTTCGATAGATATGCTCTATTATGCAATTTGCAACTTTTGAAATAAAACCACCACAGGCTCATTTCCAACTTAACTATCAATTTTTCTTTATCATCCTATATTTCCGTCTTAATCCTTATCCAGCAGGTACAGCATCTACAATAATTTTCTATAAAGGTATCTTTCCTAGTCTTTGGGCTTTGTGTAAAAAAAAAATGTCAAATTTAAATCATATCTATTCAAAAAAAATTAAAAAAAATTGAAAATACAAAAAAAAATGAGCTCTGAATATAAAATAAGGACAAGCTTTCACGTCATTTGTAGGATAAGAACTTACGCATGTGTTTACAGTAGTAGTGCACATTACCAACTAAATTTTAAGTACTGTAGTATTTATACCGGCAAGCTTTCAGTTTTCGGATAAAAATTTATTCTGCTTAAAGTGAATCTGAGTGTTCGAACTTGTGCTCAGAGGATTGATTTGATTAAAAATAGAGAAACGGCTATGCTGTTTTTACTTTATTTAGTATAATCGACATTATAACTATATTACATTAATATCATAATATTAATTGACCCACATCCATATGTAACTGCAATATTGTGCTATTGATACTACCCGTTTGTTAATTTAGTATAATATGTATAAGCACATTGGGTATAAAATATAAGATATCGGAATATATTTACTTCTTTAACCACATTATTTAACATATTAAAAAAAAAACAATTTATTTGAAATTAACCAATTAAGTCTCAATTCAAAGTCCTTGGACTTAAATTTGTTATTTTTATTTTCTTAATAATTATTAAATGTTGTAAAGAATCATTTATGGTAATTTTTTTGACTACTATACAAAAATTTAATACCATTTCAATGGTTATAATATAATTTACATAAAATATAATTTATAACCCACAAAATATTTCATATTTTCATAATAATGTCTATAAAATATAGTAATGCAATAATAATAATAATGAAAAAAAAATACCCTGGGGAAGATGATAGACAAATTTAGGTCACGAAAACCACCTAAATTCAAAAAAAAAAAAAAAATTAATTCTTCGTATCCAAAAATGCCATCAATGGATTAATTCGTATAGGCATTAATGTAATAACTATAATCAAAATCATTAGTTTTTTTTATTTCGGTTCCAAAAGATTTTATTAATTTTATCGATCGATATCATAACATACAATCGAAAAATTAAAAAAAAAAAAATTTTTCTCAAAAAATCGAATTAAAATAAAATCGATTGCGACATTTTCTATATTTTTATTTACGTACATGTGTGTACGATTATTTACATTTAATGAAATCAATAATACCATTTGCATGCATGTACATTATAAATATTATTAATGTTTGTTACTTTTGTAATATCATCACCACCCACATGTAATTGACGATGGGCATATTATCCGAAATAAAAAAAATATATATTTATTTTAAATCCAAAAATCAAATTTTTTTTTTAAGCCAATCATTTTGATTGGTGTATGAATAAATTTGATAATACAAAATTAAATTGTCAGTTTATCTGTCGGTTGTTTTGTTTTTTGTTTTTGTGAAAATGAAATTTTTTGACTTAGTACTTAGTACAGAAATATTAATCCTTCCAATTGGATTGTATTATCAGTGATCACTAACATTTTCATTTCAAAGTACCATTCATTATCACCAGTGATATTTACAATGTTAGAACTTGTACGTGAGAGAAGGAAAATTTCAGTATGGCTATTGATCAAGGTAACTGATAATGAAATGGATGTGTTCACTGATCTTAAATCGGAAGCCAATAGTTTAATTAATTTCTGACCAATTGTAATTTTAAAAATTTGAAATAACGGTTCATAAATAGGTTTTTAATAGGTCGAAACTAACTTTTTGGACAACTAACTTTATTATTTACAATTCTGTTTAACCTTTAATTATTTAACGTCTCTTATAAAGAAAGGAGTTAAAACAAATATTTTAAGAAATTTCCTAGTTTAAAATTATGAATCCATTTTGTCCCTGGCATAAACGACGGCATGAAAAGGTGTACTACTACCTCACCCAGTCCCTATCCGGGTACGGATACTTTAGTGATACCTGCAAATCTTAGAGGATGGGGATAGTTGTGTCAGCGGCATGTATATACTGTGAACATTTCCAGGATGATACAGAGCATACCTTTTTCGCCTGTGCAAGGTTGTCCCAAGAGAGAATGGAGCTGGAGCAACATCTGAAGCGACAGTTGTCTCTAAATAACCGCTTTGAAGCTGATGGTAGTAAATTAGGAGGCTTGGGACTGTATTGCACATTATGTTCAGGACGTCCTGTGCCTCAAAACGGTGGATGTAAATCGTTTAAATTTAGCGGACGAAGGATTGTCTTAATGGGGATAGGGCACAGCATCTGGTCTGAAGTAAAGTGGTGAACGGTTCCGGGTCAGAGCTTTAACGTGGGAAAAGAAGGTGGTTGGTTTGGTTGGTAAACGTATGGAGCCCCATACGAAGGTCGGATAGTTGCGCACCCTTTACGGCTAATAAATGGTTCCAACCACCTTCTTGTGAAAAAAAATTATTATTATTATTATTTTTATTATTATATCGATAGTGAAAAAGACAGTCATAAAACTGGGGTTGTAATAGTACTTAAGTATTTGTATACTGGTCAGTTATAACTTAAATAATACCACTTAATAAACCCAGTAGTTTTATGTCAGAAATCTGCTGGTAAAAATAAGTGATAAAATACCTTAAAAAATACGTTAAAGTACAAACCAGTGGGTCAGAGAAAGCTGTGAAATTTTGAATGCAAACAAAAAAATGGCGATTTTTGTATCACGTAAAGTTTTACTGTTTGTAGATCGAATAATGTGGAAGAGTGAAGAAATAGTAGAAAGACAGTGATAACGCAGTGTATACAAAGGCCAAATTATTTACGTCTAAAATTATTAACTGGTTTTTTTTTTACCGTTATTGACAGTAATTTAGGTAGAATCACCTTTTCGTGCTTAATTAAGTACGGTACTGCAATTTTACGCTACAATATCTACAATATTTTGAGTATTTATTTAACAAATTACTGGCTCTACTCATTGAAGTTTGTAGCTTAAAAAACTCGTCTTAATTATTTAAAAAAAAAAAAAAATTTTATTATTACTAAGAATGACAGTTTTGAATACGAAACAGTTTTTAACTTTTTTTTTTTAAAAAATAATATTTGTTTATTGTTGTTGTTTTGTGTTAGTAAAAAACCTACGGTTCGAAAAAAAAAACCAAATAAAATAATTTTTATTTTGTCTTGTACTTTTTTTTTTTGGTTATTATCTTACCTGTATTATTTATACATGAACCGATTCTTGAAACCAATACATTTTTTATATGTATATATATTATATATACAAAATCTGTAATCAAACAATTGACACGTATTTTCAATTAAAGATCCTCTGTGCGCGACGACTACTTTACAATTATACATATATTATTAATTTTATTTGTTTTTTCACCTCCGGCTAGAATTAATTTTATATCTTATATTATTATATGTACTCTCCCTCTCTGTCTTTCTTTCATTATCATTTTTACTCTTGTTTACTGTTGGTATTTTCCAATGCAATGTAAAACATTTTATTTTTTTTATTTTTTATCAATATTTCTAATCAACGGTCTTCACCGAAATTCCTGTATAAGAGAGATATGCTTAAAAACCAGGTATATGAGGTGAACATATTTGGAGGCTTCTAAAAAAAAAAAAAACTATAGCACTACTTAACAACAACAATTATTACTGTCGCTACAAACAAAAAATAGAAACTTTTCATTTTAATTTCAATAGTGTAAAGTCAGATTATTTTTGGGGGCTTGAGGGTTTAAGTTTTTTCTTCATAATTTTTATTGTTTTGTGGTTAAGCTTTGATGTTCATTTCATCATTTTTCATTCATAATTATTTTTATGTTCCAAAATAGATCACACCTAGAAAAATAAAAAAAAAATAAAAATAAATACACGTACTGAGGTTTTTTGTTTTTTTTTGTTTGTTTGTTTGCGGACCAATTTTTTCAATTTAATTTATTGGAAATTTAAAATTATCTATAATAATTTTTAATAATTAATTTACATATACCTATATATTTATTTTTATTGTGTTAAAAATCTGATAGATATCTGATTTATTGAATTATATTATTATATATTGTTATTTTAGTGTTGCCAGTGTATATGAATTATATTTATTTCTTTATTTCATGTTTACATACCAAAAGTAAGATGTTTAGCATTTTGTCATTGTATAATTATTTATTTTACAATTTAATAAATTAAAAAAAAAATTACAACATAGTTGAATATTTTCTAAATTCTGGGTTTTTTGGAGAAATAGTTTAATTTTTAATTAAACAAACATATTTCAAATTATCTTCGTTAATGCTTTGACAAACTAATTTGAAAAGTTGAATTTGTCTTGACTTTAGGTTATCTACACATTGCCATTATTACATTTATTTATATATTCATTTATAGAAAAATGTACATAAGATTTAGTCTTTTACGATCCTAACACTTATTAATTCCGACAGTGCAAATTTCCAAAAGGTTTCAATTTGATTGAATTTTTTAACTTATTTACCGCTTTCTTCGGACACCATTGTATTTATGGCAAATGAGATATTTGAGAATATTAAATACCGTTATCTATATTATTATAAAGTGATTAGAATCTCTTGAAAATGACGCGTAGTTACTGGCTTGCCATCATTGCACTGATATTAAAGAGTTAATTATTTCTACCAGTAACAACGGAACTTCGAACCACTTCGTATTACACGAAATTCATTGAAAATATGTCGGCTAAACTGGAGCAAAGTCAGTCCGTTATAACCGCTTCACAACAGAAAAAACGACTAAAACGGTATAAGGAGAAGCAGTACTGAACATAGAGACCATTGCAATGTCCGAATTAATTATGGTTAGGGCTTTCTTGTTAAACATAATAAGTTACAGGGTAACATCTTTCACAACAGATCTTAAAACTTAAAAACTATTAAATAACAAAGCAAAAATATAAGATCATAGCAACAATAAGTCAAAGCCGCTTTGCTAGAAAAATTGGAGAAAACCATTCGTGAAGAACAAGCTGGTTCTCATCCGCTAATCCAAGCATTATACGAAGAAGCTAAGCTCTCAGTAATACACAGGGGACAAAAAAGTACTTTCTTCACCACCATATCGGAAGTCAAACATTTATGTCCGCACTCACCACTTCATTTCATAATTGTCCTAGATAATATATTAGAAAAAGCTTACTCGATAAAGAGAGGAACAACTTAGAGTCTCATAGAAACACTTGAATACCTCGACTATGCGGATGATATCTGTTTTCTCTTGCACAAATTCAGTGACATACAGAGCAAATTAGAACACCTGGAACAACATGACAAACATGTCGAACTAGAAATCAACCTGGATATCACCAAAGCTATGAGACACCAGCTATAACACCACCAAAGAACAACAACCTAAGGTTGAAAGATGACAAATAGAATTTGTGAACAATTTTTGCTACTTGGGAAGTATCATAGCAACTAGTAGTGGGACTCATGAAGATTTAGCAAATAGATTACAGAAAGCAAGAGTAGCATTTGGGATATTGCAACCGACATGGAGGAACAGCCAAATATCCAGAGCAGCAAAACTTCGAATATTCCGGTTTTGTGATATATTACACTGACATACTGACTTATTGAAACTTGCTCAAAAATCCTCCACCAACAGTTACAAGTCTTCATTAATAAATGTCTAAGGATAATATGGCAACAAACAAATCAGAAGAAGGAAATTGAGATGGATATACACTCAGAAAGTCATTAACCAACATCGATTAGAATGAGCTTAAAATGAAATCCAGAAGGTAGTGTAAGACTTGGGCATCCAAAGAACACCTAGCGGAGGACCATAAAACAAGAACTAGGAAAAACAAACATAACGTAGAAACAAGTGAAAACAGCAGTTAGAAATCGAGTGCGGTGGGAATTTCAAGTAGAAGCCCTCTGCTCCCAAGAGGAGTAAGAAAAGAAAATATCTAAAAAATTATAAATTTATAACAAAAATAGAGTAGTCCTATAAACCTACACCTATTCCACTTTTTCAAAATTTAAAAAATTGCCTTTCTGAAAATTTCAAGAGTCTAATAACATTTAATTTTTAACAACTAATTAACATAATTTTATAGACGTGATAACTATTTTAAAAACCGATATTTGTCAAATGTAGTAAAAGTGAGTTGTGTCTTGTATTTCGAAGAGCTTCTGCTTTACTATATGTTTTACTATGAGTCAAAAGGGAGCTAAAATTCATTTTATGCAAATAGATAACAATATATTAAAATACATTAACTAATGGCAACTCTTTTTTTTCTAAAATTCCAACCAATGCTAATTTTTCTCTTTTTTGCTTATTAATTAATTTTATCAACAAAACTTAACATCCATCAAATCAATATTAGCGCTATGCTCATACATAAATATAATGTACATAATAATATGATGATAGAATTACAGCGCCTCCTCTTTAATAAAAATTAAAATATGAGTGCTGGCTAGTTTCAATTTCAAATAAATTTTACTAAAATATGTAAATTGTAACACCCGCGTAATAATTAACAACAAATAATTTTCATTTTTTCTACTGATACCGATGGGTGTGTGTGTATTTTCGAATATCCGCATATGGAATGATTATATAATATTGGTATAAAAATACAAACATTCAACAGAATAAGAGATAGACTATTGGATAAAAATTGAGTTTTTTTTATTCAGCTTTAGCTATGTACAATATGTGAGATAAAATAAATAGATTAAAGTCTATATAATACAGGAGGATTTAAAACTAAGATTTTTATTTTTGTAGACATTTTTATTTTTTTTTTGTATAATTGTATTTTTTTATTTTATTTTAACGCATGCGTTCCATTGAAATTATATGTACACAGAAGAAGAGGGTATGTCATCTTTTTACAGAAATATTGTTTTTTTTTTTTTTTATTTTTAATTGAAGAATTTAATTTGGAAATAAATAGCTAGAAATAACATTTTTTTTATTTTTTTATTATTGTTAAAAAATAATAAAAAAAAAAAATGTTTGTTAAATATTTCAAGAGTGTTACCATGAGTCAAAATCGTTTTAATTTTTTCTAATATGACAATTTAAAATTTTTATAAAATCCAATTTTTCAGAAATGTATTAACAATTTATTGTTAAATTTAAAATTATATGAATATATGATTAATATTATTTATTTATTTAATATGCCTTAATTTCACTGTAAAAATTTTTCTTATTTCTGATTTCAATTGTTAAGAGCTTATACTAAGGTATTTACGCCTATCTCTTTTAATTTACTTTGACTAACCTAAACTTTCCTATTTATAATAATTTTAAAAAAAATTAAAAATAAATTTAAAAAGTTACAAAATAGTTTTTCGATATGAAATTTACTACACTATTATGCAGTTATTCTAATTCAATATGATTAAGAAGTAATTACACATAAGTTGAGATATAACATTACTCTATATAACTATCTTATCTATATACAAGATATACCCAATCAAATTATATTAAAATGCTTGCCAAAGAATCATTGTGAAAATGAGAGTTAAAAATCCTATCTACAATCGACTTGAAACAATATTAAGGTCTTTGTTTGCTTCAGTTCGTCTTTTAATAATCACTATAGAAATATCTAGGTCTTCAGCATAACTCTGCCATTGTCATTCATTACACGCTTTCTTGAAACCGTTTAATTTTAAACAATATAACTGATAATAAGCCCAATTTCTCAATGGGAAAAGTCCCTGAAGTTAGCTTGCAGCTTTATCGGAATAAATAAATAAATAAGTAATTAGTTTATTTTTTACGATATGATATCATATTCATATACATTATAACATCACTTCTTTCAAAGCACTTCAGTTTTATTTTACTCAGTTAAAATATTTTTTAAGTCTGTCACAGTTCATCTTAGATGATAGTGACTATTTCAGTTGCTATATAATTCATTGTAAATTACACGTTTTCAACACAACAATTCGTATAACTTATTTTGGGGAGATGGTAATACCAATTTTCCTTGAGATACAGTGATTTAGTCATAAGCTGGTTTAATATTTACTTCAAAATTGTTACTTCTAAAAAGGCAGATTCTTAGTTGTATACAGAAAAAGGGTAAAAAAGAACAATTTTTTTTAAATAAATGCTTATATTTTGCAAACTATCCAATATAGACATAAAGTATGTGTCTATGAGTTACAGAAAAAAAAGAGATCTTTCCAACAGTCTATTAATATTTGGTAGGCTTTATGGTAAAATCTTGAGATATTTGCTTTTCAAAAAATGTCTACTTTGAACTACAATATCTGCATAACGGCAACACCCATTACATTAAAAAAAACCTTGAAATGTGCTCCAGGCCTTTATCTTACTAGATGAAAAAACTGAATATATATATATATATATATATATATATACATATATATATATATAATATATCTAACAGATAAATAGATATAGCGGTTTATATACAAAAAAATCAAATGTCCTTTTCGTCCTTAAAGGATAAGATGCGTAGTCAAAAATATATATTTTTGAAAAGGTAGGAACACCAGATATCCTTGGGGTATATTCATTAGGTTACTATATTCTTTACAAGAACCTTTATTTATGATTATATTTTATTTGTTTATTTAGATTCGATACAAGAGTTTATCTCAAGTTGTAGTTTAATTGTGACATAAGTTCGAACTATGATATAAAAAATTGATTTGCTTTTCCGATTTAATTCGCTATCTTGTTTTAAAAAAGTGATCGAAAAAACGAATAAAATTAATTAATGAAATTAAAAAAAGTGAAAGGAGTATTTCGTTCACCAACACTATTGGAACTCATCATAATTAATAGTAAGTAGGTATAGTAATGCTATTATTCAATGACATCGTAAATTCCTTAACAAAAAACTTCAACCTGATAAAATAATGTTAAAAAAAATAAGTTGTCAATGTTATTCGTAAAATAAGCTCACAACATTGTGTAATGAGAGCTTTTTGAAACCTTGTGTTTCAAATTCATTTATAATCAAGCAAAATCAACTGAGAAAATTTATTAACTTATGCTTTTGTGAGCTTTTTAAAGTAACGAAAACATTGTCAATAACAATTGTGAACATGAGTCAATGTATCAAGCTTTTGTGAGCTTTTGTAGATATTTAAGATCGTGTGCAACTTTGTGTTGAGACAATTCCGATGTTAAACAATGTTGGACTACCTATACAAGTCCTAGTTTGAATTTGAAATGTTTTATATGTATATAGATTTTATTTAAACTAATATGTGAGTTATAAGAACAAAATCAAATTTCCACTTAGTAAAACAAAAACTAAATGTTAAAATTATAATGAAACCTATATTTATTAATTTCGAAATTATTAAATATAGTTTTTATTATCTATAATTTTAAAATTTTAATAAAATTCAATTTTCGAGAGTGCATAATGTGCGATATACAAAGATGCAAATATTTTTATGCTTAGATTTGAGATATTTAGATTCATAAAAATTCAAATAATTTTCTTATGAAACATATCTAAAAAATCAATAAATCTATACCAACGCTAATTTTTTTTTTTATGGAACATTTAGTGATCAGACATTTTCGGAACGTGTTAATTACAAAACACTTGATTTTGTGGTATAAATTATTTCAAAAATTTAAATGAATCTCCATCAGACCAGGAAAATAGATTTAATTTTTATGATAAATCTTTAAAATGAAATATGAGAGAGAGAATTAATACTGATATAGGCGGATAAGTAGCATTATTATTTTATTCAATATTATAATCAAAATCAAAAAATAATAATAAAAATTATCTAAAAAACAAAAAAGTTGAAAAGTAAAATATTGAAGAGATTCATAACTATATGAATATTCTCTTATAAAAAAAAACAACAAAAATTAAAACAAAAACAAAAAAGAAGCTTACTTATTTACGTACGTATATGTACGAATATATATACAACAATCCATACTATAAAATAAAAACATTTTTCGATTCTGTTATTTTCCAAAGATGAGATAAAAATCTCCAATTTAAATATTTAGAAAAAAAAAAACGATTAGCCTCAAGCTATATGTGAACGCAAGTCGGAAAACAAAAACAAAATATCATATTATATTTGATTTTCTAATGATGTATGTATATTCCTATATTTAAATATTTTTTTAATGTATCTTACAAGATACATGTTGTATATTTATATTATATTTAAAATGATCACCTTTAAATTATTTATGAATACGCGTATATATACTTACATACATTTATGCATATTTTATTAGATATAATCATAATACAATCATATAAAGTAATATTTTAAGCTTCTCGCGAGTCATAGAGCGCGAGTCAATATCATATTTATAATATCTGAAACAAAAAAAAAAAAGTTAAGCTAAACCAATTGAACAGTACACAAATTAAAAAAGAAAACAACAAAAACACAAAAAACCTTACAACAGATTCAACATTATTAAAAATTGATGTTGTGACATTGTATATGGCGAAAAATTGTTAACATTACTTTAAAGCGTTTTTAGTTTTTACGTTTTTTTTTATAATATTATATATTTTTTTTTTTTATAAATCTATGATAGTTTTTTAAAATGCATAAAATAAAAAAAATTAACTAAAATTAAAATTTGAATGGGTAGTTTTTGAGTAATAAATAATAATAATGAAGAAAAATAAAATTGGTATTTTACACTTTTATAGGTGTATCATTGCATTGATATACAATCACGTGTACACATACACAAATTATAATGCAACAACAAACTGATAGATCTATATAAAAAAAAAAACTAATTACGATTATAAGATTTTAACCTTCAGTATTACCAACAATATTCAGTATTTACCAATATCAATGAATGTTTTTTTGGATTATGTTCTAGGTGATTAAATTTGAATAAATGTACCTGCCAAAAACAGAAAATAAAATAAAACTTGAGAGAAAAGAGAATAAAATTTTTTACCTAAGTGATTAAAGAAAGAAAAGGGAGGAACAATAATAACTATATGAATTAATAATAGTAGGTAAATGTAAATATTTTGTTATTATAAGAGAACAATATACACATTAGTATGATTATAGATTCGTTCTCCCAAAAACTTTAAATTAAAAAAATAACAATTGAAAAATCACAACCGGTTCTGATTATTATTATTTCAAATGTTAGATATTAAATAGGAGACGTAGCGAAATATTTTTTCGAAATTTTTTCAATTTAACACCATGTATGAGTAAGAACATAAATCTTAGCATAGAAAAATTTAATTTTAATTTATCAAATTTCCGCAATTCGGCAATGCTTTTTCTGCCCATAATCTCACCAGGTTGTTATCTTAGAGAAACCAATAGAAAAAAATAATTTTCTCCTCAGAATCTCGCCAGGTTGTTGTCTTAGATAAAATAAATTGTTTTCTCTCCCTAATCTTGCCAGGTTGTTGTCTTACATAAAGCAATAGAAAAAGTATTACATAGTGCCAAGAATAAATTGAAACATTTCAAACATTTTATATTAAAATTTAGTACGATTTTTTATCGAACTTCCTCGAAGTTGTAAGATTTCTGTTAAATACAACTGTCTTGCATGCTTAAAATTGATTTTAATGGAGACTTACATTTTATCCGATATTATTGTAAAACTTTAATTAAATTTTTAAATTAAAACAAATATAAATTAATTTTATGTTTGCTAACTGTTCCATTCTATTCTTTTCAATTCTATTATACCTTTTTATATTCTTTTATAATTTTGTTTATTTATTTACTAACCTTCGTTTTTTTAATTTTTTAAAAGGTTTTAATACTGCGAGAGTATAGATAATATGCTTATTCCATTATTTTGACCTAAAAAAAAATTATTATGCAGATATAAAATATTGAATCTAATACAGTTTAGAACATAAACTATAAAATGGAAAAATATTTTAAAATGGAAATGAGCCTCAAGTTTCGGGTTTACTCTGAATCACTACAATAAAAATTATTACTGTTCATAACACAGTTGTCACTTTTTTTAACAATCATTATTAATGAAGTAGAAGATGTTAGCTGTTGAACTTGCAATTATTTTATACTCCTAAAACAGATTATTAAAATAAGAGAAAGAAATATGCAGAGGCTTGGATCAAAAGAAAATTTAATAACTTTTTCTTTTAATTGAGGCCAAAATATTGGGATAAGTCCCTTCTATTAACCTTCGCAGAATTTAAGCCATTTAATAGATTAAAAAAAAGAAGAATAGAATAGAATAGAATAGAATGTAGAATATAGAATATAGAATATAGAATATAGATTATAGAATATAGAATATAGAATATAGAATATAGAATATAGAATATAGAATATAGAATATAGAATATAGAATATAGAATATAGAATATAGAATATAGAATATAGAATATATAATATAGAATATAGAATATAGAATATAGAATATAGAATATAGAATATAGAATATAGAACATAGAATATAGAATATAGAATATAAAATATAGAATATAGAATATAGAATATAGAATATAGAATATAGAATATAGAATATAGAATATAGAATATAGAATATAGAATATAGAATATAGAATATAGAATATAGAATATAGAATATAGAATATAGAATATAGAATATAGAATATAGAATATAGAATATAGAATATAGAATATAGAATATAGAATATAGAATATAGAATATAGAATATAGAATATAGAATATAGAATATAGAATATAGAATATAGAATATAGAATATAGAATATAGAATATAGAATATAGAATATAGAATATAGAATATAGAATATAGAATATAGAATATAGAATATAGAATATAGAATATAGAATATAGAATATAGAATATAGAATATAGAATATAGAATATAGAATATAGAATATAGAATATAGAATATAGAATATAGAATATAGAATATAGAATATAGAATATAGAATATAGAATATAGAATATAGAATATAGAATATAGAATATAGAATATAGAATATAGAATATAGAATATAGAATATAGAATATAGAATATAGAATATAGAATATAGAATATAGAATATAGAATATAAAATATAGAATATAGAATATAGAATATAGAATATAGAATGTAGAATATAGAATATAGAATATAGAATATAGAATATAGAATATAGAATATAGAATATAGAATATAGAATATAGAATATAGAATATAGAATATAGAATATAGAATATAGAATATAGAATATAGAATATAGAATATAGAATATAGAATATAGAATATAGAATATAGAATAAAGAATATAGAACATAGAATATAGAATATAGAATATAGAATATAGAATATAGAATATAGAATATAGAATATAGAATATAGAATATAGAATATATAATATAGAATATACAATATAGAATAAAGAATATAGAATATAGAATAGAATCGAAAATTTATATAATTACAACTGTTCCTTACAATGTTGGTTTTTGTCGCAGTTTGCCTAACGTGTTGTCTTAACGGTAAAAATAATGAAAATTCAGAATTACATTGTATAATTTCTTGTGAACCAGATAAATAACTGACTACACACATAACGGCTCGTTAAAAGGATTTATAATTTGGATTACGTGCTAAAATCTTTGATTCTCTGTGAATTAGAAAAACTAAAATTAATTTTACAGTAATTTATTTATTATTTTTATTTTTAGGTATGTTACTTATATTCGTACATATTTAATACTATACCTAATCTATGTTCAGTGTACAATTAAAAGGTATTTGCGTAGTTTTCCATTCTCAAAGTTATCAATCATTTAAAATGTTTTTTATTGATCCTTTCAATTTAGAATGGAGTAAAATTTTAAAAATTGCAAAAATGAACAATACTGTTGTTTTTAATAATTATAACAATTTTTCCTCCGGATAATTACTTACTTGTCGTATACGCAATAGTGATTTTCCGAGTAAAATAACCTTTGAAATTTAAAATAAATTGTCCATAGAATTAAGATGAAACATTTTAGTCTCAAAACAGTAAATTGTATTTTTATCTAAAAAAATATAAAATAGAATATATACGGCAAGTAAATAATTCGGACGACGAATTATAACAATAAGTCCATTAAAAATTTAATCCATTAATCCATTTGTTTGGATAGTCGCTGAGTTACTAAAGAAGTACGTTGTTAAAGTATAATGTACAACCTCTATCTTAAATGGCGCAACAGACTTTATATTTTGACGTTGATTTAATATTTGGTGCAATGCTTACTTGGAGATGTTTTAGTAACCCTTTTTATTACACACGTCACAAAAAAAAACAACAATAACAACGAAAATTTATGATAAAGTTTTACAGGACGTCAAAATTCCACTTGTAAAAACTTATGTAAGCGAGTTATATGGAAGTTTAACCAAAGCGAAGAAAATTTAACCAAGGCATTATAACAGTTCGATAGTGAAAGACTTAAAACAAAATTTTGTAAAAATATTTGTAAACCAAATTTAGAAGTTACATAAAATAAAAAAAATTATTTAATTATTTTAAATTTAAGCTCCATCTTAAAATAAAAATATTTAATATAAAAAATAGCCTTAAAAACTGATCTACCGTAAAAACATTGAAAATACACTTTGACTGCATTCATGCTGAGAAATAAATTTTGTGGTCGTTTTTTTCTTCTTTTTTATTGTTGTTTTTATTTTGTTGCCGTTACTTGATTCAAGTGTTTAAGACTGCATACAATTTGTTGTTAATTCATTATCAGCTAATATCCAACATACAACTGCTACAGTTACCTTACTTTTTTTTTTTGTTTTTCATTTTTATTTTATTCACTGTTTTTTTCTTTTTCAAATTTAAATCTCAGTTATGTTTTTAAATGAAAATTATACCGTGAGCGCGTAACAACAACGACAAACCTAAATTATAATATTTTGAGAAGAAAAGAAAAGAGATAAAAACTATAACAACACCAAATTGTGCGTAATCATTTGGCACTCAAAAATTATTAAAAAAAAAAAAAAAAAAAACAACAATAATAAAATAAATTGAAAATAATTGTAGCATTTATGATCGAATACCGTTTTGTTACTGCATATTTTGATATTATATTTGAAGTGTATGTATTTGTATACTGTTTTTGTTGTTTTTTGTTTTTTATTTCTCCTCCCAATTAAATAACCTTTAAGTAATTTTTTTTTTTTTATATTTGTTGAAACATTTTTATTATTATTTTTTTTATTTTGTTTCATTTTAGGTATTCTGTGATCCATCAATTCTTCAACGACATATTCGTACCCATCACATTGGTGCTAGAAGTCACGCTTGTCCCGAATGTGGTAAAACATTTGCAACATCATCAGGATTAAAACAACATACGCATATACATTCATCGGTGAAACCATTTAGTTGTGAAGTTTGTGCTAAATCATATACACAATTTTCGAATTTATGTCGTCACAAACGAATGCATGCCGATTGTCGTATGCGAATTAAATGTACAAAGTGTGATCAAAGTTTCAATACTTCAACATCATTATCAAAACATAAAAGATTTTGTGAACCAAATAATATTGGTTTATCATCACATTCGTTAGCATCAACATTACAAGAACATCAATCGTTATTGAAAGAAGTTGAACGAAGACGTGATACATTAAATAATACCTCGAATTTAATTGTTGGTCATTCACCACAATTAAATGTAACTGGTAGTGGTGGTATTAGTGGAAATAATCTTAATCAACAGCATACATCACCGTTAACAGCTGGTGGACATAATATACCATCAGCAATGACAACACCACCAAATCCATTTTTAATGTTTCGTGGACCACCACCATTTTTTCCACCTGGTTTTTCACCATATGGTCTACCAATGGGTATATTCCCACCAAGTCCGGCACAAGCATCAAATTTTCCATTGCTATTACAAAAACCTAATTTACAAGATTTACCAATGATGAACGATGAAAAAGATTGTAAAATATCACCAAGTCAACGAAATTTAGATTTTTCAAATTTTGTTAATAGCACCAATACAACAACAACACATACAAATGGCAATGATATGAAAATATTAACGAATGGCAGAAGTTTAAGACCACGTTCCTCACCAATATCAACAAATTCAATACAAAATGATATACACCAGCAGCAGCAGCATCAGCAGCATTTAATTGAAGATAATAAAATAAAATTAGAAAAACGTTCACCTCGTAGTTCAAGACAATCACAAAGTTCAGATGAAGAAACAATTCAATCAGCAATTGATTTAAAATTATCTGCTTCTGATACTGCAGATGGTTTAGATATTGAAGATGATCGAACAACACCAGAAGATAGGGTAAGCTTATACATAAATTAAAATTACAAAAAAAAATATTTATTTTTTATTTTGTTTTAAATTTATTTTTAGAAACAAATTAATGTGACCAGTCCTTCACCAAGCAGCAATAAATCAATTAAATCAGAATCAGCTTTAACAACAACAGAACAACCTTTAGATTTATCTGTAACTAAGAAAATGAAAATTATAGAAAAACGTGATTCACTTAGTAGTTCACCAATATCATTATTAAGAGAAAATACTGAAATCGATTTATCAACAACATCAGTTGCTGCACAACAACATTTATCTAATAAAAGAGTTCAAATAGAATCACCAAATTTATTAACACAAAGAATACCAGAAATATCACCAAATAGTCCAAATAGTCCAACACATTCAATAACACCAGGACCAACACCATCACCATCACCACCAGGTCATCATCCACAAATATCATGTCCATGTCCAATACATCCAATGCTATTAGGAGCAATTTATCGTCCAAATACAACAGCAGCAGCAGCTGCTGCAGCATTTCAAAGACCTTTTCCTTTTTTAGGATCAATGGGCGGTCGGCCAACTAGTTTCGATCAATTATTAGCAGCACAACATCATCATCATCAGCAACAACAACAACAACAACAACAACATCATATTAATCATCAACAACAAAGAAACGGACCGTTTCCGCCCAAACCATTTCATGAAGTTTTAATGGCAGCTGGTGGTTTACCATCAGTTGGTTTAGCAGTAAGTGGTAAAATAAAAGATCGTTATACATGCAAATATTGTGGTAAAGTATTTCCACGTTCAGCAAATTTAACACGTCATTTGAGAACACATACCGGTGAACAACCCTATAAATGTAAATACTGTGAACGTTCCTTTAGTATATCAAGTAATTTACAACGTCATGTCAGAAATATTCATAATAAAGAGAGACCATTTAAATGTCATTTATGTGATCGATGTTTTGGTCAACAAACAAATTTAGATCGTCATTTGAAAAAACATGAAACTGATGCTAATGGTTTAAGTTTAGCTGTTGGTGATTCACCATCATCAACAGAAGCTGAACGTGAAGATGCATATTTTGATGATATACGTTCATTTATGGGTAAAGTAACATATACCGGTGGTGTATATACACCAGTTAGTATGGGTGGTAATGAACATGAAATTGAAGATAATAGTTATATTGATACAAACCTAATATGTAAGGATGATAATAAAGAATCAATAAATAATAATATTGAAGCACCTATTGAAGTAACAACATAAAATTGTAATTAATTAAAAAAAAAAACAAAAAAAAATGTAAATTGCTGGTCAAATCTTATAAAAACATATTATTTAGAATAAGTCGAAAATATTAAAAATATAAAAAATAAAAAAAAAAAACAAAAATTAACAAAGAAAAACTTAAAAATTGTATCCAACGAAAATTAATTTTAAAATATAGACAAAATAAAGTTATATCGAAAAAATTAAAAAAAAAAAAAAAAAATTTAAAAAAAATTGTTATGTTAGAAAATTTTTTTAATTGTAATTATTTTTTTTTTCTTTTATTTTAATTATAATATTAATTAGATTATAAGATTATAATATATTTATGTAAATAAATAAAATTCTAATGGATCATACATACACAACCATTCCTTTAAATAATAAAAATTTTTAATTTTTTATATACATATAATATATAATATATTTAAATTAATTAATTAATTAATTAATTTATTTATTTTATTTTATTTTTTAAATTTAGGTAGCACTTTTTTGATGTAATTTTTGTGAAATAAAAAAAAAAAATTAAATTATACTTATAAAAATATAAATGAATTATTATTTTAAAAAAAAAAAACAAATATTAAAAAAATATTATATAATATTAAATAAATTATTTAAATCAAATTAATTAAAAACAAATATTTTATTCTAATATAATTTTAATTTTAATTATACTACAATATAAGTAAATAAAAAAAAATTAGAGAAAACAAAACGAACAAAATTTATTTTTTTGTTTATTTTTTTTTATTTTTATTAGATATTTTTTGTTTTTTTTTTTGTATATAAAAAGAAAAATATTGTAATTAATCCAAATTTATAAAAAATATATTATATAAAATTAGAATAAAAATTTTTAAATTTAAGTAAATTAATTAAGATTAAAATGAATATTCTGAAAACAACCAACCATCGATTATTATTCAGCTGTATACAAAAACCAAAAACAATTTTAATTTTATTTCAGTATTTTGTTTATTTCCACCTCAGTTATTGTCTCTCCCTCTTAAAGATATTTAATTAATTTAAATTTTTGATTTTATATTAGTTATCTTATAGGTTTTGCTTTTTGTTTATTTAAATATTAAAAATTTATCACAATTAAATTAGAATGTTGTTTTATTTTCAAAAATTAATATTCCGTTATAATAAAAATTTATTTTTTGGACTTGAATGGAAGTGGAAGTGGTGAAATCGTGACACAAAAGGAATTTGTGTTGATAAAATTGTAGTAAAATTAAATACAGTTAATTTCGAAATTAATCAATTAATTTCTCACTATAATTTTATTAACATTTAGTTTTGGTTTTACCAAGTGGGAATTTGATTTGATTTTTATCACTTCCATATTGATTTTAATGAAATCTATATACATATAAAAATTTTCCAATCAAAAATAAGACCTGTATAGGTAGCCTAACACTACTATACCTACTGATTAGTTCCAATGGCATTGGTAAACGAAACCCTCTTTTAATTTTAAATACTCTCCTTAGAATTTTGTTAAAATAAAATTTTCTTACCAATTTCTCATTACCGTTAGAAGACGTTATTAAAATATCCTGCTCTTTTTAACCTAACAATATTATTACATATCAGAAAAGCAAAAAAAAAAAAATCTGAAAATTAATACTAATTAATATGCGACGAAATGAGAATAGTTGAATATTAGCATACCAGAACAAGATGAATGATCAATATTTCGTTGGAGCAGGCACATGCTCGGACTCGGAAGTACACACATGCTTAAATCACTACTTCCGCCTCTAAGCAATTCCGTCGTGGAACGCGAAAGGCTGCAAATGCCCACCCCTACACCGTGGAAATACCAAGATGGTTCAAGATTGATTATGGAAATTCATTCATCGTCAGAGTTTCTAAAATGTGGAATCGCATTCCACTAAAGGCATTCCCAAGAAAGGGTAGTTTTTATTTGTTTAGTTTACAAAAATTCAAAGTGAACATCAATAACATAGCTCGCAACTCCCCGCCGAACCTTTCCCCTATTTCTTTCTCTTTTTCTTCTCTCTTCCAAAAGCCAATGGTACGAAAGTATAAAGATTTTTCTGACCTAAGTTTTGGCTAATTATATAAAAAAAAAAAAAATTTAAAAATGTATTACTCATTCAAGGTGTTCTCTTAAAGATTAACTATTTAAAATTAAAAGTAAATTAAAGCCTGTAAAGTGTCAAAGTAGTAATGTAAATTAAAGAAACAAATAATATTCTGTTAAATAAAACGATTCTGTACAGTTTAATTTATTATGTCTGCTTATTCTGACTGTTTTCTGTAAAAAAAAATATTTAATTGGGTGCAACAACTTCACAGTTGAGTTGTTAAAACAGTGACAGATGATATTTAATTGCCACCTTTGTAAAATGTTTTTTTAAAATTTATTTTACAGCTTATACATATTTTATGAAAAAAGTGATTATGATGAATATGTAATTTAGTTCAACTACGTCACAATTCGACATCGAAAATGTTGTATTAAAATTTTATTTACGGTCTGTTATGTTCCATAACGTATATATTTTTTTATTTATTACAATCTACCTTGAACCCCACTCTGTTCTGGCTTCCATAATAGCCATATGTTTAACCGACCCGCTAATTCGTCCAGAGAACTGCGATAGGGCAACACTCTTGAATTGATTTGAATTGATGGTTACTGATTCTAGTGTTTTAATTGCAGATTGATTCCTGTGAGTATACAGATATTTCTACGATATAATAGATAATACGCTGGATCTCAATGAGTTTGAGGCTTCCTTCATGACCATCACCTCCGCATGAAACACACTGCAATGTTTTGATAGGCTGACGAATAGACTTATATTTAGGTTTTCCGAGTAGAATATCACCTTTCAATCTGTTATTCAGTATTGAACTATCGGTGTTGAGTTCAGTTTAGAACCACCATGTTGTACGTCAACCAAGCCATTCTACACCAAACCATTCTACACCAAAGAAGAAGTAGTTGAAAAAGCTTCTTAATTTGTAATTAAAGAAATCGTCAACTTCGACAACGACGTGAGTTTAAAAAATAGAGTAAAAGATGTTAATTTAGTATTTAATTCGGCACTTTGAGGCTATAAGAAAAGTTTAAGGATTAAAAATTAATTCGTTAATCACAGTTGACCAAAAAAAATATTCTACCGTAATTTTACCGTAAATTTCATCATTGGACATAAACATATTGTGCTGATTATGTGTTGAAATTTATTTAAAAAACTGAAAATCGAAGTCATAATACTCCTGCTGCTGGAGATGAAGCAGAAAATATATGTATTCATTTTATATTCCATCTACATTCAAAATTCACCAAATTACAATACATATCAAATTGTTAAATAATGAAAATCGTTTAGCAGTTGGAGCCCGTTCCATAAAACTGAATAATTAGACTAGTAAGTATTTAAACCGTATAGTTACAAAACTATTAAATATATTCATATAATATTGTAAGTATTTAGAAGAAATATATTAAAATTACATTAGGTTTACCTTAGAAATAAAATCAAACTCAATATGGGAAAATAGAACCCAACAAAATTTTCTACAACATAATTCTGTAACATAAAAACTCTCTCAATTGGATCAAATATATTTTTTTTTACATTGTATCCTGCATTATCAATAATAATTATAATTTATTCGATTCATTAAAATTCATTTTAATGGAGTCCTTCAATAAAATGCAAATGAAGAGGTGAAATAAGTCAGTTAATTAAGTTATTGAATCGATATCATGTAATTAATGCCCCTGAAACATTTAAACAAGTAGCCTCAAAACAAAAACAAACAAAAGAGAAAAAAAGATAACTAAAACGCATCAAAACAACAACTTAATAATATTTTAATGAAAATATTTAGTCCTTAAAATAAATAATTACAGATTCATATTTTATACATTTTGAAAATCGAAAAAAAACATCCTGAGACAATATTATTCATCATCGTATTTAAAAAAAAAAAAAAAAACAAAATAAAAAAAAGCAAATTAAAAAAGTAAATTAGTACATAACATATGAGTTTAATTTTCCATTTAAATTTACTTAACCTGAGTTTTGAAAACTTATTATTATTTTAATATGCGTATAAGCTTAAGTTTACTTTTTTGTTTGTTGGGTTTTTAAAAATGTGAAATCGTTTTTGGTAGGTGTATTCCAATTTGGTTTGAATTTTTGTAATGTATAATGTGTGCTCAATAATTGGAAGTAAAACAAACATCAAAAACAACAAATTAGAAGACGTATCCACCTAGAAAAGCCTAGTATAAAAAGATGTTACACTTCCTGAATAAATGAATTGTAGGTCCAATCCTAGAAACTCCAACCCCAACCCCTAAGTTTAGGTAAAAAACTAAATTATGGCAAAGTCAAATTTTTTTAAAATAAACTTTTTGGTTTAAATTTTTAAACTGCCAAAATGGTTGCGAACCAATAAACTAGCTTTTTGGCAGAAATTTTCATCAAAAACATAAATTTTTCATCAAATCTTTAAATTAGAGGTTCTACGCGACGTCGCCCTTTCATGTTTATTTGTAATTAACTTTAATACTATACTTTCATTTTAATTTGGTTTTAATTTACTTTTAATTATTTTAATGTTTGATTTACATTTTATTTGTTATTTATTTTTGTATAATTTATTTATGTCTATGCCAAAATATCTTAAGATAAAATTTGTGGTTTAAGGTGATGTCATCATGCCCAAATGTTTCTGACCTTAATAAACTAGCTTTTTGGAGGACAATATAATTCGAGGGGCTATGGCACATCGACGTTTCATATTTGTTTGTTTTTAAGCCTTAATGTTACTTTCAATTTGATTTCAATTTGGTTTTTATTTAGTTTTATTTACCATTTCATTTGCTTTACATTTCAATTTAAATCTTCGGTGTTTTCATAAATGCTGCAAACTGATAACAAGTTTGCACCAGTTGACGTACCTTGCAATTTTGAAAACTACACCTATATTCTACATTTACTTGACAATTCTGCAAAGTCAAAATGTCTTTTATTTGAAACATCTTTTTTTTAATTTTCCACCTTTAAAATGATTTTCCATGGCAAATCTCGTAGAAAATAACATTTTATAAGTGGCGTTGACCATTGTAGTCAAACTTTCTTCGGAATCACTACTTTTTTAATAATTTAAAGATTTTGTAACAATATTAAAAAATATGGAATATTTGCATTTTTAAAATAACAACTACTAACAAAAAAATACTCAAAACAACAAAGAAAGCTACTGCAAAATATATGCATACTAAAAATTGTTTATATATATGCATACAATCAGTTTGCATTTATGAACAGCATTCAAAAAATCTGACATGTTTTTTCATAAAATCCAGAATTGGCAAATTGACTACACGTTTGCATTTACGAAAACAACCTTTATCTTCATTGACTTTGAATTTTATTTCAATTTGTTTTCAATTTAATTCCAATTTGGATGGCTTTCAATCTGCTTTCAATTCTTTTATAATTTGATTTGAATTTGCTTTCTATATTTGCCTCCAATTAATTTTGGTTTGATTTCAATTGACTATCAATAATATTGAGATTTAGTTTCAATTTACTTTCAATTCACTTTCAATTTGCTTTCAATTGAATTTTCTTTCAATTCACTTTGAATTTGCTTTTAATTTAATTTTAGTTCCTTTGCTATTTCAGCAGATGACTCAAAGTAAATTGAATGAGTGTTTAAAATTGTTTAAAACTAGACTAAACTAAATGGAAGGCAGACTAAAAGAAAACGAACTGTAATAAAAATTAGTTGAAAACAAATAGAAAGTAAATTCAAACCTGATCTTATATGAATTGTATATTTCATCCATTAATTAACTGCGTATTATAATATTTGTACTGGCAAAGACTTATTCCTAATTTGCAATAAAAAAGAGAAACATATTTTAAGAAATAATCAAAGTTTTACCGCCTCAATTTACTTTCAATTTAATTTTATTTAAAAAGAAACGTCAGAAAGTAGAAGAGCAACAAGATATAGATAGGACGGGACTAATTTTACGACTGCAAGATACAGTCCTATTAAAAGAAAAATAATAAGATGAATAATTTCGATAGATTGATCAATTTAAAATATAACTGAAAGAGGTTTTAGTAGGTTTAACAAAGCAAATTTGGGCTTCTTTATAATTCCCTTTCATCTATCCACCATTAATTAACCAATCAATACTTACTATACTAAGTAAGATATCTTCGACTAAATATGCTTAATTAGTTGGGGTGCTTATACCGTTATGCTGCGAACTGAAATAATAAATATCTGACAAAACAATTATTCCAGGCCCATGATAAAATCATTGAAAAAGGCAGGCAGATCTTCTCTGGAAAACAAGGAAAACTAAAAACCACTTTTGTTCAGCAGAAATGAGAATACTTATACAGATTGCAGAATGTACCATTAGATATTTATTCCAAAATAAAAAAATTAAACTATCGCGCTAAACTTTTCATATGATCAGAAGGATAAGCACAAGAAGTAGAAAAAACTTTGAAAGTTGAATCTCTATACCTACTTCACAGCACGTTTTCATGAAGTAAATGGGAGCAGAGCTTGATCTGTCAAAAAAATAATTTGTATTCATCTTATAGGTCGAAGCACTCAGAGCGTAATTTCTATGCTCGTTCGCCGAATATGAACATGCACAAATTACAATCTGTCAAAATTTAAGTTGTTGAAATTTAATAAAAATTGTTGAATTATTGGCATTTGTCAATTTAAAACAAAAATATTTTGTTTTTTGTTATTTAGTTTATTTTTATGGTGGCTGAATGTGAAGTTTATTATAGAATAACATAATAAATTTTCAGATAAAGCTGATAATTGAAATAATTTCACTTTTAGCATTTGAGTTGAGTAAAAAATTTGTAATACATTTGATAGACAATTTCGGTCAGCACTGACAATTCTTTTAGGCACAAATGTGTCATCATTCTTTGACCATATAATATCATCAAATGCATTAACTGCAATATCATTATTCTCTTTTGTTGAATAAACCTGCTGCTCGACACATTAAATATCATTATCAATTTTAGAATCTTCAGATTCAGAAAATTTTTCACGTTCTTAATATAAATTTGGATAGTAAAATTCATCGCTTCCAGAAGAAAATAATCAGCACTTGATTGGGTAACGTTACTTGAATAGCCTTTTCTTAGGAAGTCTTCTATCATCCTCTGGGATATATTTTTTTTGATAATTTTTTTCTAACCGCTGAAAATAAAATAAATATTGTATAAAATGCTGTTGGTATATATTTGTACCAATGTACTTATGGTACATATATATACCTCTACCAAAATCTTCCCGGAATCAACTCTATATGTAATAATTTTCATACTTACTGTAACAGATTTGCATAAAAATATTATAAAACTAGTTTTGTAACCCGCCATAAATAACGGAAGCAAAATAAATTCTAGATATTCTTCCTTCATTAGAGTTTTCATTTCAAGTTTAAGAAAAATATGTATTTGCTTAATAATTTGTCAATGTCATACCTTTATTAGAATTGTTAGAATGCTTTTAATTACCATATAAACAGACTATTTGTAGTAAGGTGCAAAATTTTCAATTCCTTAAGGATTATTTACTCAATCATTTTAACGACATGTTATTTGCCATCATTGGAAATTTAAACATATATTAACCTAAGACCTCAATAATTCTAACTAATCAATATTCTTAGACATTCTATTGTATTCAATTAATTATAATGTAAGTTAGTCAAAAAGATAATTTCAATTTAAATTAATATAGAAATACTAAATTCAAATAATATTTTTAATGAAAACAAAATCTGACTATATAATATAAACTTACAATAATTTCATATTTTTACAATCAAAGCAGCGTTCTACTGTAACATTCAAATTGTAAAATGAAATTAATTAAGACATAATAAAAGTAAAAAGTTCTATGGCGCCATCTAAATTTAACACTTGAATGACATGACAATCATTATGAAGTGATGGGCAAATGACACAGATAACAGATGACAAATGACAAATGACAGATGACAGATGACAGATAACAGATGACAGATGACAGATGGCAGATGACAGATGACAGATGACAGATGACAGATGACAGATGACAGATGACAGATGACAGATGACAGATGACAGATGACAGATGACAGATGACAGATGACAGATGACAGAAAACAGAAAACAGAAAACAGAAAACAGAAAACAGAAAACAGAAAACAGAAAACAGAAAACAGAAAACAGAAAACAGAAAACAGAAAACAGAAAACAGAAAACAGAAAACAGAAAACAGAAAACAGAAAACAGAAAACAGAAAACAGAAAACAGAAAACAGAAAACAGAAAACAGAAAACAGAAAACAGAAAACAGAAAACAGAAAACAGAAAACAGAAAACAGAAAACAGAAAACAGAAAACAGAAAACAGAAAACAGAAAACAGAAAACAGAAAACAGAAAACATAAAACATAAAACAGAAAACAGAAAACAGAAAACAGAAAACAGAAAACAGAAAACAGAAAACAGAAAACAGATACTACGTTTATGATAATTACATGATGTTACACGCTGGGTGGCGCAGTAGGTAGAGCGCCTGCCTTTCAACCAAAAGGTCCCGGGTTCGATTCCCGATGAAGCAAAAAAAATGCTCCATTGGTTTTTCGAGCTGGTCTAGTACCCTTTGTCATTGTTATATAATAAATGACAAAAAATAATTGAGAGTATATATAACCTGGTAACAAATTAAACAAAATGAAACTATTACCATTTAAGAAGGCTTAGTTCCTGACAACAGTAGTAGGTTTCCACATTTAATGAGTAGATAAGTCAGTAATTTCTTAAAATAAATACTCAAATTATTGTAGATATTGTAGTGTAAAATTGCAGTACCGTACTTAATTAAGCACGAAAAGGTGATTCTACCTAAGTTACTGTCAAGATCATAAAAAAAAAAAAAAAAAAATTTGTATATATTATATTTCAATTTGTACCTATATGTGTTGGAGTATTCCGTCAAACTTACAAACATCCAGATAAATGCAGAAAATTATATATATAATATTCTAATTTGTTAATAAATATTGAAATAACTTTGGATTCACTAACTTTTTATCACATAACTTTAAATTACAACTTGTTTTATTCACACTCTTACTACAAATGAGCGAAACCAATAGCGTTTACCAAGAAAATTCTGTAATATGGGGAATCCCCTTTTTTCAAAATTAGCTGTATGTTTATTTGTTGTGTTGAATTGTTGACCTTAACCAATGTTAGTACAATTTCAAGTTTCATGTCTATTTTGAATTTTGCTGCTTTATCCATAATACTTGCTTTATTTTTTTTCTCTAATATTTGTTTTAATTATTTCGATTTTTTTTTGTTAAAAGCAATTGTTTATATTAACATGAATGACTATAAATACATATGTTAGTAACATTTGTGACAAGTTATTGTGTTGTTCATTTTATTAAATTAGAGTGCTTTGAGTATGCTCTGATCAGATTACCCTCTGTAGGCTGTGACAGTGCTCGGAGTATATGCTCCGGTGTACTTTATAAAAACGCCCACAGTTAGTTCTCCAAAACTAACATATGTTACAGAAATAAGCAAAACTACTTAAGTCAGAAGAAAATGCTAAAATAAAGATATGAGGGCCTGTAGTTGGCCTGCAGATTCACTGTTAAATAAATAAATAAATAAACATATTAAAGAAAGAAAAAGAGTTTTGTATTGAATGATAGCAAAAAAATGATTAGGCCTAATTTTTCATTTTTTATAATTTTTGTATTCCATTCCAAAAGTTTATTATTCTTATTATTGTGCGTTACAACCATTACCACAACAAAAAAAATTCTATACAATTTTCTCTCATTTTAATATTAATTTGTGTTATCATATAAAATATTCAATTTCAATTAATCAACGTATAAAATACACATTATTCAAAATATTAATAAAAAAAAAAACAAAAAAAAAAAAGCAAAACAAACAAAAACAAAATTCGAAGTCCTTTAAGGCATTTTAAGTTTTTTAAGGTTAATTCATCCTTCATTTGATTTTTTGCTTAATGCTTTTTAAAATTTTACAAACAAAAAAAAAATTTAAAAGGTGGTTCCAAGTCATTGAGGTCTCTGGGTTAAAATTTTTAACCAACAAAACAAAAAAAAATAAAACAAAAATGATATATTTTATATCTGAGAATATGAATTGAGAAAAATCAAGAAGATAGTGTAGTTCAGTTTGTGGAGACAATAATTATTAACGGATGATTTACGAATTATAGAAAATAATAATTCAATGGTTTTTGGGTTTTATTTTGTGAATTAAATTATTGAACTCAATTTACTTCAACCGATTAACAATCGATCGATTGTTTTATTTTTTTTTTTTTTTTTTTTTTGATGAAAAATAATTTTTACAAAGAGAAAACAAAGATTCCGTTGTCCGTTCATATTTACTGAATAAAAGTCATTTTAACATTATTTAGTATAGCTATGTTTTGATTCCAATTGGGCTGCATTTTTGGTTTAGAATAATAACATGTAAATACAATACCAACAGCTAAATCTCCTTCTTTTGAATTTGAATTTGAATTTAGCTATGAAGTAAATTACAATAACAACACTAGTTACCTAAATCCATATTTTTTTTTTAATTTGAACTTGGATTTAGCTCTTAGAGATGCGTATAGTGACGATAATATTAAATATTACAGTATTCTCTTAAATTATAACAATTTTCTCAGTCTTATTTTGAAATTTGTGAGTTGATCAATATATCCTGTAACACCATATCGTGAGGCGTTTATCGAACTTACGTCACTTAGCCTCTCCCATCTTATTTTTCTTCTCTAACCATCATGTGATGGGCCCCAGTTAACCCCAACAACTCTTACGAATAATCGGGTTCCAATCCCAGTGTAGTAGGATGAGTAGCAAACGAAAAAGAGGGGAGTATACACCCAATACACTCTGGAAAACGGCTGATGTAGTAACCAAAGGGGGAAGATTCATGCTCGGAAATGTCCGACTTTCATATTTTGGTTTTAAGGGTCCTATCTGTTATCATATATGCAGCGTCTGTATCTCTTGGTTGGAGCGGCTGCAAAGAACATCAGCACTAAAAATGAGCCGCCTGTAAGAATCCAATTATCCAACAAAATATTTTCTTATCACCCATCTAAGAAAATGCCTAAGCGTCAACCAATTGATACCATTTCATGAAACATGGCAACATTTTTTAGTTGTATTCTTAGATTCTGTTTTAAGTCCAAATCCAAATAAAATTTGTGAGAACAATACAGGTACACAATATTATATTGTTAAGTTTGATTCACTTCCAACAATTTAATTTCCTTACAATTCAATATCGAATACAAAGTAATGCATTCCCCATCTGTCAAAGCTTTACTTATCATGTTTTTAATTTAATTTTTTTTTTTGGCAAACATTGCAGAATAATAAATTAATAAATTTATTGAAACATAAACGTTATTATTTGATAAAATAATCAAACATTAATTTTAACTTGTTAAATATGAAATTTGATATTGGCTGCTTGTATTACAGTGTTACCATTAATCAGTGCATAATGTTGATCGACAAGAATACTGTCTATAGAGTCAAGATCAATTGGAAAAGTTAAAACAAACGGAAAAAAATGCAGGACATACCCTCACAACCCGTTAAGAATTTGGAAGCTAACAATATTATATTCACTATTTGAAGACTCAATTCCAAGCTAAGTCTTTTTTAGATTTTAAATTTCGGGAGGGAATCTGTCCCATATATGAACGCAGTCGCAAATGGACTTAATGTGATATCGTAAACTTAGTTTTACTACTCGTATGTTGTTATTCGGCTTCTACTGTAATAATATAAATATGTACTGTTACGAATATTCCACTATATTCGAATATATTCGTAAGTGTTTGAATCTAGTATCTTAGATTTTTGTAATATGTACATAATTATACTGTTATACAAAAATATCAGTTTACAGAAATGTTATACCAATGTAATGTTATAGCTATTAATAAGTAGCTTAAATAAATTATTGTAATAAATAATTAAACTGTTATACAAAAATGTTAGTTTACAGAAATGTTATACAAATGTAATGTTATATGTTATGTTGAATATAATAACATAGGTAGGTTAAATAAATTATTGTAATAAAAAGTTAAACTGTTATACAAAAATGTTAATTTATAATATAAGTGTTATACAAATATAACATTTTACATAAAATATTACATGAGTGCTATCTTAACATAATATATAATTTTAACTTAACACATAACATTACATTTGTATAACAGTTATAATATTCACATATTAATACATAAGAAATATATATGTATTAGAATGAATAATTTATTATTATTAATATTACTATTATTATTAATTATATTACTATTATACGGATTAATATTAATACAATTAGTATTAGGATTAATAATTAATTACATTTGTATAGTACTAAAAATTTGGAGAAAACAAAAAGTTTTGTAGGTAAACTATCTATAAAAGATTTGACTTTATATCACATCTACCGATATTTTATGGGAAAATGAAAAAAAAATGAAAGATCATTATGCCAGTACTGAAACGGATTTAAAATACAAACAAGGTATGAGTTAACTTTTTTGCAATATAGTAGTATTACAGTTAGAATATTTCAGACAAATGTTAACAATAGATATTTCGATAACAACAATTTTGTAGATAAATGGAATATAAAATTTTGAAATGTAATCAGTATTGAATAACTAGTCAATAAGTGATGATTGAAGTAAATAATAACATTATAATTTTGTCTTGGTGTAAAGATAGAAGTTAAGCCATTCATTGAATATTATTGAACCCATAACAACCAACAATATAATTATTTTCCCCGTTGGTCGCTAACAAACAGAAAATCAATAATAGGCAATTCTGATTACGTTACATAAATATTAACATTTTCTTAAGTTCATCTTCTTTGGTATTTTAAAATCAAATAAAAATAATTGAGGGAGTTCAAGTTAAAAATATTATATTAGTAAATAAATTACCAAAACAAAAACCATTATTACCAGATTATATTGGTAAATTTATATATATATTATACATACATCATGTAAAGAATGGTTAAAGTTGAAATTATCATGAATTATTATTATTATTATAAAATTAGGCTATAAGCAATGGTGGATGATAAAATTTGACTTTATGGAAATTTATTAATTTGAGAATAACCTTATGATTAAGGATGATAAAATTACTAAAAAAAACGTACACACATTTAATAAAAAGCGTGATATATGAATTTCAATCTAAAATTTTATCGTCGTTATTATTGGTATTTTATCCTTCTTCAGGAGGATATAGACATATCAACTAAATAACACCATTAAAATTTGGAACAAATCAATTTTTAGTTCAATTTTTGATTTAATTTTTTTTTGGGGGACACGACATTAAAATAAATATTTTGGAAAATATCGTTTTTTGTTGTTGTTGTTGTAATCTGTAAGTTATTGAACGATTTAGAAATTGTTTGAAAAGAGTTATGAATTTAAGTTTACATTTTGAATGACGTATACTACTAGAAGGATACCTAATTCATATTTTATTCTATGGTTAATAAATGAATTTTGGTTAATTAAAACTACTAATAATTTGATATTTTGCAAAAATTAATGAAAATATAAATGTCTACTGTTCATTAGAGAAACTACAGTGTATGATAAACAAAAAATGAAGTTCTTGCCATATAAGCAAAAATATAAATGAAACCTAAAACGAATTAAAAATATGACAAAATAGTATTGAGTGAATAATAGTGGTATAGTGACACTTTGAGACGAAGAAAACACTAAGGCTGAGGACAAAAATTCACTTGATATATTTTTATTGATAGAGAATCTTGGGGCTTACTACTTCTATCTAATTCTCAAATTGAAGTATACCTAATACTTAAGAGGCTCTTGATATATCACAGCCGAACGTAATTATTATAACTATAATTAAGTTTGCTGAACACTGGTGGCATACAACAACAATCGAAATATATGTAAAATAAAAAGTTAAGGTTTAATTCCGAAACATGTCAGTAACAACTGAACTCAACAAATTTAATTTGATTTAATTAAGTTGTGAATTAAATATTATTAAATGTGCCCATTAAATAATTGAAGGTTTTAAATAAAATATACTGTCAAAGGTCAACATTGTTATTATGATGAGATTTTGAGAAGTGAATTTATCAAAAAAAATTATATTTAATTTATAGGTATGTTCAAAATTGTATTTTTTTTTATTTTGCTCTTAATAGGTTGCCTTAATTAAATAAATATTAAGTACAACATAAAATTATAAATAAATAGTTATATAAACAATAATTAAATAAAATAAAATAAATTGATGATGGTGGTTCATTAATCTGTGATAATTTGCTGATCAAATGCTGAAAAAAAAAAAAAATGTCAATGAGATTAAATTGTTCAATCGTTTTAGCCAGTTAGAGACCATCCTTCTAATAAATCGATTTATTTTAGGGAAAATAAAATAATTTTACAGTTTTAATTTGAATATAATAAATAATATAATATATCGAAAACAGAAAAAGATGAACTTACTTTTATAATAACTGCTATTGTATTAGATTTTGACTTAAGAGCATTCCGTTGAAAGACAAAACATCATAGGCTTAAAAGCATGCTAAATTACTATTAGAAGTGTAACACTTGAGCACAAGTTTTGAAACAAATTCGTATATATAGTATTTATATATAGTATTTATCACTAGCCCAAAATTTTATTTAATATGGCATGAATCAGTGGACATATATATATAAAACGGCTTGTGTTGTACTATGAGTAATGCTAGAAATTGTACCAACTATATAGTTGTGTAAACTTAAGGTAGTCAAATCCTTCAAATAAAAGCCGCAACTTTGTTACATTAGTAAAGACAAAAAAAAAAACTAAATTCACAATAAAAGAAGCAATAAAGAAACTTTTTCAAATATCGCTTGTAGAAGCTAAAATAATCAATGAAAGAAAAGAATTATGTTTTTCAGTTCACAGTTCCACACCAAAAGATAATAAGACATTTCATCAGAAACATTTAAAAATAAATAATTATTAAATATTTATATTGAATCAATAAGTAAGCTAACAAATGAGTTTCTAGCTAAATTAGATTAAATAAAATTCAATTTTTTAACTGACGTTTTGTCAGTTAGACCTGAATGTAATATTGCTTTATAGAACTAGTCAATGTTATTCGTGATATTTTATTAAATATAATAACGTTATTTGGTCAATTTTATAAAAGTTTTCCAATTGAATAAATCAATTTTTAAAAAGAAGTAACTTTTTTGTTCTAGTACTTCACTTCACATTCAAACAAAATTTGTTGCACCATTGCACCGTCTATTTAGTCATATAGTAGTATAGGCAGTGATTTGGTCACACTGTGCAGATGTTTATCCCATTGACAATGTTATGAAATTAAATGTTTTCTTTCCCATTTGTATTACCTTTGTAGAAAATTTCTTCAAGCGTGCAAACCGAAAGATTTTAGCCTGTCGATATTGTCGACTTCTTTTGTTAGCAAATCATTAGATTAGAATTTTAGCTGTTATACTGAAAATATAATAGTATTAAAATGTAGTTATTCAAAAATATAAAAAAAGATTTATAATGGAGACTTATAATGGACGAGGAGCATTTTTGGGCCATAATTGCTAGGTAACTCAAATTGCTACAAATCCTAAGAATCCAGATTTTATTATTTTTGCTTAGGTTTACTCACTCGTGATAATTAAACTAACTACAGTTTCTCCATAAAACCATGGTCATACGGATTGGATTTATTGTGTTCTCTTTTCACCAAATCATTTCAATTCATTGTGATTGTACTGTTAAAGTATAGAATTTAGCTAAGTTGAAAAACAATCATCATATGGACATAGCGGATATTTAAATATAGTTACTGTATCATCTGATGGTTCATTATGTGTATCTGGAGGCAAATATTCCAAAGATTTGTTATGGGATTAAAATGATGGTAAAAACTTATATACTTCATTCAGAGCATAAGAACATCTATGCTTTATACTAAATCGTTACTGGCTGTGTATGGTTTTTGGTTCGTCAATATGTCATTTCAATGTTTTTAGATTTTTACTAAAACTGTGCCGTTTACCGATCGTCGGCAAAAACAGGGTTACAATAAATGAGTAAAGGGGATGTTTTTGACATCAGTACAATAGCCCTTAAATCTGATGAAGAAAATAGATCTAGGGTCCTAGGAATTGGGGCCGAAACACTATATCACGTGTTTACATTGTATTTTTCTGGAAAAAGGTTATTATTAAATATTATAAATAATTTTTAAAAAAATTTTCGGATCGGTCAGAAGTCGGGAAAAAAAGACCTTGACCAAAAAAAAAAACAAAAAAAAATGTTTTCTACACTTGATATGTAATAAACATTATTGACATTTTGGTTTTTGGAACATTTTTTTGTTAAAGGTCCTTGGTCCTGACTTCTGAACCGGGGACCTACCGGTAAATTTAGTTTTATGCGTAGACGCTGTTGGATGCAAAATGGTTGATATATCCCTTTTACGGATATTTACCTTAAGTGTTTTTATGCGTAGCCGCTGTTGGATAAAAAGCGAGCGAATACTTATGACAATCAATTTACATTATTTTTGTTGGTTTAAAATAAATTGCATACTTTATAAATCTGTTATATATATCAGGGATGGCCAACAAGTCGATCGACGAGCTATTTTTGGTCGATCTGTACAGTAAAAACATAGCATTAAAAAAACTTAATTTTTTCTTTTAAATTCTTAAAAAAAATATGTTTGAACCTAAATTCTATATTTATTGTTTGAAAAGAATTAGAAATTTAACAGAATTTTCGCTAAATTTGAATATCATTAGTTATTACTATTAGTATTTATCTATTTCCGTTTCCATAAAAACGAAGTGAAAAAATATATAAAATAATTATTACTGCCATTTAGTTTGAATTTTAATGTAAGCAGGTTTTGTATATTTATGTTTACATGGTAGTTTTGATGAAAAATATAACACATTTGAATTTGTTTGCTATTTCCATTTTCATACAGTTTAAATTTCCACTGATAGCAAGTCGGTCATTAAGTGTTAATTAACAATAAAGTAAATTCTATAATTATTTTAAACCAATTTTATTATGAGTGCAGTAAAGAAAGTGAAAACTTATCATTTCAATGAAGAATGGGAGCTTGCTTATTTCTTTATGATGATGAAAGGAAAATGCTGTTGTCTAATATGCAAAAAGTGTGTAGCATTACCCAAAAAAGGAAATTTGGAACGGCATTTCATGTCGCTTCATGCTAAATATCAAACAGATTTCCCAATTAATAAAAAAAATTGAACGCGCTTAAATCAGTATTATCAGCTCAACAAGATATGTCCAAGAAACCTCCTTCAAGAAGGCTTTCACGATCAAAGGCTGTAACTATCGCTTCATTTAAAGCGAGTCATATTATAGCAAAGAAATGTAAGCCCTTCTCTGATGGTGAGTTTTTGAAATACGCGTTCTCAGAAATATCAGACACACTTTTTGATGATTTTAAGAATAAAACTGAAATTAAAACTTCTATTCAGAATTTACAGCTTTCCAGAAATACTGTAATGCGCCGAGTTGAGAAAATGAGTGAAAATATCAGAGAACAAATAGATTCAAATGTTAATAAGTGTGTATGTTTTTCTTTACAACTTGTATGTTTGATGATTTTACTAGTAAGGAAGAGCTACTATGCATAATTTCTTTGAAAGCGAGAGAACCAGACGTGTCGATATATTTGAAGGATTTGAAGAATTTATTAATAAGTTTAAGATACCAAGCTTTAAGCTAGTATCCATTACAACCGATTGAGCCAAATCAATGACTGGTCATATTAACGGATTTATCGCACTGTGTAAGAAATCTGATAAGTTTCCGGATTTTTTGAGCTATCATTACATAATCCATCAGCAGGTATTAGCAAGCAAAAGATTGAAGTACTGTGGAAGTATTGTGGAATACCATCAGTTGCATGATGAGAACTGGCTATCTGATTTAGCTTTCCTAGCAGATTTTACAAGTATATTAAGTACTTTAAATTTAAAATTGCAGGGGAAAAATAAAAAATTATGTGACATGATCACTATTGTGTCATTGCATTTATAAATGAATCTGCTATGTTTATTATTGATCTTCAAGAGCAAAATTTTTTCTACTTTGCCAATCTGAAGAATCATTTGACAAAATATCCTAATTCCACTTGCAATATTGAAAAGTACAGAGGTGAAATTGAAATTGTTATGGAAGATTTTGACATCAGATTCAGTGAATTTAGAAAAGTTGAATATGTTGTTCAGTATCTTTCGTTTCCATTTAGATCTGATTTAAATCCAAGATCTATTGCGGAAAAAGTTGCTAAAATTTTCCACTTTGACAAGGATGTAATTCAAAAAGAAATAAAAGAAATTGTGACATTGCATGCTGATGTATTTCTTAAAGCTAGAGCGTCAGAAGTAAATTTTTGAGAGTACGTTTGTCGGGAGAAGTATCTAAACATAAAAAAATGCTGTGAGTACATCCATTCATGTTTTGGATCCACTTATTTATGGGAATCCGCTTTTTCTTATTTAAAGGAGACAAAAGCGAAGCATCGTTCCTATCTTACAGGCTTGCATACAGCAGATTCATTAAGATTTTCTTTGTCAAATTACATTCCTGATTTTGAAAAATTGGTAGAGGGGTAGTATAACACAAGTATCACATTAAAATAATAATTTTAAATTTTTTCTACTTCTGCTTACTTTCTTATTATTTAATATTTAATGAAGCTGTTGGTTTTGTTTTTACTTTTTTATATTAATTTAGTAATATTTTTCTAATAAAAAATTCTTAATTTGTAAAAACAAAATGAATTTAATAAAAACATTTTAAGTTCTGTTAATGAATTAATTATTTTATTTTATAACTTTATTTATCGTTCTTTTTTTTGCATGGTAGATCGGCATTTATTTTATAATGTCAAAGTCGACCGCAAGTTAAAACAAATTGGCCACCCCTGATTTATATTATTGTTTTAAAAAAACGCGTAAAATTTTTAATTTTGGATTTTTTTTTGGTGGAATTTTTTTTTTTGGAATTGTGTAAATGGAATTTTGAAAATGGAATTTTTTGTTTGGAACATCGTATCCAACTTAAAAACACGATGTGTGTATTGGTTAATAGGAAGACAGTCTTAACTAAACCTAATACTCCAAACATCATATATACAAAAAAAATTAAGCCTAGCTGGACTTATACCAGCTCAGATTGCGCTAAGAAGTCTAACTATGCAGCACTGTTAAAATGACTTACTTAAGCACTCCGCTATGATTTAAATGTAGATATTCGAAGCTCTAAATATACAATAGAATAATGTTTATCCAGAACGCTATGGCAGCTATAACAAATTAAGGTTACCTGGACTTATGGAAGCCAGCTTTGGGGCCATAAACAAATGAGAAAAAAAATGAAATGTATAAAGTACGAAGGAATAAAATAATAATAGATAGCTAACAACTGATTAAATAAATTAATAAATTTAACAAATTTAGAATCTTAGAGTACCTTTCTTAGCAGGTCATTAAGGATGAAAACAAGAAATAAAATAATTTGGTTTAAGTGTTTTTTTGCACAAATATCTATAAGAAGAAAAAAAAAATTAATAAAAAAAAAAACATCACAGCATTGTAATTGTCAATGGATGTCTGATAGCAACTAATTTTTGATTTATCTCTGTAAATTTAATCTTTTCTCCTCCTAATTGCACACATAATATTCAGAAAACTTCCCCTAAATGAAAGGAAAAGAAATAAAATAAAAAACTGAAATCAGTGTACACGCAATTCGTATATTTTCGTACACCTAATATTCAAATGGTATTTTTAAATGTAATGATGTCCATGAAATTATTATCAATGAGTTATGTATCATGTTCTCAATTAAAATTAAACCAAAAAATTTAAAGAAACGCTTTTTTCAAATTATACCAAAATTAGTCAAAAGTCTTGTCAAAACAAAGGCTAAAAAAACATAAAAACAAAAAAAACAAAATCATATCAAAAATAAAAAATTAATTGCAGATTCACTTAAATTTGTGTATTCGTAAATCCTGGATGCGTGTCCAAAAACTTTTCAACTTAAAATATGTAAATCTCATCCGTAAAGATTTAAAAAGTCCAAAATTTTGTACATATATATATATATATATATATATATATATATACAGTGCATCATATAAACTTTAATTATTTGGAAAATAATAATTGAAAGGTAACAAATAACTTACAATTTTTCTGTCAAAATACATTTAAATTGAGATTCGTGCGTTTCAAGGTATTTAAAATTTTTTTTCTTTTTTCGATTTTATTTTCATTTTTGCCAAGAATTGAAATATTTTCAAAAGATAATCACGAAAATTATTTATTAATGTATTTTAATTGATTGTTTTATTAAATTTATTAGCAAAACAATCAATTAACGGATAATAATTTGTGTTAAGGTTTGTTTTACTTAGTATAATTAAGTTTTCTGAAATAAGTAATTTCAAAAACTAATGAAATTTGATTACTCAACAGGTACCAACCTATGTTATTCGAAAAATCCATCGAAACAGAATACTTTAAAAGGCATCAATGTACATCGGAAGCAGTTATTATGCTTCTCATCTGGTACCAAGTTTACTTACTGATTCCTCCCGTTACAAAATGTTAAGAAAAAAATTAATGATTTTAAGAAGATAAATAAAGTTTTTAAATACGACTCAGAATACAACCAAATCTTAAAATTAAGGTAGTCTTTTAATTTTGTCTATGCCGGGTTAGCATCCATATCAGTTTTTTAAGAGGGAAAGGAGCCGTTATTTTAATTTTTAAAAAAAAAAATTTGTTAACTAAAGCAAGAGTGGTCTATGGATTGGTGATATTTTTAATTTCTGGAAATGACCGCAATAGTTTTTTTAAACGGGAAATTCACCAAAATCGCGGTTTTCAAATTCGGATTTAATGTCACAAAATAAGCAGTGCTTGTATTAATAATAATTTTTTTTTTTTTTTTTTGGAACACCCGGTATAAAAACAATATTTATTTTTAGCTAAAGTTTGATATACTCGGATAACCAGCAAAGAAAGTTTGTTCCTCAGTAAAACACGCCAAAATTTGTGGTGGATCAGCTTTAGTAGAAACAACTTATAAAACAAAAAACTATTTTGATTTTAAAGTCGGCGGCTGCTGCCCCCAAACCCCCGCTACTCATTTATTAAAACCCTGTTTTCAGAATCAGATTTTCAGAAATAAGATTTTTAAAACTAAGATTTTGTCACTATCCGGGATCATTCATACATGTGTGGAATTTTTGTTTGGGGAATTTTTTATTTTTAAATGTTTTGCTTTGGAATTTTTTATTTTGGAATTATGGCACCATCCCCTAGTTTTTGATTCATCAATAGTTATTTTAGCTTAATATGATATTTCCAGTTCAGATACGAATCAACGTGCAATCCAAGATACTCCACTTCTTCCGTTTTTGAGAGTTCTATATTATTTATATATATACTCTAAGTAAGTAGTCTTTGATACTTGAGTGCGTAGGAAGATAGGTAGGTAGAAGTGACCATTTCAGTTACTTCTGGAAACCGAATTAGCATTTAACTGTGCCTTTTTGATCCACGACTCGAGTAAGCTATTTTTTGTTGTTGGTTGTTATAGTGGGTAATTCTCTCATGTTCACTCTCCCCAGGGACTTAGTACTATAGAGCCACCCTGTCTGATTAAGAAGGTTGATCAGATCACCTATTTTGCTTTCCGCGATAAAACCTATATTGCCTCACCTAAAATCCGGAGTCTGACTCCAGCTAATGCTGGGCAGCTGCAAAGGAAGTGTTGAAGAGTTTCTACTTCATTCTCATACTTGCAACTGCGACAGTGAATGGGATTGAATGGAATACCTTGCTGGGCAGCGTGGCTTCTTATTGCCCAGTGATCCGTACTGATGACTACGACTTGATTATTACTTGAGTGCGTATGTAATATGAAGACATTTTTTTTCGTTCAGCTGGATTTTCCGATTTTATATCAATTTATTTACTTTGTCTATAGGCCTTTTTGAAATTGCTATATTGCTTGTTCTGCGATGTGCTTGTTGCCAATACCAAATTAAATGTTTTTGTATAGTTTATATAATATTTCAATATATTTTATTATTCTTTGGGAATTACTGGGTTGAGTATGAAATATCCAAGACAAAATCATCAAAGACAAAATTCCCAAAAACCAAATTCACAAAGCCAAAATGGTCGGAAGCAAATTGCGCGAAGAAAGATGCTCTACGCTACGCTAAGCACATATTTATTTTTTCAACTGTAGAAAAAGTGAAACTTACAGTTTTATATCCAACAGCGGTTACGCAAAATAAAATTTTGAATATTTTTTTAGCGGGCTGTGGTTTGCGGTAATTTGGTTTTTAGAGATTTTGTTTTTGTTTAGATTTAAAGTTTTGCAAATAAGTCATAAAATTTTTGTATATTTCATTCAATCATAAATGAGTAGCAGAAAATAGAGATCAAAAGTCTGATTAGCAAAATACTTCTTAATACAAATCAAGGCGGTTTGAATCAAGCTAAAACGAATTACAAAATAATTTTAATAGTTTTGAAGATTATGTTTTTTGGATTTTGTTTGCCTATTGGGATTTTTTTTCGCCCATCTCCCATCTAGAGTTTCTAATTTTTAATAATTGCAATTAATAATAAGCGGGCTTTTATTGGAATTAGAAAATCAGACGACGTCGATATAATATTACTCAAAATACGTCACATGGTACTCTCTAAAGAGACACGCGATTTTGTTAGACATTTTAATGAATTGGAATTAAAATTTTGATATTTTTGTTGCTGTTAAGAGGATATGAGTATAGTATTTTATTGTGGTACATACATCAGTTCAGTATATCAAACATTCATACAATACCATGTGAAATTTTGGATATTTTACTTTTTTTTTTATCCACAAACATTTTTTAGCTGTGATTCATTGCGTTGACCTTTCTCAATTTGTCAATCCTTTTTCAAACTAAATCTGAATATCATAATTTCAAATTTACTCATCTTTCGTGGATCTCTAGAATCTGAAATAATAATTATTGTACTGAGTTGTAAAAATTGTACAAAGTTGTGAACATTCTTTTAAGCGTCAAAAAATCTGTTATAAAGTTGTTTTTTGGTTGTCAAATTATTTAACAAGTTGCTCTTAATAATATTTAAACTAACTAAATCATCCTACGTATGAAAATTGTGTAATATGTACCATAGTGACGTTGTTTTTTTGTTTAAAGAAGGAAGGCTTAAAAAGTTTCAAAAATCAAAAGTTAAAATTTTTTTATTTTTTTATTATTATTTTTTTTATTTTAAGCCCAGCCTAATTTTCACTTTCTTCTTTCAACGACGCAAATGGACAGCTCACAAATATTCAGATGATCAGATCAGATTTGGATGCATTGAATCAGATGATATATTATGGGTTTACAGGTAAGGAGAGTAATCTGGTCATTTTGAGTTGGTTTTTTTTTTGTTTTTTTTTTTTTTTTTTTGTTTGATTGAATGTCAGTAGAGTGCGTGCTCTACATTAATTATATTTAAAAATATAAAATTCAGTAATATTTTTTTTTTGTTTTATTATTTTCTTTTATGGTTTTTAAGTTATAATTTTCCACCTCATTAAGCGATGAAATAAAAATAATAATAAACAAAAAAAAGTCCAGGTTTTAAAAATTTAAAAATTAAATCCAGGTTAGTATGTTAAGATTTTGAAGAGAGGAAATGAGAAATTGCAATACTGATTTTGTTATTATTTTATTTTTGTTATTAATTTAACAGTTATGTATGAAACATTTTTTTTGTGAAAATTTATGCATTAAACATAATGAAGAAGATCAGTTGATTTGTTTTCATTTCCTGGAAATTGCATGTGAATTTTTTTATTTCAAGTCTTTCTTATGTGATAAGAAGAGGCTTTATTAAAATTAAAAAAAAATTTTATTTTTGTTTTTAAATTTCTTGATTGTAGCTTATCAAAGTCTCTTTTAATTTTTTAATCATTATGGAGTACAGAGATTTGAAATTCCGTATTACAACATTGATGCTTAACCACAAAATGATATGAAATTTAAAATTTTGTTTTTTGTTTTGTGTTTAAAGTTTTTTATGTCATGGCGTGCACTTTGCTTAACAAAATGATAATATTGGCGTATATACTTCTTGTCAAACACTACAATGGGATGTAAAATCGGTTCTACTTTACAATTTTGTAAAATTTTTTCTGTCACACCCTTGCGCTCTGTAATTGAGCTGTTCTTCAATTTAGGCTCTGATATTTTATTCTACGTTATTAAACCGTTTTGATTTCGTCGTCGTCGTGCTTAATGATTCTTGTATTATTTTTTTTTATTGATTACAATTTAAACTAACAATTTAAACTAGACCTATATTTATTAATTATAATTCAAGTTAAAGCCAAATTTAACGTTTTTAACAGAACAGTGATTTAATTATACTGATATTTTTCACTATCAATCAGTAAACAGTCATGTTTTAATAAGAAGTAAGCTAGGGTTTGGTATGGTGTGAAAAAACAAAATACTTCTTAATTACCCTTGCCCTTGCTCCCTTTTCCCTATATTAAATCAATATAATTTTTTTTTATTAACTTATGTAAGAACACTTTTGCATTTAGATTAATAATATTTTTTTCTTTTGTGGTTTTTTAATGTTGACACTCTTGACAGTATCTTAGGTAGAATTATCGTGCTTAATTTAAGTAGGTACGGTACTGTAATTTTTTACTAGAAATTTTTTCGAGTATTTTTATTTGGAAAGTGGAAAAAAGATGTATTAAAAAATTAGTAAATGGTTTTTACAAAACTGTTCGCCGAAGAGCCTTCGTTTTATGGAAATTTAAATTTGTTTTAATTACATAAGGTATACCGGGTGTACCAGAGCATGCGTATCACCTTTTTAAGACGGGAAATTATTCTGTTATTTTAAAATTTAAAAATGTTTGTTAACTAAATTGAAGGTGTTCTATCGATTGGTGATATTTTTAACTTCCAAGAAGGACAGTTTTTTAATACCAAAAATCGCCGAAATTGCCGGAAATCGAGATTTTCAAATGGAAAGGCGTAGTTTTTAATGCAAATTCAGATTTTAAAAAATAAGAAATTTATGTTAAATGACTTTTTTTTGTTTTCTTAGTATTTTTCTTTAAAATTAATAACAATAAAACAAAAATGTTCAATATTTTGCTTTGGCAAACTAAAATTAATAATCATAATTTTTATGAATAAATTTGTTTAATATTTAAAAAAAAAATAAAAAAAAAAAACAAAACAAAAATTTACTTACAAAAGTTAATTATTTTTTGACATAGAATTCGAATTTGCATAACCCCCCCGTTTCAGAAAGTACATCTTCACATTAGAAAATTTCGATTTCGGGCAATTTCGGCGAATTTTTGGTCTTAAAAACCCCGTTTGCGGTCCTTTCCGGAAGTTGAAAATATCAGCAATCGATAGAGCACACTCGATTTACTTAATAATTTTTTTTTTTTTGGAAGCTTTTGGAATTTATTGAAAAATTATTGGAATTTAATTTAAGCATTGGCAAAACAAAAAACCATCAATAGGTATAACAAAAAAAAAACAATAATAATTTTGTTTACAACTTACTACGATACACATTACATTGTCTATACCTAAGTACCTACCTAAATTTAATGATGAAAATAAAATTCATATGCTACCTATGCTATGCACTCTCTGGAAATTTGTATAAATAGGATGGTATTCTAATGTAGGTGTGGTTGTGGTATGGTGATTTATTTTCTCTAATATTTGGTGAATAGATTGAATAATTTTGAGGTGAAATGTTGACAACTAACTCCATTATACTATGATTATACACAATAGTTATTTACAAGCACTAACTGCCAGGCCTATCATCAGTTTTTTACATTCTTGTATTAACAACTACAACTATATGTTGGGCTGTGCTCCATTATCTCTGAATCCTGAATATCACCTTGCTTTAGGCTCGATCCACCGCAAAATTTTCTTCGAAATTTTTTCATTCAACAAAACTTGTCCATTTTGAATTTTTCTGGCGTTTTTCTTCATATTCATTCGTCTCTACTCGTCAAATAATCGTTTTTAAATTGCAAGTTTTTCCTAGCAATGCATATTATAAAGAAATGCTTTGTCAAGAAATATCTGTTTTCAGCTAAATTCCATTTCGTGTTCAGAAATACATAATAATAAAACCACTTCATCGCACACGAAAATGCAAATGTTCAAGTAGAAATCTTACATCAATCGTTTAGTTCTTATTCACTAGTGAAATATGAAAATTTTTTGTTAATAAAATCTGTGAGGTTCAAAAGAACATCTATAAATCAGAAGGATTTTAGGGCGTGTCTTAATACTTCATTACTCTAAAAAATTAAAGTGTATTCGATACCTTTTCGGAAGAGTATACAAACGAAAAAATTTTCAAAATTAACTTTTTACATTATTCTTAAAGCCTAAACCAAATCCCACAGTTTCGCCTAATCTCCATTATTCTATTTAAATAACAAAAAAAGTTATAAGCAAAATAAATTTATACTAAGCGACATTTTAAATCATTATTAATAATTATAGTTACAAAAATGTACTGAGCGACAAAAAAAAAAAAAACAAAAAAAAAATCTGTCGCTTAGTACACTTTTATGCAACACATGTCGCTTAGTATATTTCAATTTGTCGCTTAGTACATAGCCTATTAAAAGTTTCATACAGTTGTTGGCGCTTAGCATGTATTTTTTTGGTGAAAAATTAAATAATTTTAGTTTTTACGCCTTGAAGAAACGTCTTGGTTGCAGAAGACTTAACCTTTATTCAGCTGGCATTCCAAAACCCTTATTTCAACTGGAAATGTACATCTGTACCTTCAAGCAATTTGTATGGATATATGATTTTTAATATTTTTGTTATTATAATTGTGATTATTTTTGTATTTGTTTTACTTTTACTCTTAAATTTAGGTTCATTACTTGTGGGGATCTATTCTCTAGAATATTTTTTTGGAAGTAACGCTATTTTAGGAAAAAGAAGGTCTGTTAAGCATTTCTGTTTTTGATGAAGTATTAAGTATGAAGTTAGGACTTGAAACAATAAAAGTGCATCTACTTCAAAAAATATTATAAAAAATAAAAAAAGAAACATTGTTCTAGAAAGGTATTTGATCATACAATAAAGTTCTGTAATCAGATGGATAACTTTGAAATTTTAACTGCCGCTCAGATAGCAAGGAAAGTCAATTATATGGTTTGTCGTAAAACCCAAAACACGCAAAAAATGTGTTTTTTTCATCAAAAAAACTATTTTTTTAATTTTTTATATTTTATTGTAAATATTATTTAATTTCTTCAAATTTAAGCAAAAGTGTTCAAAATACATTAAATTACAAAAAAGTGCCGGTTTTTTCATTAATTTTTTTTTCATGGAAATTTAATAAAAAAAATACAAAAAATAAAAAAAAACAAAAAAAAAATATTAAAAACAAAATAGTTTAGAGAAAAAACGGTACAAAATATTCATTCTTATAGTATTTTAATGTGTAGCATTAGGTAGCGAACTATTGTTATTTTATGTTTGGATGATAAGACATCTTGTGGGTACCCAAGATTTTTATTTTTTTCATGTACCTACTGATGATGATGTACGTGGCAGGTCCAGAAAAATTTTATTTCATTTCTATAACAAAATTATCATTAGGTACCGAACTATTCTTATTTTATATCTTGATGATAAGACATCTTCTGATTACCCAAGTACCGTTAGAATTTGTATTTTTTCCACATACCTACTGATGATGATGTACGTTTCAGGTCCAGAAAAATTTGATTTCATTTTTAAAACAAAATTATCATTAGGTACCGAACTATTCTTATTTTATATCTTGATGATAAGACATCTTCTGGTTACCCATGTACCGTTAGAATTTTTATTTTTGCCATGTACATACTGACGATGATGTACGTTTCAGGTCCAGAAAAATTTGATTTCATTTCTATAACAAAATTATCATTAGGTACCGAACTATTCTTATTTTATATCTTGATGATAAGACATCTTCTGGTTACCCAAGTACCGTTAGAATTTGTATTTTTTCCATATACCTACTGATGATGATGTACGTTTAAGGTCCAGAAAAATTTGATTTCATTTTTATAACAAAATTATCATTAGGTACCGAACTATTCTTATTTTATATCTTGATGATAAGACATCTTCTGGTTACCCAAGTACCGTTAGAATTTGTATTTTTTCCATATACCTACTGATGATGATGTACGTTTAAGGTCCAGAAAAATTTGATTTCATTTTTATAACAAAATTATCATTAGGTACCGAACTATTCTTATTTTATATCTTGATGATAAGACATCTTCTGGTTACCCATGTACCGTTAGAATTTTTATTTTTGCCATGTACATACTGACGATGATGTACGTTTCAGGTCCAGAAAAATTTGATTTCATTTTTAAAACAAAATTATCATTAGGTACCGAACTATTCTTATTTTATATCTTGATGATAAGACATCTTCTGGTTACCCAAGTACCGTTAGAATTTGTATTTTTTCCATATACCTACTGATGATGATGTACGTTTAAGGTCCAGAAAAATTTGATTTCATTTTTATAACAAAATTATCATTAGGTACCGAACTATTCTTATTTTATATCTTGATGATAAGACATCTTCTGGTTACCCAAGTACCGTTAGAATTTGTATTTTTTCCATATACCTACTGATGATGATGTACGTTTAAGGTCCAGAAAAATTTGATTTCATTTTTATAACAAAATTATCATTAGGTACCGAACTATTCTTATTTTATATCTTGATGATAAGACATCTTCTGGTTACCCAAGTACCGTTAGAATTTGTATTTTTTCCACATACCTACTGATGATGATGTACGTTTCAGGTCCAGAAAAATTTGATTTCATTTCTATAACAAAATTATCATTAGGTATCGAACTATTCTAACTATTCTAACTTATTCTACTCTAGAATTGGGTCGAACCCGTAAACAGATACAACATCTAAACTTTAAAGGAGCTGAATTATTATATATTACAAACTTACCCATATAGGATTCGAAGAAAAAAGACTTTGAATTATTATTTAAAAAGCAATTAATTCCGGAAAGGTATCAGAATGAATTCAAAGAAATTATAAATACCGTGGGTGAAATAGAAGATCAGTTATCAGAAACTGAAAAAGAAGATGTAGTTCCTGAGAGAGAGGAAATTTAGATGAAGCTGAAATAAAGCTATATTATAATTATTAAAATTATATTTGAATTTAATTTTGTTGAGTTTGGTTTTATTTACACAATTTATTTTTGAAATAATTTTTAAATGCCTTTTTTGTTTTTTTTTTTAAATAAATTATAATGAATTAAGCGACAAAATTATTTTTATTTTTATTTTTTTTAAAAGCATAAATGTTCTAAGCGACATTTTGCATTGTACTAAGCGGCAAAATCGTTGTAAGAAAAATGAACTAAGCGACAAAAACTCAGCTCCCTTTCAAAATATAATTTTCTGAAAAGGCTAGACATATTTGTAATTAAAAATCCTTTTAAAATCAGTATAATAACTTAAAATTGTAAAAAAAACCAGTGAGTGAGAAGTTTTTTTCGTTTTGTGAACATTTTTCAAAATGTCGCTTAGTACATTCTTCCAAAAAGGTATCAATTATAAGAATATCACAAAAACTATTTTTTAGTAAACTTTATCTAGGCTAAGTAACTACAACTGCACAATGGGTAAAATAAAGTTTACAAAAAAAAAATCTCCAAAGTGGAAGGTTTCGTTTTATATATCGGCCCAAATATTTGTTTAATTCAAGAGAAATTTAATAAAAATTAGAAAGCAAATTAGTAAGTGGGAGAACTAAACGAAAACTTCTAACAGAAATTGTAATGTGTAACTTAATTAACCCGAATTAGCCCAGATTATTTGCTTTTTAAATTCTGAACTTATATTTAGTAAAAACTGTTAGTCCTGAGTAAAATAATATATTTTTGTGTTTCTTTTGGTTTATGGCACCGCCCTGCTGTTCTGGAGGCATGTTGCCATATGACAACGCTGGGCTATGCATAGGAAAAATTATGTGAAATACACATTTTATAGATTTTTTTCCGACATTTCTCACTTATATTCTCATACATTCTATTGATTCCACTTATGTACTTATTATATTTATATTATTTATATGTACCAATAGCATATGCAGGTGGATTTTTTTTTTAAATCGTGGAAGACCCACTTAAATCTCCAATTTCCTTTGATGGCTCAATAAATATAGACTTAGGTACGTCCGAGGAAATCTATTCTAAATAATCTAATGCTTGTTTTACTGTTAATTTTCTATAAAATCACGAAAATAAATCACATACAATAATATACTCTGATTAAATGTTTTCTATAATAGATTAGCTCAGCGTTGCCATATGGCAACAGGCAAATGTTAATGTAAAAAATGTGTATAAGATAGTTTTTGAACTGAAAAATTTTCACTGAACAAATAACTACATGTAGTTAAAATAATTATTCAAAAATAAAATTTAATAATTGCGGTGTCTAAACATTAATATTTAGAAAAATAATGCAACTTATTTTTTCATGTCATCCATTTTTTACAATTTTTTTTTCACTAAACTATAACTATATACTGCACTATTTCTATTTATGTCATTTTAATTTCAAAGCCTAATATGAGTAAGTACATATAAATAGGTAAAAAAAAGCGCAATACTACTTTCATTAAAATAACGGTTTTAATTTCAATAAAGCAATAATACCTATATGTTAGCTGTTAATTCTTGCCATATGGAAACACATGGCTAATACGGGTTAATTGAACAATTTTATTTAAAATTGTCAAATTTTTTAATTAAAATTTAATTTTTTAATATTAAAAAGCAAAATAACTGTAAAGTAATTATTACCGCCGGTTATTTCAGACCTTTGTTTTTATATAATTCTGTAAAAAACGAATAAAACATTTTTAAAACACCAAATTTGTTTTTTTTTTAATAAAATTTAGTAACATAAAATCTTACAACCTTATTATATTTTTATTATATAATTCTGGTGATACATTGTAAAAAAGTGGTTTAATTTATATTTTCGGCACCTTTTAAATTTGATACTGTCATTTTCATTAAATATAATACCACCCCTCCACTTCCCCACCATATTAATGTCTTTATTTTACTATGCAAAAAAAAAAAAAACGCAAAATAAAATAAAATATCATATGACTGGATTCCTACGTAATAAGACGTGTCTTCCACTTGTCATATCAACGAACACTCATTTTCATTTTATATTATAAACTTTTGTTTTAAATAATTTTTGTTTTTTTTTTTTATGTTACTAAACTTTAATTTAAAAATTGTATTTTTGTATATTTTCGCCCTAGAAAATGAGATGTAGTCATATTAAAATTCATATTTCCGTCATTTTGAAGGGCGGCATCAACAGATATTCTGATTAATTTTTTTATTGCTTATGAAATTGAAAAGAAGCTGAATTTACTAAACTGAACAAATTTCAAAGTCGATTTTCAACAATTTGTTTTTTTTATTATTGTAGTTGTATGTGAATGACAAGAAAAGATCCTTCAAAAATAAATAATTTTTCAATAGTATTATTAAAAAAAAATTTAAGTTTAATTTTTCACGCCATTTTTGTTTCAATTTTTTTTTTTTGATTAGTTGTAACGGATTAAAGACACCTCTTTTTTGATTTAAAAAATTGTTTTTTTTTTCATTTGTTTTTTTGTTTTTTTTTTTAAATTATCCTTTCTCCTGCATCCATTTGTTTCCATTTTACATAAATATTGTTAAACAAAAGATACACGCGTACGCATTCTGATGATGTATAAATGAAAATATGACCGTTACACCCATCTTGAGATGTTTATGTAATTTCTAAATGATTAAAGGAAAAAATAATAAAAAAAAAAAATATAAAAAAAAAGAATAAAACAAAAAATTAATATGTATGTAAGAGAATAAAAATTTAAATAAATTGCACAAATTTAAAATTCAGTTAACCTTGTGACCCTAAATTATTTTTCAAAAATTAAATGATTTTTTGTATTATTGATTAAAATAAGAACAAATTAAGAAAAAAAAGAGAAAAACAAAAAAAAAAAATTAACTTTAATAAAAATTAACCGGAGCGTTGAAATCTGAAGGAAGTGTGATTGGAAAATAATGATGAAGGAAAACTGGATTTCTGTGTTTAAAAAAAAAAAAAATAAATTTTTCATAAAAAACTATTCAAATAAAAGGTGGCAAGTAAAATTTTTAATTCAACACATTAAAGTAAATCTAGCTGTTTATTTTTTGTGTTTCTTTTTTTTATTCTCAGGATGTGAGCAGTACAAAAACTATGAGACCTATTATAAAATAGAAAATATGGATTTTTACGAAATTATGAAATTCTGCAAAATGCTGCATAATTTTTAGCCGACCATCAGTATGGTCTAATAATAGCTTATCTCGTTATCTATTAGTCCGAGGTTCTTGGTTGAAGCCACGTTTAAGGACTAGATGTTTAATCTATTTTTTTTTCTTTCTTTTATGATTTTTCCAAAATAATTATACGGCACTTGGATATACCTCTGCAAAATAAAATATTAAATAATTATGCAAAATTTGCATGAAATTTTTTTTCGGACTTATTTAATTTTACTTGCAGAATAATTACCATTTTGATTTTGCAGAGTTATTTAATAATAAAATAACTAGGAACTAGGCCTTCTTAAATACCATCATCATCATAAATCCTGTCGCTCATTGTAGTTGCATAGGACATCAACAAACTTGCTCCACCGAAATCGATTTTAGGCAAGGGACTTAGAGCTCACTCCAAGTATTTGGACATGCACTTGCTTCGTTCATTACTGTTGGGCGCCACGTTGTTTTAGTCTTTGATCCTCTGCGATTTCCATCCAAGAAGTGGTTTTTGCGAAATACCCCACACATCGGCCAAGTGTGTGGCTAATCCATTTCCTTTTTCTGCATTTAATCATTTCTCTGATTCTTCCAATTCCTGCTCACTCCCACAATTCCTTGCTTGAAATTTTTTCTAACCAGATTATCTAGAAAATCCATCGCAGACACTTGTCAAAAGGTTACGTGAGATATTCAGAGATCTCCAAAAAAATTATAAAGTGCTATATGTTGAGCACGCCTTTTGGTACGGCTTTCTACGTCCGCGCCACCATCTACAGTAATAAAGCTACCAAGATAGCAGAATAACGTTACTTCCTCTACATTTACAACACCAATCTGTAAGCTACACGGGACTGCCAGATTGAGTTGTATTAGTTTTTATTTGCTTACATTTATAAGCAATACTATTGGCGCCGCATATTTGTTTATTAACTTCAGCTTGTTTTCCATGTTGGTTTTGGTGTGAGTAAATGATATCATCTGCAAACGAATAGAAAGGTTTCTTATGAAAGTCCATTTAATACATTTTACTCCACCATTTTTATTTTTTTCAACACCCAATCCAAAATTAAAATAAAGGGTGGAGGGAATAAAATACAACTTTGCTTTACCGCGGTATGAACGTTGATGGCGTCCCCAGTTTTTCTTCTATGCAGCACATAGCACAGCATAGTTACATTTTATTTAGGTTATTCTAGATTAAATGATGGAACAAATATTTCTAAAGACACTAGGAAATAATGAACATTGAGCTGTCAAATAACTTCATAATAAATAATGAAATAAATTCGGAAAATTAACTTAATTATTTGATAATAAAGATACTACGAAATTATTTTGGTGGCAGAAGATTGCTTCGCTTTCCTTAGACATTTCACAAAGCTATTCAAAGTATTTTGACGGAATTTTTTCATTGTGGATGTGCGGAGTTATTTCACTTTTTATATTTCTAAATTATTTCATAGTAAAATAATTAAGCAAGTGTTCGGACATATTTCATGTCTTATTGCGAAGTAATTTGATTGCTTATTATTTGCTAGTTCCATTGGAAACATTTGTTTAGATTGTATATTTTACTATGATACTGAATCCCGTCTTTGCGGGGATGCCGAAAATCCTCATGTACATGTACAATACAGATGTATATCATTTTTCCACAATAAATGACAAAAGTAAATACAGGATTTTAATTTGGAAGGTCTTTTATATGATGGGATCTTGATTGGCGCTGGTTTTCTTATGTTTCAGAATATCGTTAAGCACTCGATACGATGGGGACAGCGTCGTTATTCAATAAAAACTATCCTACTACTTGAATGAAATATTCCGTTTAATTTTTATGCAAAATATGGAAGTAAAGTGTATATTAGGAAATCGCATAATAATTGACACTTGCATTGAATATCATAACTTTAATTTTCTAATTATTTCTAGATATGCATATTGGATAGTAGATGTTTGAATACTCCTCTTTGGATTTGTTTTCTTAATTTCCAGCTATTTTCTTTTTTTAATATTATATTAGTTGAATTTTAATAACTGACAATCTGTGTTCACTTATACACCTTTTTTTGCTTTCATACATCACTCCAAACAGTTAATTTAATTTAATTTTAATATTTCTACTGCACATTAGTGTACAGCCAAAATTTAGGACACTTTTCTGGGTGGGAAGCAAGCCCTCTCTCTATCCATAAACAGATCCATAACATTTCTATGTAAAAATTATAATAAAAATATAAATGGTGAAATGACAGTGCGTTGTATAACGTTTTGACTAGTTTTACAGGAGACGTAAAAAACATTTTAAGAGAAAATTAAATTAATTATATTCATCCTCCTAATATCCTGTCGGAAGTAACAACATTATTCAATTTGAATACAAATTAAGCATGTGTTAATTGCTTGCATAACAATAATTTTTTTGTAAAACAAAAAAAAAAATATAAAAAACCATAAAAAGAAAAGATTTTATCCGGGAAATTCTTTAAATTTTTATTTGTGGTTTGAGTTTTTTTTTTTATTTTTAATTCAAATCCGCATTTAACATATTATCCGTAATAAATTTCAAATATACCATACATACATATTGAATGCTGTATCTTATATATATTTTTTTATAGAATGTTAGTATGTAAAAATGTTTGTATAAACAAAAATGTATCTTTTAAATATTCGCCTACAGCATTTTTCGCTCTAAATAACTCTCATTTTCATCATAAGAGTTATTCGCACAAAAATATTTTTTTTATTATTGTTAATGTTTTGATTTTTTCACTTTCTGATATCGATGAAACAGTTTTTTATTATTTTTTTTCGTTTTATTTAAAATTCCAATTCCAATTCGAATTCGAACTATTAATAACATTACAGTTGAGAAAAAAAAAATAATAATAATAATAAATAAAAACAAAAGCAAATAAAATAAAATTGAGTACGAAAGAGAAAAATAATTAAACACCCCAACTGTAAGTCAAGAATTATTTTCTGTAGGTCTGTTGTCTGTTGTAAAACTTACTGTCGTCAATAACAATACTAATAAATTCTTATATAGTTATAGGTGTTGTGCAACCTACATGTTAGGATTTATAAAACTGATTCGGCTCACTTCAATAATTTTCTTAATAATAAGAAATATGTTGTTATTAATGTGTCAACCCGTTAAATGTCAGAGAGCACTGTTATTATAAAAATATTTCTGTTCAAATTATAACGTAAAAATTTCCCCAAAATTCGTAAAAAAATTGTAATTATATAAAAATCATTGTAAAATAAAACATTACAATGATTTGGTGTAGTATTATAGGTATTTGTATTTTGTTATTTTTTTATCAACAATGTAAATTAAACCATTGACGTAGTTCATTGCATTTACAGGAGGTCTATAAAATGCTGAAATATAGTATATCTGTTTTTCATAGATAAATTAATACTGATAAAGCTGTTATAATCATCGCAGAATGTATACTGCTTCTGGTACTTCACATCCTCGTGTATAAATATACCAGCACCACCGCCACGCCTAGAGTTCCTGCATGGCAGTACTTTGGAATAGCTTTTAGAATTCACAATATCTTCTTCTGTGTCTAGTATCCACGTTTCAGTTATAATTATTATAATATGTACAGTATTTTTTATAGTGTCTAATATATAATTGATATCATCCAACTTAAGTTTTATACTTCTTGCATTTAAGTAAAGAACTATTTTTAGTAAATTTTTTATTTTTACGGAAATTTCAAAAATACTATATAAATCAGTTCTTACATGATAATTAAGAGGCAATTCATATGTAATATTATTTAACATTTAAATTTGATTTTTGTAAAATACGTATTATTTTGCTTGTTGATGTTTGTCTTATGAAGACTTTGCCATTCTTAATCCATGTAAATTCGTAAATTCTATATTTTTATTCTTTCGCCAGTCTCTTGCTTTCTTTTAAGCTAAAATAAGATGTGAGTCTTTTATTTACAAAAATAAAAAATTTTTGACTAGACTTCTGATTATCAAAAATCTGCACAGTTAATTTTTTCAACTTAAATGCTTTTATGAAATTAATCTTGTGCTCTATATTGTTAAACTTAACAATTATTTTATTTGGTTCACCTGACTTGTGGGTTTTGGCTTCTGTATATTTCTTTAAAGTTGTTCACATCCCACGTATAATTAGACTTTGATCAAGTTCAGCTATTTCTGGTACACCAACAATTTCAATCTGCTTATTCAATCGATATTCCTTTCTGCACCCCATTTTCCTTTCCTTTCATGTTACTTCCGTTGTCATAACCTTGTCCACGTAGCTACTGAATATCCAAGGACATATCTTTCAACTCTTTCAAAACAGTTTCTGACATATACTGACTTGTCGTGGATTTTAACGGTACGTAACCCAAAAAATGTTCCTTAATGATGATTTCAACTTTGTCGTTATCTAATAATTTTTTTATATCTACAAACCGAATGATCACCGTCATTTGCTCGAACATGACTGGAGTAAAATCTAAAATTATTGAAAAATATTTTGCAAAATGAGCACTATCAATAATTTTTTTCTTAATTGCATTTGCTAGAAGTTGAATCATTTCAGTTTGATTATGTATTTCATTAACGGTAACCTTGCGCAACAGCTCTCTCATGAACGGATCAAACATTGCAAGATATTCAATAAATTTTAAAAAGTTTTCTTTGCCACGAGTAAACAATTTTTTTCCGCCGCTATCAGTACCACGTAGTGCTAAATTTTGTTGACATAGAACCCGAACTAAAGAGATCAAACGTACTAATGCACCTTGCCAATAATTTCCTTGTTGTTTAATAAGTCGCAAATTATCATCGTCAACATTTTTTGGCGCCCTCTACAGTTTTTAAAAAGCGTATAACTAAAAAAAAAGGATTTTTTTATTTTTTCTCTCGAATTTTGGCACCCTCAACAGCTCAGCGCCCTAGGCGACCGCCTATGCTGCGTATATGGTAGAGCCTCCCCTGTGTTTATTGCGGCTACTCCTGCAGATTTTTTTTTGGGTCCTTGATTTACAATTTACACAAACCCAGTATTTCTCAGCGTCCTGTGCATAATTCTTGATTACTCCAATATCCAGGCTCGAGCAACTATTACAGAACCATTTCCTACATTCTCCATCACACTGAATACCCTTAAAAATTAAATTTTCTTTTGCATTGATTACAATTATTATTACTTGACATTTTAAAGTTTGACAGTTTGAAGTCAGTTTATTCTACTCTACTAGACTGCTTTAACACAATTTTGCTCCAAAAAGTAATTTCATATTAATAAATGGATCTGATTATTACAGAGTCAAAATATTCTTCTTTTTTGAGATTAAAAATTTCGGAGTTGGTTGGTAGCTACAAGAAACCGCGATCCCATTTCGTTTATATCCTACGAGCTTTTACTATAATTATTATTACTATTATTACAAAAATTAAGCATTGAAAAACTACTATATTAAAAATGTTTAAGCACTTTAAGGCAATAGTGTGATATCATATTGGGATACTCCTAGTTTCGAAGAATTTTATAAAATACTTTAAATGTTTGGTTCTTAATAAAAAGACAAAATACATGAAATATAAAAAAATAGAAATCATCCAGAATGGATCTTATCGTTATTCCAATTAACAAATTTAAAACAGAAATTTCAAAAATTAAAATTACATTGTATTGCAAAACTCCATTATGTTAGGGTTTTCCCTTTCTCCGCTCTAATTGAGCTTCCACCCATTTGGTAGATCATTGTTGGATTTTTATCCAACAAAGATATGATCTGTTCCGACGTCTTTTACCATCGTGTCTGAATTTGGATAATTCTCTTTGTTGGTGCATTTTCGTCCATCCGTTCTAGGTATCCGAGACACTGCAGTCTTTTGACCTTAGTAGGTAATGTGACTTCATTATATAGCCTATTATTCCCCATCGTCGATTTCAAAACCATATCCCCATCGAAGAAATTTCCTCTGAAAGATATCAAGTTACTTCGGATAACGTTCGTGATTTTGATCCGTAGAGCAGAACTAAAAGTATAAACGTTTATTAAATTTAAGCTTTGCTATTTTGGATATATTATTTATTATGTATAAAAGCTAACCCCACAACTTTAATTTGATTTTAAATTTATAGGTTCCAACTATATAGGTTTAAATGCTTAAACTTATTACATTTTATTTTATTTAAATGATCATTAAATTAAAATTTTAAAATTTATACAAAAAAACCAATTAATGCCTTTGCTAATCTAGTACAGTATGTATGTTGTTTGAAAAAAGTATACATCGCTATATTGTAGAGCTTATTATGTATAAATATTTTTTTATTCATAATGCATTAATATTTCTTACTACACATTCTATTTCTACCTATACCTCTACTTCCATAATACATTCATAAAAAATATAAATGATTTTTTCTCTCAATTCTCATTCTTTCATTCATAATTAACTGTATTTTCATTATTACTTTTGTTGTTATAAAAGGCTTCAGACAACAAAACAAAATTATTATATATGAGATAGGTATTGTATGAAGTAAATTAATTTTATTCTATTCTGTTGTATAGGAGATTTAACTCGAGATATTTTGCCGAAACAGCCACCGTATTTTTCAACCGAATCAGCAATCGTTTTGCAAGAGTTATTATTTTTCACCTCAGCATCCACATCACAACATTAACGTCATTTGTGGGCCTATCACTAGTTCCAAGGTAGGTAAATAAATTGTGAAGTAAACACCTCGAAATTATACACATACCAACAATGTTGTTCAGAAAACGTTTTTATTTGTTGACAACATATTATATACATATTTTTTTAATCATTACCAAATGGTCTCAAACCCATTTCTTTCGTTTTCCTTTCAATTTCTCCCAAATCTCTCAATATATATTATGCTATATTAATTACTTTTGAAGTATTTGAACAATATTGGCCAAATAACTTTTAAATGGTTATACACCCCTGTACAATATTGAATATAAAAAAATCTGGGTCATTTTACTTAATTTATTATTCAAGATTAGTTTTTTTATTTTATTTATTTTTATTGTTGGAATTATTTATTATATTCGAGTTCCTGATATACCGATACATCTATTGTATGTATTTATAGCTTTGCTACCCCCCATTTAAAAATTAATTTCTAACACTTTTAATGTTATTCTAATATTATTTTACCTTTAATAAGACTCTAGAAAATTATAATGAATAAAAAAAACAAATTTACCACCTGAGTTCCGTCTATAAAAAAAAAAAGCAAAAACAAAATATGTCTCCAGTCTCCAACAGTCTCCAATATACAAAATAAAATTTCATCAAAACTCTGTATAACAATGTAGCTATGAAGAAAAACAATATTATTATTTTTTTTTTTCAAAGAGATTTAAAAACTGTCAAGATTAATGTTAATAATGTTAACGAATATGTGGTACACCATTGTAATACAATATAAAATTATTATCTTAAGATATACCAATGTGTAATGTATATGTTTCTAATCCAGATACTATACTTAAGTTTATTTGAATAAAATAGTAATATTTAATTACATAGTGTTTGTTATAACAGAAATTATGACATTTAGAGTTTTAATGTGTAAAAATAAAATAAGGAAAAAAAAAATTTTTTTTTTTTAGAAATATTTGCCTTCAATTTAAGCGTACTAAAACTACAAAAATAAACTTTAGAATCGCAACTTGATATAATCTTTTCATAGCAAGTTATGATTGTAATTACGGAAAAAGCAAATAAGCCGAAATTCTAGGAAGTCTTGAGATGAGATTAAGAGATTTGGTAAAAAGTTCGGCTAATTTGCTTTTTCCGTAATTACAATCATAACTTGATATGAAAACATTATATCAAGCTACGATTCTAAAGTTTATTTTTGTAGTCTTAGTACGCTTAAATTGAAGTCAAATATTTCTAAAAAAAAAATTTTTTTTTCCTTATTTTATTTTCGACTTTTTAGTGAAAATATTTTTTTAATGAAAAATAATATATTTTCAAAGAACAACACATATAATCAAATGGCACTAAAATTCACTCTAACGCAATTTGGTTATTATTGCTCATACTTCAAATGTGTAATTATATTTTATATTACTGTAACAAATTTTATAAAAATATGTAGGTAGGTATATTTTTAAAATTTTTTTGGAGATTTTTGATTAGATACCTTTGAATTTTTTAATTTACGTATTGAAAAATTTTCGCCAATAAAAAATTACGCACTTTATAAAAAGAAACCCTGTTAAATACAAAAAATATTTGACGTAAAATCGTAGATTCAACCTGAGAAAAAGTCTGAAATGTAAATACTCATCCGACTTTATCTACGATAAAATTCGATTTTGTCCGACGTGTAAACGCTGCCTAAGCATAAATTGGCATATAAAAGTATAATCGAAAATTATAAATCGAAATTAAACTTTTTTTACATTCGAGAAGAGTCATTTCTAACTGAGTGATATATAACTGATAGGTTCAAATTTTGTTTTTTTCCATAAATAATGTTTGCATTTTATTTTCAATTAAACTAAGCCATATGATTATGTATGTAACAAATGCAAGCCCTATATGAAACATGTATGTACATTTACATATACTTAGTCAGAGAAAGTGAAATAATAAAAGAAAGAGATTAATAAAAGTAACCAAATTATAAACACAAAAAAAATATAATGAAAATGATGATTGAAAATAATTGAAATTGAATAATAGAAAATGATTAAAATATAATGATAATGATTTGTATTGCACACATTTATTTTGTATTCCTTTTTTGTTTTTCTTGTTTTGCTTCTTTACACCATAGAAATGTCAATAAATATAGTGAATTTAAAGAGAAAGCAAATTTTAACTTTATCAAATATCCATATTCCATTATTAGTACACACACATATGTAAATGTCACCTTAGTTGAATGCAAAGAATATCTATAATCTATATTAACAAGACTCCCATTTTACGACAACCTATTTTTTAAGAAATATCAAACCGAGCAAAATATCATTAGTTAAAAGAGGTAAAATTTACATTTACTTATCGTATACCAAATTTATTATGAGAGAGAAAAGGTACAAAACAGATGTTTGCCTTTTGCTTTATACTGTAAAATAATTTTGCGTTCTCATTATTCTCCTTTGGATTTGTTTACGTTTCCTCCCATTATTTATATGAGGCAGGGTGGCAAAAATATATAGTTCTAATTTAGTTTCTTCCCTTATACGATGATTAATTCTGATCTTTTACTATTTTAATATTTTCGTTTTAAACATTATTATTTTCGTATATACCTATTACAAATATTAAATTATAATTACATTACAATAATATAAAATATTATTAATATTTTTGTCAGTAATAATTTGGAGCTACAAACATTATTATTTTTTATTAATTATATTAGTAAACCTAAATATTTATTATATTGGTATACGCGATTATCAAATAATACATCTATTTACAAATAACAGAATTTAAAGAATATGATAACGCTGTTTTAGTTAGGTCTCCTAAAAATCTTATGCATAGTTGATACAATTTAGAAAATAATATTGTTAAATATTTCAACGAAAATTTTTGTCGAAAATATTTTTCAAAATTATAAACTTTATTTATTTAATTTCAGCCAACTTTTTTTGTTACTCTTTTTTGTTTACTGTATTTTTTCTTTTTCTTACACGTAAAAGTCTTATTATCGTCTATTTCTGACAATGTTTATCAAATTTGCATATGAATTTGTGTGCAAACAAATGAATACATACATGAGTTCTTACTCTTTTTATGGATATACTTTGGTTAAATGGTTATTGAAATGGGTATTTTGTTGAATTGAAGCAAATTGAAACAAACATATAAAGTCCAAGGCAAGTTAATTAAGGCAAATATAATAAAAGGTTTACAAATTATGTACACTATTATTGAAACTAGCTTCTGAAAATGTAGTGCTGGTGGATATTAAAATTCTATAACTGTTATAAGATAAATTAATATTGTTGAAATATTGTTAATTAAAATCTCGAATATTTGAGATTTAAAAAAATACACGAGGATTAACAAAACATCAGGATCGTAGCATATTATGTTAAGTAGAACAATGCTAAACTTTAAGAATTGTATTGATGTTCGTAGTTTTTTTAAGCCAGATACATAGATAGTATGGATATGAATAAAACATTTTTCTTCGATTCATTAACCCATCGAGAGTAAGCGTGAGAAAAAAAATTTAATTTTACAATGTAACTGCTTTCAAAAGTTAAGTAAGAAGAAGAAGTTAAGTAAGAAAAATAATTTGTAAAAATACAAATTATACTGTAGTTTACAAAGTATTAATCATCTCATATTGTATTCAAAGCATTCTAGCATTTAATAGTCTTTTTCTTTATTGTCTGATCTATTTGAATTTGGTATTTCTATTTCTGAGACAGAAATGCTATACTACCTTGGATCGTTTCCGAATTCGAATTTTTCTTCTTGATATCTATTGTGATCGCACCGAGCTAGTTGTGGTATGCTCAATGTTTTTACTTGTTCTGCGTATAGTAAAATGCAAACCAAAGCGATAAATGCTTTTTAGTAAGTTTTCATTCAACTGGGGCTATGTGGCAACATCTACCGCGTCATTGAACACTCTGCTTCACCTAGAATCCCTTCATCACTTTATATAAAAAGAAAAAATGGTCACACCTAAAAAAGTATTATTGGTGGTGGTCTATTAAAAAAATGGTACACCCAGAACTAATTCGTGTACTCCAGAAGTATGATACGCTTTCTATAGCATAATCCGACTTCTGCTTGCCAAGAAATAATTTTGAGAAACATTTCAATATAATCATGCCAAGTATAAAGACGTGGGAAATCTGCCCAATTTCTTTCGAAAAAACATCATCAACAGCCGAAGTAATGCTACACAGAACTGTCCTAGCTATCAAATTATATACCACACATAAAAGCTAGGGTGGGATTGTTTAGAAATATTTAAAATCCTGACAAAAAGTATTGAAGTTACAATAACGTGTGTACCAGGCCATTATGGTATAGAACGAAACAAAGCTGTAGATTATCTAGCAAGAAAAGTATCAACCTTTCATAAGACCAACTCCGTTCTGTGGGATTCCCCAGAGCATTGCTAAAATGCAATTAAAAGCTTGTGTAGAGCAAAACACTGAGGATTTGGGACTTCCTGGAAATTGTCAAACAGAAATCCTCATGCCTAAAGACTCGCTCAAGAAAACCAAAACTTTTCTCAATAGTCTCAATAATACGAAACAGGTACGTATCTTGACAGGAATAATAACCGGCTACTACCTAATAAAGAAACATCTTTATAAAATGGGTCTAACCGAAAACAACTTATGCAGAATATGTGAAATAGAGGAGAAATAAAGCAATCCTTCAGCGGTTAATTTTATACCTTGTGGAATTTTATAACACCTAAATATTTACATTTCTGTGGCATGCTGCAGTTTCTATTATCATAAAATGTGAAGAACTTGTATTTAAAAACATTAAACTTTTGATAGCCTAGTTTAATTTTACTTTGTTACTACACCATGAACTGGCTAAATGTCAGGCAGCGTTTACACATCAATATTTATTGACAGTATTTACTGATGAGAGAGAATATTGAAGAAATACTGATGTGTAAACACATGTTGATAAATAAATAAATATTGATATCAATATTTATTCAGGAAAAAAATTTATCCTATTTTCTTCAATATTTATTGAGAGAGACAAAAGAGCAACATTCATATGTATGTCAATTTTTTTATTTTTTTTTATTTGACTTTTGTTTTATATTCACAGGGTACTTGATTAAAAAAGTTTTATTTTTATATTAGTTTTGGTGAATATTATAAGAAAAAACTGACTAATAGTTTGATTGTTTAAAAACTGATGTGTAAACGCAAATTGTCTCTCTCTTCAATCTAAAATCGTCAATAAATATTGAAGGATATTAATGTGTAAACGCTACCCAAGAAAACAAAAAACTTTAATTACTCAAAATAAATCGAATATATTAAAAACCAAACACCGTTAAGTAATTTGTTAAACTGTTTCACTCGAATCAGATTATCATACAACATTATAAACATCTTTAATTGATCAAATTAACATCAGCAAATATCGAAATCATTTCTAACAAAGCCATCTGCTACTCCATTTGCCTATTTCACTGAGCTTGTGAGTGAGCTTGCAGTGAGACTTCTTTTGATTTTTTTCTTGAACCCTTTAAATCATTAACGATTTTGATATACATACGTTCAAAAAAGAAATAGAAAATCGTGTGAACCAATTTAATTGTTTGCAACTATTTTTAACTATGTATGTATAGGTATACTATAGTGTAAGTTATGTTTAATTATTTTGTAATAATTAATTCTTTTGTAGATCATTAAATATGCTTAGATATTATTAAAAAGTGCAACTAATTTGTTGTCATCAATGAAATATAGAAAATTAAAAAATAGATATAATGATTTTTTTTTGTATAATATTTAAATTATTTCAAATGAATGTAGGATTGAACTATAGGGTATTAGAATAAATTATATTAAAAGGCATAATAATAGCATAATAAAAAAAAATAGTGTATGTGATATGATAACAAATCTAAAATGTTACAAGCTACAATATTTTAATATTACGATTTAATTCGGTTTAATTCACTTATAGTGTTGTTCCGTTAAACGTAAAAAATGAAAAATGCAAAAAATATCTAATTATATAAATCTAACATATATAAATTTGATAAATGAATTTATAGAGCTTTATATTCGGCCCGTCAAACAGCAACTATCCGCGTTCATAAATATATCAAGCGATACTTTATATAGGCTCAATATGAGATCATAACAATGAGACTGTAATATACTGACATGATGTTCATATTATAACCACGCAACAAATGATGTACCAAAGCATATAAGAAATTCACAGACCTGGCTTTTTTCAATGAATCATAGAAAAGGCACATTCTTCAAAAGGTATTTTAGGAGACGAGTAAATTTGAATCGTTCAGAAAAACACCCATATTACACGACCCAAAGCTTCAAGTTAAAAACTGTGAATTACAAAAAGAGAGAAAAAGTTATTGATAGGAGGGGCACAAAATGCCCTAAAAAAAAATCTTTCTAAAATAAATTCAATGCCAATTCAAATGCTTCAAAACTTAAATTCTTAGCAGAGTTAGGCAGCGGGAAGTAATAACAATACCGTAATTCCGAATTTTACGAAAAGTGTCATTACTTTAGTACAATCAACTAACAACACCAGCATATGAAAATATTTTTAAATTATATAAAAGAATAAACAAAAAGCATGAAATAAAAATTTACATGTTATAAACGTAAAATCTTAATACAATCAGCTTAGGTGGCATTTTTTTCACATTATGAAAATTATTAGTAATAAAAATTAAAGCAAAAAGTATGTATAGAAATTGTACTAATTGCAAACATCAACTCTATACATTCAATTACAATATTACAAGACAACATTAAAATATTGTGCCGTCGTTGTCATATTTCAAAATCAATAAACGAATGCCAAAACACACTTCAGTCGAATGAGAGAAGTACGTTATTGCTAATGTGTAGGTGATTTTGATTTTATTTTCATTTTTTTTTCTTACTCTTAATAATTTTCTTCATTTACAAAACAATAGGACGGTTTGCGTCACATTAATTGACAAATTATTATTATTATTATTGTTATTATTATTATTTCCAATTCATTAGTTACAATTTTTTTTTTCTTTTTTATTGTCAGGTTTTTTTTTTTAATGCTTAATCAATAATGGAGTAAAAATTTATTGAATTGAATTTGTTTTAATTTAAGGTGGTGAATGCGGAACAATGACGACAGAAAAATTAATTTGAAAATAAAAAGAAAAAATCTATAAATTGATTGTTGTTGTTGTTTTTTATTAAGATTTTTTTTTATTTATTAATTTGCGTAAGATTTAATGAGTTCGAATTTAAAATATGCAATAATTAATCATTTTATTATTTTTAAATTGATTTTTTTTGCAATTTATCATTCAAATTTTATTGCCGGAATCTTAATACATTATAATTTCATATCAGATTAGGTATGTGGCCTGCAGGAGATTCGATAACAAAGCTGTTTCCGGTTAGGAATTTAGAATTTATGTGACATTTTATGTAGAAAATTTATTCATCAGTCGAATTCTTTAGAATTATTTTTTTTAAATTTTAATTCTTTTCTTTTTTTGTTTTTTCTTAACACTTCAAATTGAAAACAGTACAATAATGTTCATGATAGTCAAATATTTTTAACTAAATATTTAAAAAAAAAACCTAAGCTCAAAATGCCGTTTATCTCAATTTGATATTGTGAATTACGAGTAGAAAATATAATATGCAAGAATTGAAAATGTTCGGTAAATCGAAAATAGTATGGTACCTACACTTAATAAAATATAGGATGTTCAATGCTTAAATACTTAATTGTTGTTGATCGATTGGTGAACTGTAAAGTAAAATAAAGGTGAAATAAGATTGTTTTCCCAACATTTAGTTGATAGCATCACCAACGAGTGATAAAATGTCTAAGAATTAAAGTAAGAAATACTGCCCCCGTCAGCGCATTCAACAACGAAGTAATAGACATCGTCACCGAGTTCTATTACTTCGGTAGCATAATTACTACAAGTGCAGACACTGAGGAAGACATGAAAAATCAATTAAAATTAGCCAGGATGAGTTTCGGAAGACTGTGGGCTGAATATACAGATCGCCAGGGGCACGACACCAACCCTTTTGTATGAAAAATATGCAAAATATTCTAGCGCAGAACAATTAAAAACATTGAATTCTGCGAAATGGCCAAACAAGAATCAATAAACACGCAAATATAACAGAGAAAATGGAAGTGAGTAGGCCACATCCTACGAAAAATATAGCAGGAAGTGGATTTGAATCCGTTGGGTAAAAGAGGAAGAGGTACGCTTAGGGAAACATGGTGCAGATCCGTCCATAAAATTAAAAAAAAGAAAATAAATTGAACCTTTGTACAAAATACAAAATATATAAATTTTTATTTAGATCAAGAACATATTGTAACTGTTTGAATTAAACATGAAATAAAAAAATAATTAAAGAAATAGAGAACAACAACAGAACATGGAGGGGAATGAAACACCTATCGCAAAAGACAGTCATATGGAAGTGCTTTGTGGAAGCAGTATACTCCAAAAAGTAGTGAATAATCAGAGGTGAAGCATCTTGAGGACATCCGAAGTTAAATTGCACTAAGAAATGTGAAATTGGATTGAACCAAGCAATTTATCTATACAAAAAAAAACACTTTTTAATTCACAGTTTATCAAAGGAACCTGCCTAGCTAAATCATAAAACAAAATTCCAGTATACCAAAAATTCTGTTAAATTTGTTTAATGAATATTCTAAAAGATAGTAACAAAATAAAACTATTTTGAAAAAATTTAAAATTTTCTTATTTTTTTGTTTAACTAGCATCGTAAAAAATTTACAAAATTAACAAAATGAAAAAATACACTAAAATCTTCATTTTTGGACCAATTTCAAAGTTTTTTCAACTTTTTTACTTTGTTTAATGAATATTCTAAAGGATAATAATTAAATAAAACCATTTTGAAAAAATTGAAAATTTGTGGAACCACAGTTCTAAAAAAACTGCTGCTTTTTTGGATTTGAAGTATTGAGTTTTTGAACTAATAATTTAGTTTGTTTGCGGTTCGACACATTTTTGTTTTTTGTAATATTTGATTTTGATTTTCCTCTCCAAATAATGCCTTAAATAAAATTTAAAATAAAAACTGTTATAAGTACTGATTTTTATTAAGAATAACTTTTCTTACATCAATTTGCGTTCTACTTCATTAAAAACAAGCAAAACACAGTACAAAAAAAATTATTGCCCTAGTTGTGATAATTTCGCTATTTTGTTTATAAATTTTATATTAACAAGATTGTTGTGCATAATTTGTTTATAAACATTAATACTTAACAGTTTTGACTATATATTGCGATATACTGTATTTATGAAAACCTATTATATAATGAACATCAGTAGTGGGTCTGGAAAATAGTCTATTTGAATTGACAATAAAACTACATTCATTTTAGATATGGTTAAGCTTTTCAGAAAGTAATTTTGATCGAAAAATATACTGTTATTATGCATATTTAAATTTTAAACTTATTTACTTACTTGCTTACGGGTGGCCAACAGACCCTGTAAGCTCATCAACGGGTGCATGATTCCTCAATGTACTCTATTTGTGCCGGTGCTATGGAGCACCCTGTCCATAATCAATATTTATACAATATAACAACAAACAATTTCAAATTCTAATTCTTACGAAATTGTTATTTATTACTTTTCTTTTCAATATTGTCAAGTGCACATAAATTGGCAAGCACTTGGCAATATCTCACATATTACACAATTTCCTTTATTTATACAATAACACTAAATACCAAAATAAAACACGAATGCATTATTATTTATTATTTGAAGATACGAAAATGTTTAATGTCCGTCAATATGAGATATGAAATCTCCAACGAAGGTTTGGTCTGTCTCGACGTTTAGTACTTCCGGATCTGAATTAGAAAAGTCTCTTCGCTAGATCATTTTCTTCCATCGGCTCTAACTGTCCGAGCCATTGTAGTCTCTGTTTAAATTTTAGATCAAACAACAATATAAAAAAATATTTTTGCATGTTGATGGAAATATATTCACCATATGCATTTGATTATCTTTTTCGAGAACTTAAGTCCTTTAGGAAGAATTACCATTCAGTTGCATACTTTTTGAGGCAATGTAATTCAAAACAGTAATATAATCTCTTAATGACAAGCACCCGGATCCATACAGTTGTTCATAGCTCCCATAACAAACCTTTTATACAAAATTACAAGAAAATCGAAACTACTGTTACTGTTGATCAGATTAGTACCAGTTCACTTACAGTAAGTAGTCTTGTACTATTTTGAATCTGTCATTCATTTGTTTACACACATTTTGATTTAAATAATTTTTTTTTAAATGGGCAACACAAAAACCTTAAAAAAATTTTTTTTTCCATTCTTGTACCTGCCATTTTCACAATGTTCAATGTTTTATTGCTTTGTGTGACTGCCATTTTTCTATTCAAGAGATTTAAATCGTACACCGTACAATACATATACCGATTAACAATACCAATTACTATCCATAAAATCTCAAATCACCCAAAATAAACCAATTTATTTGATTTGAATTCTCAGCCCACTATCATATTACGGTTTTCAAGTATTTTTTGAAGCAAAAAAAAACAAAAATTCAAAAAAAAAAAATTTAAAATTGCACGGCCTAATAATTTTCCGAAAATTTATTTTTATAAATCAAAAATTAATTTTCAAATGGCTATTTTCAATTTATCCATAACCAAAAAATATTAAAAAAAAAAAAAAAAAAATAGAAAGAAATCACGAAGAACAAAAAAAATAATTTTTTGAATTGAAAATTCAAAATTTGACCCTATCACGCATTAACGAAATTTCCTCTAAAATCAAAGAAAAGTTCACGTCTTTTTAAAATAATAAAAAATAAAGAAAAACAAAATGAATTTTTGTTGTTGTTGGCGTTTTATTAAAAAACGATAAATTTTTCAGGTGTTTTCAGGTGTATTTTTTATTTTTATTATTTTTTGATATTATTCTTTCAAGATCATAACTTAACCTTCAGGAATTGTGCTTAAAATTGATTACACTAAAATCATTTTACAAAACTAGCTATTCACAAAAACACTTTATAAAATAAATAAAAGCTTAAATAGCAGTTCAATAAAATAAAAAGATAAAATAAAAAACAATAAAAAATAATAAAAATAAGAAAATAGAATTATTATTGAGAGAAAAAAAAATATTAATAAGTCACCTGATTTTGATCAAATTATCACGGTAAATATTGAATTAAATCAATAGTAATAATAATAAAATATAAATAGGTATACTAAATACAATGTTTGTAGACTGAGAGGTTAGTGTTGTAAAGTGTTTATATTTTTTGATATGCATATTAAATCAGAAAATTATAGAAATGATCGATACGTGGTGGTGTGGTAAGTTATAATTTTTAAAATAATTAATTAAGGACGGCCCTTGCATTACAGTTACACTTTCATTTAATTTTTCATTTTCATATTGTGTTTATAGTCTCTAAAATCTCTTTAGCTTCATCGAAAGTAGATAGTGCGCAAAAAATATGGTTCAACAATGTTTGAAGTAATGGTTCAAATCCTGTCGGATCGGAATAGAATGACATATACATACCGCGCATAAAACTAAGAAAAATAGCAATATTGGACTTATCAACTTCTTAGTGTTAAACTTGATTACAACAATTTAAAGCACGACTTTTGAATCAACTTGTAACGGAGACATGCCGAAACCTTGAAGTATTGGGGCTTGTTTTTGACGAAATAATAATTTAAAAATTTTTCAGTTCAAATTTGCTTTCCATATTATTTAATATGAGATTACTGACTGCTTTTACCTCCTTGTATTTACAATTTTTTTTTCAAATTGCTGTTTTAAAGTTTTGAATTTGAAATACCCACTGATTTTCCGCAAATCAAAAATATCTGCCAATATTTTCAGCCAATCTGTTCAATGAAGGTTCGTATTTAACCTGCAAATTATAATCTGAAAGCCATTTCAATACTATAAAAAAAATTGTACGCTAAATTTAAGAGCTTTTGCTTGATTAATACGCTTGAAAGAGGAGGTATAAGAACCAAATGCTAACAGCTTTTTAATTACATGTAGACAAAAAAGTATCCAATCCAAAACCAAGTAAAAGTTATTGAATGAACAGTGGGAAATGCCGTCTTTTCAGAAAATCTAAAAAATTGTCTTTCGTTCAATCTTACAAAACATTGTATACAGACGAAAGACGAAAGGGATAGTCATTAAAGAAACCTTAAATTGATATAAATTTAGAGTGATATGTTCAGTAATATCTGTACACACACTCAATTAGATCACTAGAAGATCATCTAACCGTCAATTTGAAGAGGGTGATGAACTCTCAATGATTCTCTCAATGAAATGGTAGATCCTAGATCGGTTTAAGTTTATTTTATGCTCCGTTCCGGCTCATAGCAGCATTCCAGGAAACTGCAAATTAGATGAACTTACCAGAAATGAAACAATCTTAGAGTTACTTCTAGAAAAGAGCGGTTTGGGAACACCTCTAGCTACTCATTAAAGAAGCAATCAAAACTTTCAATCAAAACTTATCCAATAGACTTACAGCCAAACTAACCTGACCAATATACTGAACTATAAAGGGTCTTTTAAAGTTTCTGTAAATAAGATTAGATACCAATACTGAATACTGTGGGGGGGACTTATTACAGGACACTGACTTATAGGTAAACATATAAAAAGGCTGAGGATCTATTCAAATGATTTCTGAAGAGCCTGATGCAAAGATAAAGTGAAAGATTAGACAATCCTAAAGTATTTGCACCGCAATTACTTACAAAAGAAGAGCCAATCTAGAACCGTACTTTCTGGATTACTAGAACGATATTACAGGTGTGAAAATTACGTCACTTCATTGCTTTGTAAAATGCTGAAATTGGTTCTGACGGGTAGAATTCATGCGGGGAATCGATACATATCACAATTTACCTCCTTGCTCTATATTCCAACTTAGACAGCCAATAAAATGATATAGCTAAAAAGCAATCGAATACAAACCCCAGGGGACATATCGTCGAAAGAGGCCACATATTTATTTGACCATAGATTTATTATCAAGTATAAGAGCTTCAGATCTCCAAGAAAATAGAACTCGCTTTTACTAGCAGTCCATGAAGGACAATATTATGCCAGAAGCAGAATTTTCTAGGTCTGTAAGTAAATAAGTAATGTCAATATGAAGGATAATTTTTGTTAAAAAGGATAAAACATGATTTATTAATGTTTTAAACCAAGCTCCTAATCTACAAAGACCATATACAATAAAAAGATATTATTGTTTTTATTGTTAAAAGCCATTTTTATGTTTTTTTTTGCATTTTTTCATATTTGAATCCCAATAGGCATTTATTTTTTTTATTTCTTATTTCAAACGGATTTTTATTATATTCACTTATATTAAACAAATCAAGGACATGTTTATTAGAATAAGATACAGAAATTGGATGTGGATGTTTTTTTCTATTGAATTATATAAGAGCAAGTGACAATGAGAGAAATAATAAAATGAATAGAAAAAAAAAATCCATGATCTTTATTTAACAGCTTGACTAATCATTTCTCAATAATTCTAACTGGTGATCTGGTGCGCCAATTTCAATTCACAATTCACCAACACCATCGACAATTTAGATTGTACGATTGAACGCAATCAATCAAAATGTTTGTTGTTTTTTTGTTTTTTTTTTCATAAGATCCAACAAAAAAAAAAAAAAAACAATTTATTTCTTGTCCGATCATCCGAATAGACAAAATGACATTGCAATTTAAAAAAAAAAAAAAAAAAAACTGAAATAAAAAATTAACAATAAAAAATAAGCAGATTACAATCAAAATGTTACAATATTGGTACTTTTTTATGTTTTTCTTGTTTTTTTTTTTAATACTAATATTACAATATTTATTGCTAATGTCGTTTTGTAAATTCAATTATTGTTCATTAAATTGACGATTTACCAAATTAGTAAGTTATTTATATTTTAATTTGAGGTGATTTGCAAGCAGCATGTGCTCGTAATTGAATATAATTTTTTGTTATTGTTGTTATCATTTTTGTTTTCTTGCTAAACTAAATTTGTTGCACATTTCATAATACAAATTAAAAAAAAATATATTTTTTTATTGATTCAACGATTGAAATTAAGTTTTAGTTTATTTTTTGTTCTTATTATTAAATTAATTTTCTTTAATTAAATTTAATAAAAAGTTCTTTGAATTGGAATAAATTTAAAAAATATTTTGAGAATATGGTAATGAAATAGTATAGAGATGAGGAGCTAGAAATAAGAAATAATAATTAACTACTTCGATATAATTAAGATGAATTTATGATGCAGAAAAAATACCTACGTTTTAATATTTTAATATACCTCTTTATTCACTGCTGGATTGTACCTTCTTATTCAGTGTATGTTGTAGACATGTAAAATAATATAGACAAGTCAAAGTAAAAAAGCGTTGCCGGAAAATTAATTAAATTTATACCATTCGATTTGGTAACCATAACTGTCAATGTAACCCTTAATTGCACCGTGTTTCACACGTGACATATATTTTGCTCTAGAATATTTGTTTTTCAAGATATTGCACTCAAAAATAGCACTTAAGCGAGTAAATTGAGTGTATTTTTATTTTGATATTGCAGTTTAATTTTATCTGGGGATGTGATATGAGTAATTGTTTTAGTTTTAAAGTGATTTTAAAAGAGTGTATACTTTTTTTTTTTTTTTTTTTTTTTTTCTCCTATTACTCCGCGTGGTAGCATAGGGCTTCGATAGTGAACCTCCATTCCTCTCTGTTGAGTACTACTTCCTTAATATCGTCCCAGGTATAATTGTTGACTGTTAATTCTTGATCGATTGTGCGTCTCCATGTGTTGTATGGTCTGCCGGGTCTCCTTTGTCCTTGTGGATTCCACTCTAGAGCTCTTCTTGCTATATCACTTTCTGATTTCCTTAGTGTATGACCTATCCATTTCCATTTTTTCCTATTTATCTGTCTGTTGATAGGTTCTTCTCCAGTTATCATCCATAAATCTTCGTTGCTAATTCTTGCCGGCCAGAATATTCTGCATATAATTCTCAAGCACTTGTTGATGAATACTTGTAGCTTCTGTTTGATTCTGACCGAAGTGAGCCATGTTTCACTGCCATATATTAATGTTGACTTAACACATGCTCTGAATATTGTTAGCTTTGTTGTTCTCGATATTTGGTTGCTCCGCCATATCTTCATTAGGCTCCCAAATGTTCTTCTTGCCTTATTTATACGGCTGTTGACATCTTCTGTTGCACCTCCTCTTGATGTTATAATGCACCCCAGGTAGTTGAATTCTTCTACGTATTCTATCTGTTGTCCACTCACTGTTATTGGCTCACTGTAACTATTGTTTGTCCTCATTGCTTTGGTTTTCTCGATATTTAATTCCAGTCCCGATTTCTTTGCTTCTTCCTGTAATCTGTTGACTTTGTTCTGTAGGTCCCTTTGATTTTTTGATATGAGGCATACATCATCTGCGTAATCTAAGTCTTCTAAGTTTCCGAAGAGATCCCATTCTATTCCGTTTATTCCAGTGCAAACTTCTCTTAGAATGTCGTCTAGTATTGTGTTGAAGAGAAGTGGAGATAGTGGACATCCTTGTCTAACTCCTATATTGGTGTAGAATGGATCACTGATCTTACCTCTGTGTTGAACTGTTGTCTCTGCGTCTTCATACATCGCTTTGATGATGTTGATGATTTTTTCAGGAACTCCTTTCTTTGTAAGTGTTCTCCATATTGCGCATCTCTTGACTGTGTCGAATGCTTTCTTAAAATCTATGAATAGTAGATATAGTGGGGCATTCCATTCCACTGATTGTTCAACTATGACCCGTAAAGTATTTGCCTGGTCTACACAGCTTCGGTTTGGTCTGAAACCTGCCTGCTCTTTCCGTAGTATTGGTTCTAGTACTTCTTCTAATCTTTTATTTATAATAATTGCTATTATCTTATGAATAGTATTTAGAACCGTGATTCCTCTCCAGTTGTTGCAATTTGCCAAGTCTCCTTTCTTAGGTATCTTGACAATCATTCCTTTCTTCCATGATGGTGGTATATTCTCTTCTATCCATGCTTTCCTGATGTGGGGTTCAATTGTTTTTGCGAATAAGTCAGGGTCCAGTTTGGCTATTTCTGCTGGAATTCCATCTTCACCTGTTGCTTTGTTGTGCTTCAGGATATTGATTGTAGCTTTGATTTCTTCTATATTTGGAGCTTGAGTAGATATTGGCAGTCCCTCAGTTGGGTAGATATTTGCATTGTCTCTGTTTCTTATGTCTGCTTCATTATTTGTACTTTCTTCGTTGCTCAGTTCTTGGAAATGTTCTCTCCATCTCTTTAATTGATCCTCTAAGTTTGTGATGAGCGCACCATTTTTATCTTTAATTGGTTTGTTTTGTTGTTCCGACTGGTTAGTTAAGTTCTTGATTATGCGATGCAATTCTCTCAGGTTATGTTGCTGTGCTGCTTTTTCTGCTTCTCCGGCTAAATTTTGTAGAAATTTCCTTTTATCTCTTCTTGCTGCTCTTTTTACTGTTTTCGCTATTTCTTCATATTCTCTTCTTGATGCCATCCTGTTGTTTATCATTTTCTTCATTTCACCTCTTCTTTTAATCAAGGCCCATGTGTTATCGGTTATCCAGATTTTTCTTTGTGGTTGTGAAATTCCAAGATTTTGTTCGCTTGTTTGGTTGTAAATTTCCAGAATCTCTTCCCAAGTGTATTCTCTATTATTTCTAATATTTTCTCGTAACGCCGTAACTATGTCAGCTCTTACTTGCGGATTTTTTAAGTTGTTTATATTTATTTTCTTCTTTCTATATCTTCTGCCTCTTCCTTGTTGGCTTAGTTTCATTCTGAAGTCCCCAGTTAGTAATTCATGATCGCTGTGTATATCTGCTCCCCTTCTATTTCTCACATCTAACATTGATTGTTTCCACTTCTTGCTGATGCATATGTGATCTATCTGATTTCTTGAGATCCCGTTTGGTGTTGTCCATGTGTATTTGTGGATATCTTTGTGTGGAAATAGACTCCCTCCGATTGCTAGGTCGAAAGTCTGACACAACTCTATCAATCTTTCCCCGTTGTTGTTTCTTTCTCTTCCTAACCCGTGTTTGCCCATTATCTCCTCAAGTCCATTGTTGTTAGATCCTATTTTCGCATTCCAGTCACCCATTAATATTATGATATCTCCCCTATTTATGAGTGCTAGCGTTGTTTCTATTTGTTCGTAGAAGTCATCCTTAATATGGTCTTCAGCGACATCTGTTGGTGCATAGCATTGAATTATTGTTACATGTCTTGTCATATTTCGAAATCGCCCTATAACAATTCTATCCGAGACTGCCTTCCACGAAACCAATGTTTGTCTCAATTTCTTTGATATTAGTATTCCGACTCCACTTTCACCCCCTGTTTCCCTTCCACTGTAAATTACCATGTTTCCATTCTCCGTGTTGATTTCTCCGGTGTTGTTCCATCGCATTTCACTTATACCTAGGATGTCTATGTTGTAAGTAGCCATTTGAGCTTCCAATTGCGAGAGTCTTGAAGCTTCTCTAAGTGTTCTTACATTCCATTGTGCAATTCGGGTCCTTTTTTTTTGAGTGCCAAAGGTCGTTATCAAGTAGTCATTCGTGTATCCGAGGCTTCTTCTTCTATTATTTCGAATCCATTGATTTACCGATTATGCGGGTGATTGGCCTACAGTAACCGGTCCTAGGAGATGTAGTAACCATCTACCGCTGCCTAGAAACAACGTGGCGCTACCTTATTACCGGTTCGATCTCAATTAATGATTTTATTCGATTAATCTCGAAATTTAATGATGGATTTTTTTTTTATAAATCGCCACCAACCAGGTTCGAACCGGGGTCCCCTCGGTCATGGATCCTGTTACATAACCACTGCGCCACCGAGGGGCTTACTAAGGTGTATACTAAGCAATAGTAAATCGTTCTTTTTTTGTTCGTATACTACATAGTGTGTCATATTTAACACATAACTTAAATTTAATTTTATAGCTATTTTACAGGTTTGACATATCTATCTGTAAAATAGCTATAAAATTAAAGTTCTATATACCCAGAACAAACTTTAATCATTATATAAAAATATATCGTATTCTAAATTTTAGTTAAAATTGAAGACTTCATGAAATTAAGGGTGAATTTTATTCCAAATTAAGAGTGGTTTACAACAAGGAACTGTAAACTCATCAATATATTCTCTTTGTACACAACAGATCTTCTAATTTTTCTAAATGATTTCAAGAGAATTATTGTAATTTTGCTATCGCATATATGCTCTTATATATGCTAATTATTATAATATACTCAGCCGAAAATAATATAAAAGTGGTTCAACCTAATGTTCAAAAGCAATTTAACTTTGCCGTAGACTATTGTAAAGCATGGTTACTGAAAATGAGCATGCACAAATGTGAAACGACATTATTCCGAAACACATTCAACATAGCTAGTTAATAATAATATTAAAAGACACTGCAAAGGCTCCAAATAATATAAATATCAATAAAAGAAAAAAAGTTAAATACTTAGGCGTATACCTTCATCAAAATTTAGAAATTCTGGAAAAAGGCACAAAAACCTTAATGGCTTGTAAAAAATTATTTAATAGTAGAGTAAAAATTTTAGCTTATCAGGGCCTTATTAGGCGTACTACGTCATATGCTGGACGAATTTGGTTCAATATTAGTTCAAGCCAAACGAAAAAAATCAGGAAATTAATAAAGAAATGCATAAGAGCCTGCGTAGATCTACATATAGAAAACCAGAAATGGACCGAATGTACCGAAAAGCAAATATCATAAGATTCGACAATTTTTTAATAAAAACTATTCGCAATCTCTTTGAGAGATCTCTTAGCATACCTATTAGAAATGGCTTAATATCCATATATATTACCATAATGAAGAGTACATTAAAAATACTTTAAAAACGAATATTTTATTTACCTTGAATCTAAAGAGTATATTCAAGACCACGACCATATCCCTCTATTATATCATTATAATAAAAGGGCTACATGCAAGTGTACCTATAGAATATAACCCTCAGAATATTGAAACTAAAATATGCCTAATAAAATATCATCCCTAATTTACTATTGAAGAGCTGTATTTATAGTTTGGCTTATCCTCTTTAATTTTTTTTCACAGATTACTAAATGAAGAAATTTTCATAGATGACTGGAAATTTTCAAAAATTTATCCTATTTCAGGGTCTAAGACTGCCGTTGAAAATTATAGATCTAAATTATCTTCTATTCCTAAGCTTTTCGAAGACATTGTCACAGATAAAATGTATTTCTTGGTTAAAGAACGCATATCTCCAAATCAGCACAGTTTTATGGATGGAAGATCTACATCCATTAACTTAACAGTTTTTCTTCACACAGTTTTCAGTGCAATCGAAAAGGCAATGATATTTCTAAGGCGTTTGACAAAGTAGACCATTCTTTACTACTCTCTAAACTTCATGCTCTTGGTATTCAAGTTACCTTCCTTCTATGGGTTCAATGTTATTTGATTGGTCATAAACTGTTCGTTAAAATACAAAATAGCACTTCATACACCTTTGAGACTACTTCTGGTTTTCCACAAGGGACTCATATGAGACCACTATTATTTTTATTGTTTATGAACGATATCGACTTTAATATTAAGTCTTTGATCTTATTGTGATCTTGAGTCTTTAATTTGCTAACGATACTAAGCTTTTTGCGGTTATTAAGTCGTATAAGAATTGCCATCTCCTGCAGCAGGATCTTGATCAAAATTGACTCTTAATGGCCTTAGCATAAATATTAATAAGTGCAATTACATGTCATTTTCAAGGAGACAAACTTAAATTGGATTTTATTATAATATTATTGGTTTTATTATTGAATATATGAAACAAGAGATCTGGGTATCATTCTCGACAATAAATTAACTTTTCATGATCACCTAGATCGAATTATTTCTAAAGCTTTTTCCATGTTAAGTCTCATAACGCGAAACTCCTATCAATTTTCTGATTCGTTCGTCCACCCCTCGAATATGCTTGTCCAATTTGGATGCCTTATTATGATAAAAATATTAAGAGAATATAGTTTGTTTAAAAGAATATGTTTTAGGTTTTGTCTATATAAATTCAACTGGCAATCTTATATTACTGGATATCTAGCTAAATGTTAGCTTTCTACTCTCCAGGTTAGGCGAAATGATGCTTCCGTGATGTTTTCCTATTGTATCTTATCTGGCAGAATAAAATGTTCAACTATTCTTAACTATAATATCTATACTCCATTAGTGTGGAAAAGCCAAATATTTTTATATTTTCATAGTTATAGAACGAACTATGGTTTTTCCGAATCTATAGCAAACTTTCAACGTTTATTTAATAACAGTTTTTCACTAATTGACTTCAACTACAGTAGATTTGTTTTTAGGAGAAAAATCATCACATTTTTTCATACCTTACAATAATTCTTGTAATTTTAATTAAAAAAAATTATAATATCAGGTATACTTACTTACTTACTTAGGTGGCCAACAGACCATGTAGGTCCTGGGCCTAACTCATCAATATCAGGTATAAACGAATAAAAATAATAACTGAGTCGAAGATAACACTGTTACCGCAAAAGCATCAACAATTTAAATGAAGCGATACCTAAACTTCATCCCTGTTTTATTTTGTTCATTAATTTCTATTTCTAAATTCTTTTTTAATTAAATCTATTAATTTAAAAAGTGGAATTGAATGCAAACAACAATTTTGTAATATTTTCACATTTCTTCTTCTAAATACGATAATGTTGCATCAACATTTTTTCACTCTAATATTTTCTAATTTCAGTTTTTTTTTTTCTATTTCTTTTTTTTTTCATATGGCAGTTAATAATATGAAAATTAAAAATTAAATGAAAGCGTGACTGTGCTGCACAATAAAAAAAAAATAAAAATAAAAACAAAAAATTAAACTAAAATATAAAAAAAAAATCTTAAAAAGTGTGCTGCTGCTGCTGCTGCTGTTGCATTATTTTTATTAACTTTATTTTGTGTTCATCATTCTGCAATAAAAATTGAAATAATTTTTATTCTATGCTCTAGCTATGATATTACAAAAAATCAATTTTTTTTTTTGCAATAAAATTATTATTGTTATTACCTTAATTCAGAAATTAAATTTTAAAATTTAACGTGGTGATTTAAAACATATTTTGTTATTATTTTTTTATTTGAAATTTTGATGCAATCCAATTTAAAGAAAAAACTTTAATTTTTAGAATGAAATTTGCAAATCGACTTTTATTTATGGTTACAGTTCATGTAATCGGGGGAATCTTCTATGTAGAACATCTAAACAGTCCTGATATTATTGTGATTAGTTCTTTCAAATAGATTTGTGTCGTTCAAATGGAAACACCGATAAATACATGTTAAGCCATTCTGAGAAAAACGTGAAAAACCTATAACATATTTTTTAAACATAGTCTTCAGATTTTTCCTTTTTTAATTTTTAATGGCTAGTATATTTAACAGTAATAAAGAAAAAAAAAATAGGATAACTCATTGGATTTAAGCATAATATTAATTTGAAATTTGTAAATATCGGGTTTTAAAATTGACACCTGTTTGTATCGGGGTTTGATCTTAACAACTCACATTAAGTGTATTGAAAAACAGTTTTTTTTAAATCGGAAGTATATTTAAAAATAAACGGTGACATCGTAAATGTCTTAAAAAAACTTCAACTTGATACAATGTAAAAAAACTAAGTTGTTAATGTTATCTGTAAAAAAGGTTGACAACATTGTAAAATTAGAGCTTTCTGATACATTGTGTTTTAATTGATTTGTGATCAAGCAAAATGAACAAAAAGTTTTTATTAACATTGTACAACATTGGGGTTTTAAAAAAATTTATAAACCAAGATACCTGTCAAACCGGTCGCCGAGACATCGTCAACAACAATTGTGATCATGGAGACAATGTCTCAAGCTTTTGTGAGCTTTTGTAGACATTTAAGATCATGTGAACATTGTATTCAACTTTGTGTTGAGACATTTACGATGTCAAGGAAACTGATCTTGTTCTTATGTGAACAGTAAAATGCCTTGACAAATCTCATAACATCTTGTGCCTTAACAATGTTGCATTTTAAACTTTTGTATTTTTGCTGAGCACAATTTGGAATTACTGGAGGACTTATCTGTTTATATCTTGCAAACGAATTTGAAAATTTAGTAATTCCATAGTTTTTTGAAAAAATAATAAAAATATTAACCTGAGCAACTTAGCTTGTTCTCGTTTTGTTACATTTTTCGCTTTCTTTTTAGGTTTTTCTCCTTTTGAAATTCGAATTGGATGATTTTCACTCATCATTTTCTAACATGATTTTTGGGAAATTATTGTATAGATAACATTGATAACATTTTAAAAAATTTTAATCACCTTTATCTTAAAACACGTCTTTTTTCAATGAAAAATAACTTTGCATTAACATTTATTTAAATTTTCAAAAATATTATTTGTCAAATTTTGGCGGCAAAGTATTTATTTTAATCATATCGGCTTTTGCAAAAAAACCATTTAAAATATAATTTAATATATCGGTTTTTGCTATGGAACCATATTTCAACATGTAAATATCGAGTTATGAATTTTATTTTTTATGCAAATATAGACTTAATCTCAATTTCAAAAAAGAAAAAAGGCTTTAAAATATCGGGATTTGATTCAGTTTTTATAAATTAGGTTATAGACCTACAAATTACGTGTTTTTTGATATGCATATTATGTCAAAATTTTTGGCAAGTAGTTATTGGTGTTTGCATTTTAACGGAACATTTCAGTGGCTGACGAAAATGTTTGTTAAGTAACAGAGCTGTCTCTGAATATTCGATGATCCGATTATTACTGTCAGTCAGTGCGAAACGTAAAATTCCGGAACAGATCCCAACCGATTAATGTTACTCTCAATAATCACGATACATATCAGAACTAGCAACATTTAATTATATTCATGAGATGAAATTAAAACTCCAATATCATAGCTCAAACATCTTGATTGAGGAGCAACAGAGGCATTAAGTGCCCACAGCTAGGCTGTGGAAATTCTTAGGTGGCTCAAAATTGGCAATGGAAATCCGTTAACAGGAAATTAGAACCATAAACCAACAAATGTATTTTAACAATACAAAAATATACCAAGAAAATATTAACATTTTCGTATAGGTTAATTGTGACAAAATGTAGTTACGAGCCAGTTGTAAAAACTTGAGGTATTCGGTTTTTAAAGAAAGAAAACAAAGATTGATATTTTTTCCATAATTTTCTACTTTGAACTTTGAACTTCATAACGGCTGCACCAATCATCATCAAATAAATGTTAAAATATGCTCCAAACCGTTATCTTTTTAGAATATTTAACTGAATATATATATATATATATATATATTTAATGGATCAACAGATATAACGGTTTTTATATAAAAAAATCAAAACAACAAGGATACTTTCAAATGTCGTTTTCGTCCTTAAAGGATAAGACGCGCCACTAAAGATATATATTTTTGGAAAGCTAGCAATTCCAGCTATCCTTGAACCATTAGGTCCTACGTCGATACAACATCTCTCTCAGATTCCTCTTATGTTGAAAATTCCCCCAATATTTACGATAATTAACCTTGGCAGATAGTCAGATATCTAAGCTTAGCTATGTCCGATCTTAAAAATCACAAAAGGCTCAGATTTTTGTTGATGTCTCCATCAGAAGTCCATCGGTTGTAGGGATTCAATAGTTCAATTTTGTAAGATAAAAGAATTTTGTAACACGAATGGGCTATTTAATTATGTGTATTTCTTAACATTTAAGAGTTTTAATAATATGCTCTTCTTTAATAAATTTAATTAAATTTTTATTAATTTTTTGTTAATTCTAAATTAAATTTATTTAATAATAGCTTTGTTTTTAGGTTTCAAGATTCTTATTTAAGTATTTTAATGTATAACATTATGTATATTTTAAAGACTAGCCGTCTTATATACATTTATATTATAGAATTAAATAAATTACAGACACTACATTCACATCAGGATTGCCCCTACTATACACACACACACATATTATTATTAGAAGTGTTATTTTTTTGATTCTTTTATATTCAATTACTTTTTATTAAAATTACAATTATTATATACTTAGTTATTTTTTCATAGTTATTATATTATATTATTCAGATTTTATTTAGATATATCGATTTAGTTTTGATTGATTTAAATAAAAATACAATAAAAAAAAACTGATGTAATTGAATTCTTTTGAAGTGTTTAATTGTAAAAAATTTATATGTACGTTATTTGCATGAAAATTAATATTCAGAATTGTTTGGAATTTAAAGATTTATAAATATTTTCATTCAAAGTCTTCTATACAGGATGTTATGGAATAATTAATGATGAATGTCATCATAAAACATTGTTAAAGAAAAAAAAATAAAAGCAATTAAAATTTTAAAATCGTTCTAATACTTATGAATTTGTTAATGGAAACCAAATATATTTTGTTAATAGCAAAACAAAATATATAAATATATGAAAGGTGGAAGGCCAGCGAATACGGAATATAAATTTGAAATTATGAATAGTGTTGATAATTTCTCTTATCTTGCAAATATACACAACCGTATACAAAGTCAAATATTTTATTTAATATATTTATATTATATTTATTAAGTGGGTTTGCTCAAAAATTTGTAGGTCTACACTTCAGGTCCTTTTCCTTTTAGAAATATCAACCTATTTAACAAAAAAATATATTGTATTTCGAATATTTTTTGTATTTTTTCAAGAGTTGAAAAAAATATTTTGTTTTGTCTAATCGCTGTTGAATACAAAAATTTAAAATCCTAGTACTTGAAAGCCTAGTACACTTATATAATAAAACATATGGTCCTGCTGCTGTTGTGTTAGCGTGACATTTTATCAATATTACAATAACAAAAACAGAAACAACACAACACAAAGATTAATCATTCCCATCACATACATTTTTTAAAAACAGTATACATAAAACTAATCTCTTTCTGAAATTGAAATTGAAATTTCATTTTTTTTGTTTTTGTTTTTTTTTATTTTAACATTGTTTTCAAGAGTTAATAATATTATTAACGGCGGATGATAATATCGAATTTCCAATTTTTTTGTTCTGTTTGATTTAAGAAATAGGTATTCTTGGATATGTGTATGTGAATCTGTAAATAAAATAATAATGTAAAATAAAATTTTTTAAAATATACTTTTATTAAAACTAATGGTGGATGTTGAGCATCTAGAACTACTATAAGATAAAACACAAAAGTATATAATGAATAATGCTGGAATATTGTTAATGGAAATTTTTAATTATTTGCCGCTTGAAATAAATCACGAATAAAACATATAAACATATAAACAGACACTGGCAAGTTAATATAAAAGTATAAAAAAGGAAAAAAAGAAGCACACGAGAGTAATTATACAAGAAAATTTTGGAAATAGTCTGAGTTATTGAATGTAGATAGTTTTCCTGCCTATTGAAAAAAGTAATTTGCTCTAAAAATTCTGCTTTCGCTACAATTAACGAACAAGCATTACGATTGTGGTGAAAACGATGAAAACTATTATCCTTTGGAAATTTTAAATGGCTGCTGTTCAAGTGTAATGCTTTCACATAAACTTAATTTGAAAGTGGCTAGTATAATAATATTACAGAGAAACCTAAATATCAAACGTGATCTCTGCAATGGAATTTGCAATGGTTAGCATTAAAACATTTTAAATCAAATTTAATAATTGCAGAATTCCTAATCAGTACACCTATAAGGAAAACTATATTTATTCCAAGAATAGATTTATCTCCAACTACCACAGAATTGCCATATATTCTGAGACGTTGACAATTCCCCGTTAAATTAAGTATAAAATTTCTACATTTCAAATGACTACATCTGAATTTCAAATTGGAAAGATAATTTTAAAAAAAGGCGAAACTCTGTCTTGAAACTTTTCTTTTACCTCATCGGTGGAAAAAAAAATTTAATTTTTACAAAGTTTTTGTAACTAAAAGTTTTGTCTTTTGTCAAATAAATTTACCATATGTGTAGAAAAAATATATGTATACTAACCAAATTTATAACTAAAAAATTTAGATGCATTGGATATAAAGAGATGGCTCCAATTACCAATCTATTGAGAATAATATATGGATAAAACATTATAGTTTAACAAATTCTATTCTTTTTGAAATTAAGTTGCGCTGTATCTAAATATAAATAAATAATAAAAATATTCAAAGAGTTTATTATTTATTTTGACTTATAAAATTTATATAATTTTAATTTTTTGTAAAGTGTTGCACTAAAGAAAAATATATAATTATAATTTTTGACAAACATTTAAGGACCTGCGCAGTAGAAACCTTTTCATTTTTCCTCGCTTCTCTTTAATAAACTCTTAATATATAAATAAGTTGTATACAAAACAATAATGCGCACATAGTTGAATTTTTTTTTAATCAGATCGTTTTATTATTCGCCAAATACATTATGCATATTTGAGGTGAGTTCTTATTAAAATAAAAAACAAAAACAAACAAATCAGTTATTATTATTACATAACATAAAACTTACTAATTATTAAACATCAGTGGCTATATGTCTATGTCAGTACATAAATTACTGTTCTTTTCAAAACTTTAAATTTGGCTTCAACTTGAATTATAATCACTCAACAGGGACTCCTAGTACTTATCTAATATTTGATTACGTTTATTTATACCATTTTTCACAAAAAATATTTTTTTTTTATTTACCACCTTCATATTACGGGCCTTTTTGTTACTGATATTATAAATTAACTAATCATTTGATTTTATCAAAATTAATATGATTTAGGTAAGTTTACTGCAGACTTAATATTATTTAGGTAAGTGTACTGCAATTTGTAACTTGAAAATAGCTACAAAGATATTAAAAGTTTAAGGTATATAGTGGAGTATACTTAAATCCCAAAGAAACAATCCCAGCATACAAAAATTTTAAGAAGTAATAAATCCCAAGAACAAACTCGGAATGCATCAAAATCCAATTTTTATTTTTAGTAGGATGATTTTTTTTTTATTATTTTTTGTTTATTGTTTACAAAACGGAATAATGAACTGAATTGGATCAAATATTTGGCTACGTAGCCCTTCTATTACATAAAAAAAGGGAATATTACAATTCTTTTTCCAGAGTTGAGAAAATCGTGTTTTGTTTTTAATACAGAAATTTCTACTTTTTTCTGACTTTGGACAAAATATTTCGCTGGCATACAAAAACGGAAATAGTAGCACTTTACAGAGACTTACCTTTATTATTGTAAAAAACATTGTTTGTAGAATTTTGGTACATCGGTATTTTTTTGTGATTTTCTTGTTGTGGTTTTGGATGTGTGACTTTGATATAGACATATCGAACCACATCTGAAGTACAGTTTTATATAATAACAGTTTTATATTGACAACGTTTTATTTCGTAAACTTTTTCTTTAAGAGAATAACACAAACAATGAATAATAATAATAAACAATCATAATAAAAAAGACTTTATTTCATCATCAAAACCAAAAGCTAATTTACATTAAATATTCAAGACTTAACTTCAAAATTATAAAAACAAAAAATATTAAATATAGTAAAGTAAACATTTAAAATTAGACCATATGATTATATGAAAAAGTTAGGTTCAATCTGTTATCCAAAGATAAGGGACGAAAGAACCTTTCAAAGAAATAACATATTTAATAAGATGGGGAAATTTAAAAATACAACAATAATAGGAATAATTATAAAGAAAAAATAATGCTTATACACTAAAATATAAATGAAGTTTATGAAAAAATTCAACAGTAAATCAAATTAAAATAAAATATACAAAAAAAAACCAATGAGAAAAGCAGATTATACAATTAAAAAACAAAAATTTTTGGATTTAAAAGGTTTTCAATAACGTGATGATCAAAAGACAGAAACCATGGTTAGTCCGTCGGACTAGTTTTAATTGGAGGGGTGTGGTTTAGTCAGTTAAAATCTGACACACAATGAAAGCTACGGGGCTCATTGTGTCCATGAAGATTCCCACCAATCCACGCAGAAAAAAACAAGCTAAGAACTTGCTATAAAGACTAGACAGAAATAAAATTATATGTTATCCAATCATACTCACAATTGAAAACTTTTTATTAACCGACGAATGTCCTTTTGAATATTACAGACAAAATTCACACTAATTACTAGATCATATCAGTTGAAATTAATAATTATTTTTACAGTTGCCGACCTACATGGAATTTACTGGTTATATCATTTGCCTATACTGATCAGCAGAACATCCCGGGTTAGAATCTGATGGCTCAGGGCACAAACTTTTTGTTCAATATTCATAAAATAATAAAAATTTATCAAATATTTTTTTGGTATAGTGAAATGGAACTACGGTATTCTAGAAGATTTAGTCTACACTGTTAACACTGTACAATAGCTGCATAGTGTTCTACATTTTTATTATTCTATATACCAGAAAATTATAAATTAATACGTTTACTAAATACGTTCCACTTTATGTATACATGATGAAAATTTCAGTACTGTATACCTACCAATACCTTCCGTATCTTATGTACGAAAAAGTAATTCTAATACTAAAGTTAAATGATTAAGCTATGAAGATTATACAAAAACAATTTTCAAAAGTTTTTAAATACATATAACTTGAAAGTTTAGCTAACAGGGGCCACTAGTACTAGTCTTATAATATACTAATTTCGTCATAATATACTTTGTTAATATAAACCCACTTTAATATTTTAGCTTTTAAACAATAAACTTTTTTTTCCTTTTTTTTTTCTGGTCTTATTATTCTAATAATTTTAATTTATTTTAATTTACATATCTTTAAATTTTTTTTTTGTTATTCTATAATTACAATAAATATGTACCTATAAGAGACTACAAGATACAATATTATGTAAAAAAAAAATGTTTATAAACATAATAATATGTATGGCAACATAAATATTTTGTTTTAAAAACAGACGGAAATCATAAATTTTACTTTAAACCATAATAATAATAATAAGAACAAAAACCAAAATGAATTGTTGCTGTACCAAAAAAAAAAAAATCACAAAAAACAAAAATTAAAATTTGCATAACACCATCACCAATTCCCCATCCAAAAGAAGAAAAAAAAGCAAAAAAATTAAATAAAACTGAGACGATTACATTTTATTGTGATCTAATATAATTTCGATATGGAATTATTTTTTTACAATTTAAAAATAAAAAATTATTTTTGTCTTTTTTTTTTTTTTTTTTAATTTTTATATTATGGCAATATTAAAATTATATCTATTGAGTTTAATCTTTTTAGATGAACCTATTTATGGTATAGAGTAGAATTTTTAATTCTCTGTTTTGGAATCATTTATTATTGTTATTATTATTTTTAATTTATTGTTGTTTTGTTGTTTTTATTTTGTTGCAAATTTTCATTGAGATTTTTGAGTTATATCTTAACTTTGAATGGAAACATTATTAGGATGGTAACAATCTAATATAATAAAATAACTAAATCAGATTGTTTTTTTTTTTTTTTTTTTTTTTTGAAATAGAAGAAAATATTAAACCAAAAAAAAAAAAATATCAAAAAACTTTTTTTATTTTAATTTCATTTTATTTTTTGTAGTTAAATGTAACACCAATAAGAACGAACGCCTATACATGCTGCGCCACATTTGAATATCACAACACACAACATAGATTTATTGTCAGACGTACGCCCTGTCACGAATTTCGCGCGTGCTGCTAAAACAAAAAATAAAAGCAATAACAACCAAAGCAACAGTAACAAAAATATATAAAAGAAACCAAAGTTAAAAATAAAAGAAGAACACAAAAAAAAAAAAAAATCAAAATGCTAAGAAAATAGTAGACATAAAGTTAGAAAAATATACCATACCGTACCATGAAGAAAAACAAAAAAATAAAAAAAAAAACAATTTTTTTTTTCTAAGTTAAGATAGAAGAATAGAAAACGACAGCACAGCACAGCGGCAAATAACAGCAGCTTTTAGCTATAAGTTCTGCTATTTTTGTTATTATTATTGTTTTTTTTTTTTATATGTACTATAATAGTAAGTTATAGTTAAGTTAGTTAGTTAAGCTGCTCAAAATATTCATCCATCTATCCGTTATAGTTTTGTAACGTATATAGTCTCGATTGGTTTCGATCGCGATGTTTTTCTTCAAAGTTTTTTTGTTGTTTTGTTTTTCTGTTTTTGTTGTTCTTCTGTTCTGTTTTTGTTTTTTTTTAGTTTCTGATTTTAGTTACTTTTAGTTAGATTGAAATGAAATTTAAGTAAAGTGTTTTTCTCTATTTTTTTTTTGAAATAGTTATTACAGACATTATTGAGATTGATATAATTGAAATTTGATTTTAAATAAATTAAATTGTTTAGGTATATTTTGATTTTTAGATGAATTGAAGCACAGTATATTTTTCTTACTTAATTGAAGTTTTTGAGACGCATGTATTTGAAATAGCTCTATGAAGGAGGTATGAGACATAAAGAATTTACATAATTTCATTGCTTCCTTTCAGTTAAAAAAAAAATTCAAGTCAAGAAAACTAAAACATGTATTTCCAAAGTCCCAACACTGCTTTAAATATGACTATAATTTTGTATATCAACTGACATTTGGACACTTGATTTGACACTTGGTTGAAACTTTAAAATTTCTTTAAAATTCTAATGCGCTAACTATAATGACATAGAACTACATATTATGTCATGACATATGTGATATTTCTATATGGAAAATACATGTAAATGCCCACAATCGACATATGCTGCAATGCAAAGTTGAATATGACAATTCGTCAAATTTTCGTTAGGCATATAACTCTTATATTAAATTCTATCCAAAACGAGTTCGACATAATATGTTGTTGTTTCACTAAGAAATATACTGTCTTATGTTATTTTGGATCATTTATTTATTATGGGTCGACAATGACGAAAAGACGTTTTGACAAATATCTATGTCAGCTTTTCTTAAGGCAATTTGATATTTATATTTATATGTAGGTAATTCTAATGTCATTATATGTTCTAATGTCATATTCAAAAATATATTTTTCGTACCAAACATTATGTAATCAAAATTAGTTTGTCATGTCATAAAATCAATCTGTGTGATCCTTCAATGAAATCGGATGAATAAACTAAATTCCAGAACAAAATAACGGGTTCAATACTTAGTAGCGATATATTTTTAAAAAACAAACGATGAATGAACTCAATCGTCAGTACGATCACAAATTGAGGATATATTTTGAGATTCCTATTGATATGATTGCTGATAAGTTATTCACCACTACAACAGTTTCTTTTTCATGGATCTCTAACCGTCCATCAACATGCATGGACTGTCTATTATCAATAAATTTGAATGAGTACCACAATAGCAATCCATACACACAAATGCTTGCGCGAAAGTACATTACTAATGAGTGCCCGAAAGAACATTTGTGTATGAGTAAACATACGGAGAAGATTGCGTGCGCGTATTCTGTATTTAAAACTGTACAGTTTTACTACCATAGATACATGAAAGATTAACCGTGCTCAATCACCTTAGGCGTAGAGTTTGTGTTTTTTTGTTTTCATAGTATAGTTCATATTTGTAAGCATATATTTTTTACGAAGCACTGCGAAAATAATTTTACATGTTTCAGGTATAATACGACCTAAGGCTTGAGCTGAAATGGCCATTGAATATTTCAAGTCTTCATAGTTTCGGTCAGTTGCCAAAAAACTTAAAGTAGCTATAAGCCGTTCTTTTGCCGATATGCTTTCTTTCTTTTGTGTATTTTATTTTTGGATCTACGGTTTGACCAAATTTAAGAGAGTATCAAATATTTCCGCATCCATTCTCAAATAATTATATAAATCTTCTGGATTATTTTGTCTTAGCTCCTTAAGTAATTTCATGTCACTATAAATTTTTCTATTTTTTAACCACTGTTTTTGCCAAATTTTATGTTTTTTTTTTGAATTTTTAAATTTTATATATTTTAAATAAATTAAAGTAGAAACTAAAAGTACAGGTACGATTTGAATTTGGAGAATTCAACACGCCACACGCCACTCCAAAATGTTAATTACAATAGCAATTTGTATGCATGAACTTAAAGCTTTAAAACGAGCAGTATTCGCGTAGGCAAGAGTGTACAGTGTATGGGTAAACAACACGCCACGCAAGATTGCAGGAAAAACTCACAATTTCGTGTACAAGTTTGCGCGCGACTAAGAATTTGTGGTGTATGGCCTAATAAGGGTTTTCATACCGAAGATGAGCTTTTATATGACCTGAAAATCTATTGATAATCCTCAGTGGTTACAGACTTATAAAATACGAATTAAATTCATTGTTCTGGATAACTGTTACATTTTTAGATACCGAGTTATCACTTTATATCCTGTATCGAAACTTACACAATTTAAAACTTTAATTGTTGAATCTTTTTTCTGCTTCACTTGATCACATGAGTCAAAGTTAAGCTAAAATAGAGTGAATAAAAATTCGAAACTCAAAACTATTACAAAATGTGCTTCAAAGATATTTGTATTATAAGACTGCATAGCTGCATATTCATGATCATTTTTGTAAATATTGTATTCGATTTACCAATCGGAATTGTCAAATTTTTATTGTATCATAAACGTTCGTTTTTGAGTGCATTTTTAGTGAATGGAATTTCAGAACTTTACTAAGTAATTTTTTATTCTTTTTTTATTTATTTTTATAAAAAATCAAAAATTTTGTAAAAAAACAAAACAAAAAAGTGTTTAAATTTTTATTTTGCTCTGGTATAAAACTGCAATGTACGTTGTATTATTATTGTAGTTGTATTTTTTCTTGAGCGCCTGTCAAGATTTTGCCATTATCATCCTCATTGACATTACATTACAAAAAAAAAAAAAAAACAAAAAAAAACAAGAATAAATAAAAAAAATCTTATAATTTAAAATAGCTAGGTCTATGATGATCATACTAAAAACCAATATATGAGCACTTATAGCAATAGAAATATAGAGTATGTAAACTTCAAATGGTGCAAGTTGCTATTGAGTACAGTACCTTTACTTTACTGTATGATTTTTTAAGTTACAAGTTTGTCAAAAGAATTGTAGTTAGCATGTGTGGAACATTTTATATCGACACTAAATTTTTTGTGTTATTGTTTTTTTTTTTTTTATTTATATAGGTAAAGCACTTGAGATCTGATGCACTTTCAGATACATTACCAAAAAAAAAAAAATCAAATTTTCTTGTTGTAATTTTGTTTTATTAAAATTTGTTGTGATGTATTTTTGTGACATGAATTTAAATGTGTGTATATATATTTTAGAAAATAACGTTTTTAATACCGTTAGTATTATTCAAAATAAATTATACAAAGGTAATATTTTTTTTTTAATCTGGCTTATTTGAACGGTGGAGTCGCCATTACGGTATAAGGCGCGATTTTGGATTTTGTCGAGATAACCTAGTGAAGTTTGAGGTACGTCAGCCCAAATGTGAGAATTATACTCCACCTTAGGACGAATATAAGCTTCATAGATATTGGACAGATCTCCTGGAGAAAAGTAGGCTTTACATCGAGAAAGAAAAGCTAACATTTGGCAGCATTCATAGCTATATCAAAAATATTATCATTCCACTGCATTTTTTGGTTTAGCTGCATGCCTAAAATTTTTGACTTTCCATGACTCCATGAAATCGCAGAGTTGGGTCGGGTTGATCTCTTTTGCAAGAGTTGAAACAGCTTTGAGTTTTGGACGTGTTGAATTCAACTCTGTTTGCGTTACTCCAACTGGCTATTTTTGCTATATCACGGTTAAGTGAGCTAGTCAATATGTTTCTCTTCAAGTTGATTGCGGTAGAGGTAGCGTTAGATTTTCTTAAAAAGTCGTAAAATGCCACGAAAGTGCTGTCATCAGCGAAACTATGGATTGATTGAGGGTTGAAGTGAGTAAGTCGTTGATGAAAATACAGGTGAAACGCGAGAAGGGAATAAAATAGATAGTGAAATTCAGTTTTTATAACGCTGAGTAATTAAATATTTCATTCTAGATATTCGAATTACATTAATTATTAAACTCATTTCTAACGGACATAATATACATTTAAATTAATTAATTTATTTAATTATTTATCTCAACCCAATAGCCCGGCCTGCGTATATAAAAATATTGTATACAAAATTATTTGACTGGATGAAGCCCTTTTAAACAATGTGTTAAAATATCATACAAAAGGGCGTGCTCAGCTGCTGGGAAATACAAATATAGCCAACTGAAAAGAGTAAAATCTTTACCAGAATAAAATAGATTACTATTAAACTATAGATCGGAAAGAGTGTGGTTTAGTGGGTAAGAATCCTATAAGCAATATCAACAGCCACAATAATTGTAATTGTATTTTTCTGAATATCTTCGTACAAAAAAAAATTTATATTTTTTATTTCATAATCACTAGAGGTCCTTTTTTCTGTCAAGTGGTATTAAAATTATAAATTGCACAATATAGATTTTGTCAATTCGCTAATCACTTCATTATTACTATTTGATATTTAACCCATTCATACCAAATTACATAATGCTGAAAATGAGAAAATAGTGAGAGAAATTAAAAATCAAAAAGAAAAGTATGTATATGGGTATTTAATTAACTATTATGTATAGTTAATCTCAGTAAATATTGAATAACAGTAAATAAATACTCAATGAAATCTTTTAAGTTAGATTTACTGTCATTTAATTGATTTATAAGTGTCTCTTGATTTTTGTAATCCTCCTTCTTATGCATTTAAAGTTGGTGAGAGAAATTAGAAGTGTTTTATTTTTGAAGTAGGTTATAGATACATGACTATACTACTCTTTTACAAAAAAGTTGGTACATTCGTGTTTGTATTTTAAATCCGTTTCAGCACAGGCATAATGATTTCTTTCTCATTTTTCCCATAAAATCTCAGTAGATGCGATGTCAAATTAAATATTTTATAGACAATAATTTTTACTGTGATGTGAAAATTTAAAAGTGGGCCAACTTTTTTGTAATAGAGTAGTATATACATAGCTTAAAATAACCTTATATGGGTGCAATCAAATAAAGTTGGTGTGCTATTTTTTATTTTGTACTTTTGTGGGACTAGTATTGGGTCGTAGACTAATAAGCATGTTTTGGATGAACCTACAGTTCCCTATTTAAGGTTAAATTAGTGTGTGACTATAATTACATCATATAAAATGACTAAGATATTTTAATTATGCTATTACTATCCCAACTAGTGAATCCCCTGTGCAATTGCACAGAAGCAGTTCTTTCAGGTACGATTTTATATAAAAAGAAATATCTGTTTTGGTATAATTGTAGTTGTTTTCTGAATCGCTTGATTCTTGAATATATATGTAATGAAAAATAAAATATAATACTTAATATTTTATGACGAAATTAATACTAATTTCAATACAACTTAACACAATCTCTCAACGTATAGCAGATCGATGCATTTTAAATTATTTATAGTCAAAAACGTTTGTATGCAATTTTTTTTTACTACGCCTATAGTCCCATAAACGGTTATAGTCAGAAATATTACAGAAATTTTGCGAATACCTATAACCGTGTTTTACTGTATATACTTTGTTATAATAATAGCAGAAGCAAATGAACTACCACTATCATTTTTGAAGAGTATGATTTGATCTGATCTTTGTTTTTCTGCTTTGTCTTAAATTTTTGTTTGTGTTTTTTGTTTTTGTACTTTTTTCTATAAGCTTGTGTGTTTATTTATAATGACAGAATTTTTATGAAGCCTTTTTAAAAATTTTCCGTGATTGAAATTTATTTTAGAGTATAGATGTCGCTCAATTTGGAAATAACAGTCTATTATTTGGTGAAACTATTTGAAATGTTTTAAGTATTTAACACCAAGAACTTGCTAATTTTAATATTTTTGTGGTGTAATTTACTATTCAATTATTCTTGTTTTTTACTCACCACATTGTTCATCTTGTGTATTATATATAAGATATAGAGTGATGTTCTCGCTATCGCATAATTTTATTCAAATTCATTTACCTTATAGTTGTCAAAAAGAATCAACCCTCTTATCGATTTCGATTTCATTTTATTCCAAATTTTAATAGATTTTGTCATGCTCCTAAAAATAAAAAGAAAAAACAACAACAACAAAAATTCCATGTGAGACGATTAATCGATTAAAAATAAATTCGATTTTGTTTTTGTTTTTTATTATTTTTTATTATAATTTTTTAAGCATTTGAAATTACTTTATTTATGCAAATTTTTACATCATATTTATTAGCACTAAAGAGCTGTTATGAGTCTCTTGTTAAAATTAAAATATGTTATACAGATAGATTACATATATATGTATATAAATATATATATATACATATTCATGTATGCAGTTAGTTATATTTGAATAAAGTGGATCATAAGAGTGTCGTGAATTTCAAGAAAAGAAAAAAAAAAGATAAAGAAAAAGAAGAAAACAAAAAATTAATTGGTATCTTATAATAGTTTAAGTTAAATGCTATTAGATATAATAAAGAATTACATATAATCAATGATAGCTTATATAGTTGCAAACTTTTAAAATAAAAATAAAAATTTCAAAATTTATTGCAAAATTTAAAAACACAAAAATAAAATTGTTATTACATTATACGACTTAAAAATATGTACATATATATGCATAAATAATTTTTAAGGAGATATACGTATTACATATAGGTATAGATATAATTACCTGAAATTTATAAATTTTTATCAGTGATATTAAAAATTATTATTAAAAATAAATGGTATATTTAAAATTATTAAAATTATGAATTTTTTACGATTTTATTTTATTTGAAGTATTTTGATGTCAGTATTATGTTTATATAGTTAATAAGAGTGTACATATACTTCAATTCAATATAGTGTTGTATTAATTCTAAAGTGTTGTTCAGTTGTTGTAAAAAAATAAATCTGAACAAATTTTTGGTCTATGAAGATAGTAATTATTATTACATCATGAAAATAAAAAATAATTTATTTCATATGCTCAGTTTACTTAGTGGAGGTAAATAAGTTTAAAATTTTTTTTATCGAATTTTCTATGCTGAATAATTAATGTTTTATCCAATTATGTTCCTTAATGAATGTTGTCATTAATAATTCATTCGTATTGTTGAAAATTTTTACTAAATTTGAACATGACATTAATGTACAAAAAAATAACGATAATACACACACACACACATATACTATTATTGTTTCCTTACCCTAATATGGTTAATTGTACCATGGTTTCCTTACTCCAATATGGTATTTCCTTACCCTATATGATTCGCATTGAAACTTGAAATCGGCATCAGGATGCCTTGAAAACAAATAGCAAAAACATATGTTTCAAATACAACAAAAAAAACAATAATTCGTTTGTCACAATCAACTGCTCTAACGCATCTAAATGTATTTCATCTGCTCTATAATCATCTGCTCTAAATGTATTTGTATATAAACCGTTATTTCTGTTGATCTATTAGATATATATAAACCAAGAGTTAGTGATAATATTGGGTATATTCTGATGTTAATGAAAAAAAAAATTTCTATTTACTTTACCTGTAGGAAACATGACTGTTCATTATAATAAATTTCCCCGTGATCTTAATGACATGAATTTTTCTTTTAGAAATGTTTCTCCTGATGAAGTATACAACGCAATTCACTTAGTTAAATCTAATGCCATCTTATTCCACGAAAATTTATCAAATTTTTCCCGCCTGTTGTCCTGCCATTCACAACCCATATTTTCAATTCCATTTTAATTTTGTCTTTTTATTTTGAAGATCATGGCTTATTCTTTGAATTTCAGTTTGGATTGAGGAGGAACCACAGAACAACTCTACTTGAAGTTGTTGACACTATTTCTTGTGCAGTTGATAAAAAATATGCTATCGTTTTGTTCCTATTGAATATTTCTAAGGCTAAGAATTTTTCTTTTTTTGACTCTGCCAATCAGCAAATCATGTAGCAAGCTGTCGCTGTATTTTAGATTTCAATCATCTGCCGTTAACCTAATTAAAAACTATATTTTTAATCGCCCTCAATTTCTGTATCTCAATGGTGGTGTCCCCAAGGCTCCATATTAGGGCCCTTCTACTCAATGTGTTTGTCAATAATATTCTTAGTTAAGCTTAACTGAACCTCATTGTTGTCTTTATGCTGATGATGCACAGATTTATATTAGTTGCCCCATTGATTAGCTTACAAATTATATAACCAAACTGAATGTTGAGCTGGATCCTGCTGATATATTCTAAAAATTTACCTTAAAATTTCCCACCTCTGATACCGAAGAACAAAAATATTCCATTTGTTGCTAATTATAATATTTAAAAAAAAATGTGTGTTGTATTTGACAAAATATTTAGTTGGTCTGATCACATTATTCGAACCGCAAACCAATTGTATATTATATTAAGTAAATTTTGAAAGTTTTCTACTCTTATTCCATTAAGAGCTAAGCTCAGATTAGTTAGTGTTTCTCATCTTGACACACTTGTTGTATTACGATGTAGCTTACTCTGCGATGAGTGCTGACTAACGATGTTTTCTAAACTTAATATTATTTTCAATTCATGTACCAGCGGTATGTCACAGATCGTCGCTGATATGATAGAATCTGTGATGTCTCTTAGTGTATTCTAAACTGCACATTCAATAACAATATTATGTAAATTTTAAATATATCTATTTTTTGATTAATCTAATATATACTGGACTTCTTTCTTATATTTATAACAAACTAGATTTTGGATCAATAAATATTTCTTGTCATCAAAGTAGATTAAATCATCTATCCTTTTTTGTAAGAATTATATCCTTGTGGAATTCCCTTCCTATTGCTATAAAAGCGTGCTCCAATGCACCGAACATTTAGTAGAGTATGCTTCGAGTTTTTTAAGAGCTTGTGGATATTAGTATTGTTATCAAATTATATACACTAACTTACACTATTCAAATTTTAGAGACTAATCGTCTCATTGCATATCGAATACATAGGTACAAAATAAATAAATAAATAAATATATATCGTACATAACTATTATTATAATATTCGATTTTTTTCAATTCAAAAAGCAAACTTAAAAAATGTCTTAACGTTTATTTGATGGCGATAAGTGTTGTCGTTATGGAATTAGCTATTGTAGTTCAAAATTGAAAACTAAAAAAAAAAAAAACAATCTTTCATACATTTTGTCATAAGCCATATATTTTAAGATCTTGCTAAGGGAACGCTTAATATTTTCATCTCATTAGAAAAGTCTGTTTCTCTGCGGTTAGTTAAAAATAGTTCTCTTTTATATAGAAAAAATAATGTTGCGTTATGTACCTATGTGAAAAAATTTATATTATTTATATATATGTAATATCTAATAGATCAACAGACGTAACGGTTTATACACAAACACATTAAAACAGCAAGGATTTCAAATGTCCCTTTTGTCCTTAAAAATAAGATGCGCCATTAAGGATATGTATTTTTGAAAATCTAGGATCATCTGGTATCCTTGAGACATAGTCACTTTGTTCTACGAGGGTGCAACATTTGCTTCAGAAGAGCCAAGATAAACCAGTCGAATAAATATTTAAAAATATATATATATGTATATCTATTAATCGAAAATATTAAACCCAAACCTAAATTAATACCATAGTGCATACCCACCCTGTATAACATTAATTTTCTTCATTAATTCAATCATTAACTTTAAATTATTTAAGTTGAATTTGCATCTACATTATGTATATTCTCAGATAAACACTTTTTGTAAGTATAATATCGTTATTTTACATACACACATTATTTACACATATTTTTACATATCTAAAACGATTGCCTATATTAATATCCTATCACCGTTTTAATAAATTTCAATAACAGCTATTTCAATAATAACTATGAAATATTAACTATTATTTATACCTACATATTCATATACATACTATACCTATTATAAACGTTTAATTGTTATTGTATGTATATTATTAAGTATTTATCAATTAATTGAACGTGCATTTAATTACCAATTCCAACCATATTCTATTATTCTAAATCACTTAAACTATTATTCATACACACAATAAACAATATAACTAAAATATAAATACATAGATAATAGATACCTAATAAAAAATGACTTTGTCATATTAGTATATGGGTATATATAATATATAAATATATATATATATATATTTTTATTTATTTCACTTAATTTAATTAATTAATTTATCAACAATTAATTTATTGTATGTATCTCAAGATCATTTTATTTTCAAAGTCAAATTTATACAAAATAATGTCCGTATACACACTTTATACTTACATAGATCATTATTTACTATCAATGTGTGTTATATGTGAATAATTCAATTATTGCATTGTTTGATTAGTAAAAACAGAGAATATTTTAAGATGATACAAAACAAATTCATATTAATTGAACCCGCCCATCAGTTTTCATTTCAAATCCAATTTGAAATCGTACCCTGAGTTTGTTTTTTAATAACAACTACCTAGGTACATACTAAAAAAATAAAAAAAAATCAATAAAATAAAAAATCATTTTAAAAATGTTGTAAACTCCCATAATTTGATGTAAAAAAAATTTTCAAATATTCTATTGGTTAAAATTGTTTTAGACTGGACATGATAATAATATAATGTTGATGATGAACAAAAACAAAATAAAAAAATTTACATAATTATGCATGAGAGAAACATCATCTAACAAAACAAAAAAACCCAACAACAACAAAACTAAACACCAATAGCAAATAATAATAAAAAAATTTAAAAATCATCAAAGCATATCGCACCTCAACAGACCTCACATACAATACACACACATTCAATGTAATACACCTTGCATACAAACATTCATATAAAAATAGTTATCAATTTAATTCTCTCAAGCCTCAAATTTAATTATCATATTAAAATCATCATTTTTTAATCGTCATTAACAACACAATGATTATCATCATTTTAGTTGAAGGTATAACAACAACAACAACAACAACAAATAATAATATGATGATGAGCTGAAAATTTCAGTTGATAGCCATAGTCACGCAGTCGCATTTGACAAATATTTTTTATTTTATTTTTTTTTTTTATTTACTACTGAAAACATCCAATATTAACTACATACACACATCTACAGCTATGATAACTAAAATATTGAAATATTGTATTTAATTGGTTATTTAAAAAGCTATAAATTTTAATTTTCACTCACTATCCAATAAAAATTCATACAAAATGAATGTTGATTTTGATATGACACGCCACATAATAAAAAACAAAAAACGAAACAAAAAAATGAAATAAAAAATTCACTGATAACTTCTTCTCATCTCCCATTTATATGACACCATGGCAGTATTTTTTTATTATAGGCAGTAGTCAATCACTCAACCTTATATACATAATATTATAAACATACAAAAACAATAATAATATGTGTGTAGATTACAAGTGGCCTATCACCACACCACACATTAATTCAATTAAAAATGATAGTCTGATGGAAATTAAAAACAAAAAATAATATAATAATAAAAAGAACAAAAAAAAATTACAGTAAACTCTCGATTTATGAACATTGTTATGTTGATAATATATCTAGCTAGATGCTTTTATATACCTATTTCGTTTGTTTTCAGTTGTTTTATTGCTTTCGTTTTAACTTAAGTGAGTTTCATAATTAAAGCTTGAACCATTGATGTACAGTTAAACTAATCTTGTCAGGTAGTTATACGTTGCTGGAGTTCTAACAAGCGACAAACTCAATTATCATCATCATCATCATTGTCCTGTAACCCCATCTATGGGGCATAGGGCGGAAACCAAATGTTTCCTTCGGCTCCTATCTGCGGCTAAACTCTTCAATTGGGACCACGTTTTTGGCTGGATGCTCGCTTCGGCTAAGACTGCTATTGACCAACGAAATTTCCTTTGTTGGATTCCCACGTTTATTTGTTTTTGCCTCGTTCTTTGCCACAGTGTCTGTTGGAAATAATGGTTTGTGTGTCAAGGACAAATGGCCAATGAAATTCAAATATGTTATTATATAAATGCTTACTATTTGTTTCGAAAGGATAATGCAAATTGATGTTTCAAAAGACTTGATATAAAATTAACAGTGGACTGTTCCGGTTGAGGTTGGTTGGAGATACTTGTGTATCTTATTTAAACCAATATATTATCACTAAGATAATTGCAACAATCGCATATAACTTTTACAATGACTTTTATGATTAAAAATCGTATTATATTTTTAATCGAATCTTTAAATTTGTTCGATTTGATTACGGTGTATGACAACCAGCTGCATACAAGTTTGATATGTTCGGTAGGTTTGAAGTTACAATTTACACGCCTATCTAAAATTTCTAAATATTTTACGTTATTTTTTGTAGTATGACAAAGCTTCTTTAGACTAATTTCATTATACAGGTACTCTTGAATTTTATTTTAGGACGGGTGATTAATTATTTGGTTATTGATTTTCAAAGCTAAAATAGTATCCGGTATTGATCAAATGCGGACCAACATATTAATTGGATTTTAGATAATCTAGGTAATTACTGCGTAGTCGGCGTTGGGCTTCGCAGATAATGAAATAACTTCTGTTCAAGTGGTTGGTATAAATTTGAAGTAAATCCTAACCTAATCTGTATAACATTTCAAATTTACTTGAATTCCAAAAAGATTTACAATAATATCATTTGTCATCATACATACTTTCAGTTCTCTTGACCGAAAAATTTTCTTCCACCTTCAATCTTTCCTAATATGGTTGTTATATGTTCAGAAGGTTTTGTGTATACAATTTATATCTTCGAAATTTCATAATTTATCTACAACTGAAATTTCAAGTTCGTTATTGCGCTTTGAGTGACGCAGTCGGTAGAACGCCTGACCCGAAAGGATATATTTTTTCACATTTAAATTATTACATATAGCATAGAGATCCTAAAATAAAGCTATTAATGTAATTGTATATTCCAAATCTCTGTGTTTAGTAGCAGTTAGGATGGTCATAGACTTGGAATTATATAACAAAAAAGTTAGGATATACGGAGACTAACACACACAATGTACATTAATTCCAAAGTTCTAATGTAGTAAAAATAAAAAAAAATTAAAAACAAACAAAAATTAAGTATCAATGCTAATGACGGGACGATAGTCGATACTACCATGCTACTCATTTAAACTATATACAAACCGATTATTTTAGTATTTTAGTGATCGTATAAATATTTGTTTGAATGTTTGTGTAGGTTTCAAACATATTAAATTATTTTCATTTTCGTTTTTTTTTTCTAATGTTGCGCATTTTATTTTAAATTCACGATTTGAATAAATTAAAAAGAAAAACTAAAAAAAATTAAATAAAAAACATAACGAATGTCAATGGTCAAGTTAGTAAAAAATGAAATGTTTACTAAAAACATTATGAAATAAAGAGCTCAAACTGAAATGATTAATGCTAACAACAATAGGATTCAATATTATTTTTGTTACCTACCAGTTAATTTCAATAAACAAAAGCTAACTAATTTGATAAATGCTGCATTTCAACTATAGTACGTCCCACAATAATTATGAAAAGTAGTTGTGATAATAATGATGCCTAAACCAGAAAATCCGATATCTGAAGTAACATCAGATAAGTATTATATTCAATTATGACCATTCCTGTCTAAATTATTTGAAAAAGATTTACATATTAAAAACTAAAAACTAAAACCCATTATAGAAGCAAAACTGGATCTGATTACTGGATCATCAATCAGTATGGATCTAACGAAATCAGTATTCAACAATTGATCAAGTTTACTGAATAATCAACATTAATAGAAAAATCATTAAGTAGAATGAAATCGGCTCAGCAATATTCGTGGAGGCTGTACTACCTTTTGATAAAGTATGGCATAATGGTCTATATTACAACTTGAACATACTACAACCTGCTCAATTCTCAAAAATATGCGTTACTTTAGAATAAAAAAAGATGCCTATTCTGAATTAAAAAAATCTAAGCAGATGTACCAATGGACCAATCGTTATCTCATATATATACTAGTGACCATCCATTCGAAGAAAACAGAATTGCTACATTATTACTGATGATACAACAATTATACCTATTGGTGATAATAACATCGAAACAACACCAAAGTTGCAAGTAATCATTAAATCGATTCAAGACTGGACCTTCAGGCGGCGTATAAAATTGAATGAAGCGAAATCAATTCATATTGATTTCACCAATAAACAAAGCATGGACCTGTGTGTATTATCATTTTTTTTTTTGTGAATTGGTGGGAATCTTCATAGACACAAAGAGCCCCGTAGCTTCCATTGTGTGTATTATAATGATTAAATTGAAAAAATTGATATATTATTGATAATTAATAAATATTGATAAATAGGAGGCGTGATACTTGATGCAAAGCTCAAGTGGAAACATCATGTAAACAGAAAACGAGAAGAGCTAAACTTAAACTATATAAAAATGTACTGAACACTCTGTGCTCTGAACTAAAAAAAAGCTTCTGCTATACCGCAATAATTCCTGAAACCCATTTGTACTTATGAAATTCAACTATGGGGCTTGTGCTAGGAAAAACAATAGAAACATAATATAATATTTTCAAAATAAGATACTAAGTGATATAGACAATAATCCGTGGTATATTCGTAATTGCAATATACATATGGGTTTGGGTGTAAAACTGGTAGGCAATGTTATAAAAAATTATCGCACGAAGTCATCAAAAAATATTACCAAAACACCACAATGCCGAAGCTATTCAACTCTTGAACCAAAATGTGTATCAATGAAGAAACGAGTAAAACGAGTAAAACCGTTTGAATTGCGTTAGAATTAAAGTTGTCATATATTCTAAAAACAAACAAAAAACTGTCCTGTCACAGACTAAGACGTTGTACTCTAAAACCGTAGCCAATTAAAATTTAAAGAAAAATAGTTTATTAGTATGTATTATTTGATTACTAGATTAGCAGGTTTGAAAAAAACGATGGAAATTTGTAACGAATCCAGTGATCGAACACAGACAGGTGCAAATTCTGCTTAAAAGAAAGGGAATCCTCCTCCCATATTATTTTGGTTCCCGATTGCATAGCTAGCTAAAGCCATACACATTTATTTGCAGAAATACACATCGGCTAATTCTGAAATTGATATCAAAGCAATAATAGCGTTTGTCAGGGACATTGATCAGCCATCTAAAAAGCTTTTATAGTGATGGAAAACCTAAGAAAACAATTTAATGAAATCGGTTAATTTGTTCGGTCAGCATGTTGCAAATAGAAGTGTTATCACATAGGCAAAAGAACCGATATGCCAATTCACAAACATTATAACCAAATGCACAATATTTTACCACAGATCTACACCAAACTGTACTTATTAAAAGAAAACAATTTTTAGTATAAGTTGGCTTTGCGAATAATAAGTAGAAATTTGATAGTAGGAATCTTTCCCCTAAACGATTAATTTTTGTTCAAGTAAGCTAGATTTTCCTGTGCATTTTTAACATACTATTTTTCTAGTGTTATTTTTGCTCTTGGCTCACTCCGGACTATCAAAGATTCTCTTAAATAGAATTTTCCAATACTCTTTGTACATTTTGCTACTCAGCTATGAATCAGTTATCGCATTAAATTTGAAAGAATACTTTTCACATTAACTATAACAAAAATGGATCAGCACGCTAATACTTGAGTAAAAAATGCGAGACCATTAAAATAAATCAGAGATTATGGGTTAAGTCTAAAGTCCAATGAAAACAAAACGACATTGTCGTCGTCAAAATATATCAAACTATATGTTTTGAACAAATGTGCTTACATGGCATCATAACAAATGGTACGACACGACAGTGTTGACTACAAAAGTTTGATCAAAATTTAAAATTTAAAATCATTGTGCCAAAAACTGCGACATTTCATTTTGTCAGTTCTAAATCATTAAATTAAAACTAATTTTCTTGTTGTTTTTGAGTTTTTGTTTGAAGGTGAAAATGAAAATGTCTCATTCACTGGATTTTCTACGGGACATTCTATGTCGACAATCTAGGACGACAATGTCGTGTCGCTTTCATTGGACTTCAGGGAATCAAAAAAAAATGATAAGTCAATTACTGTAAATGAATGCTCAAATGCGATGGTAAATAGTTTTGATAAACGATGTACGTTCAAACAGCGGATATAAAAGAAAATGGTACCTGTCAAAGCAGGAACGAGATGTTTCAGGTTAATAGAAAATTGTATTTATGTAAAACTCTGAACAATATAGGTTACGGAAAAACTTGTGTCGAGAAATTTTAAACAACAGAAAATCGAATAGAATTTTAAATGTCAAGGCGAATTTAATATTTGTACTACTAAGGCTGGGTAATAATATAATGAACGTAATTTTTTTTTTTTTCTTCTATTACTCCGCGTGGTAGCATAGGGCTTCGATAGTGAACCTCCATTCCTCTCTGTTGAGTACTACTTCCTTAATATCGTCCCAGGTATAATTGTTGACTGTTAATTCTTGATCGATTGTGCGTCTCCAGGTGTTGTATGGTCTGCCGGTTCTCCTTTGTCCTTGTGGATTCCACTCTAGAGCTCTTCTTGCTATATCACTTTCTGATTTCCTTAGTGTATGACCTATCCATTTCCATTTTTTCCTATTTATCTATCTGTTGATAGGTTCTTCTCCAGTTATCATCCATAAATCCTCGTTGCTAATTCTTGCCGGCCAGAATATTCTGCATATAATTCTCAAGCACTTGTTGATGAATACTTGTAGCTTCTGTTTGATTCTGACCGAGTGAGCCATGTTTCACTGCCATATATTAATGTTGACTTAACACATGCTCTGAATATTGTTAGTTTTGTTGTTCTCGATATTTGGTTGCTCAGCCATATCTTCATTAGGCTCCCAAATGTTCTTCTTGCCTTATTTATACGGCTGTTGACATCTTCTGTTGCACCTCCTCTTGATGTTATAATGCTCCCCTGGTAGTTGAGTTCTTCTACGTATGCTATCTGTTGTCCACTCACTGTTATTGGCTCACTGTAACTATTGTTTGTCCTCATTGCTTTGGTTTTCTCGATATTTAATTCCAGTCCCGATTTCTTTGCTTCTTCCTGTAATCTGTTGACTTTGTTCTGTAGGTCCCTTTGATTTTTTGATATGAGGCATACATCATCTGCGTAATCTAAGTCTTCTAAGTTTCCGAAGAGATCCCATTCTATTCCGTTTATTCCAGTGCAAACTTCTTTTAGAATGTCGTCTAGTATTGTGTTGAAGAGAAGTGGAGATAGTGGACATCCTTGTCTAACTCCTATATTGGTGTAGAATGGATCACTGATCTTACCTCTGTGTTGAACTGTTGTCTCTGCATCTTCATACATCGCTTTGATGATGTTGATGATTTTTTCAGGAACTCCCTTCTTTGTAAGTGTTCTCCATATTGCGCATCTCTTGACTGTGTCGAATGCTTTCTTAAAATCTATGAATAGTAGATATAGTGGGGCATTCCATTCTACTGATTGTTCAACTATGACCCGTAAAGTATTTGCCTGGTCTACACAGCTTCGGTTTGGTCTGAAACCTGCCTGCTCTTTCCGTAGTATTGGTTCTAGTACTTCTTCTAATCTTTTCTTTATAATAATTGCTATTATCTTATGAATAGTATTTAGAACCGTGATTCCTCTCCAGTTGCTGCAATTTGCCAAGTCTCCTTTCTTAGGTATCTTGACAATCATTCCTTTCTTCCATGATGGTGGTATATTCTCCTCTATCCATGCTTTCCTGATGTGGGGTTCAATTGTTTTTGCGAATAAGGCAGGGTCCAGTTTGGCTATTTCTGCTGGAATTCCATCTTCACCTGTTGCTTTGTTGTGCTTCAGGATATTGATTGTGGCTTTGATTTCTTCTATATTTGGAGCTTGAGTAGATATTGGCAGTCCCTCAGTTGGGTAGATATTTACATTGTCTCTGTTTCATATGTCTGCTTCATTATTTGTACTTTCTTCGTTGCTCAGTTCTTGGAAATGTTCTCTACATCTCTTTAATTGATCCTCTAAGTTTGTGATGAGCGCACCATTTTTATCTTTAATTGGTTTGTTTTGTTGTTCCGACTGGTTTGTGCGACTGATTATGCGATGCAATTCTCTCAGGTTATGTTGCTGTGCTGCTTTTTCTGCTTCTCCGGCTAAATTTTGTAGAAATTTCCTTTTATCTCTTCTTGCTGCTCTTTTTACTGTTTTCGCTATTTCTTAATATTCTCTTCTTGATGCCATACTGTTGTTTATCATTTTCTTCATTTCACCTCTTCTTTTAATCAAGGCCCATGTGTTATCGGTTATCCAGATTTTTCTTTGTGGTTGTGAAATTCCAAGATTTTGTTCGCTTGTTTGGTTGTAAATTTCCAGAATTTCTTCCCAAGTGTATTCTCTATTATTTCTAATATTTTCTCGTAACGCCGTAACTATGTCAGCTCTTACTTGCGGATTTTTTAAGTTGTTTATATTTATTTTCTTCTTTCTATTTCTTCTGCCTCTTCCTTGTTGGCTTAGTTTCATTCTGAAGTCCCCAGTTAGTAATTCATGATCGCTATTTCTCACATCTAACATTGATTGTTTCCATTTCTTGCTGATGCATATGTGATCTATCTGATTTCTTGAGATCCCGTTTGGTGTTGTCCATGTGTATTTGTGGATATCTTTGTGTGGAAATAGACTCCCTCCGATTGCTAGGTCGAAAGTCTGACACAACTCTATCAATCTTTCCCCGTTGTTGTTTCTTTCTCTTCCTAACCCGTGTTTGCCCATTATCTCCTCAAGTCCATTGTTGTTAGATCCTATTTTCGCATTCCAGTCACCCATTAATATTATGATATCTCCCCTATTTATGAGTGCTAGCGTTGTTTCTATTTGTTCGTAGAAGTCATCTTTAATATGGTCTTCGTAACGTAATGAACGTAATAACGGTAAGTAAAATGAATTTAAATTTGATTTCAAATTTTACTTCGGAATACGAAATTTTAATAGGAATAGTACATCAAACGCTTTGTAAAAAACTCGAATTGGTTCAACGAGTAGAGTCTTATGCGAGCAAAGTTTCCGTGGTATAACAATAGACTAAGTGTGTCAGCGGACTGTCGGCAGCCACTACTACCTAGCCTAATCATAAAATTTTCTGGAACATGCTTGCATATATGAGCATCTTAGAAGTTGGTAAACAATTTGAAATTTTTTGAAATTTTGTATAAAGCTCTAAATTTCATCGAGCTCTAAATTTTAATTTGATATTTTATAAGCTTAATATTTCTTATAAATTCAATTTCATCGATTTACTGAACAGTAGAAACAAAATGAAACAAAATTTATTTTATGCACTATATTTCATTTTTACATTGTTTCGTTTGTTCATTTTTCATATTATTGAAGTTATGTTTCATATTTGTATTGTTTCATTTGATCAGAAAAAAAATATTGTGATCCAATCCAACTCAAATGACAACCACTTTTACTGAAACAGCTTTTCTGATCGCTATAATTACACAGCCTAAAAGGCGGAATATGGTTTGTATTACAAACGTAACAGTAAAAATTAGAATGCATCATTTTTTAAATATTTCAAATAAAGGTAGCTAGCTATATAGATATAATATTACCTATTTGAGTTTATTTTTAATGATATAAAAATGTTCTTGTGTTTGTTTGTCTACAGACGTACTATTGTTTTTTTTTTTTGTAACTCACATTATACATAGCCATCAGCCGATTCTAATGATAATCACCATATCAAAGTTGGAGATCCAAAAAAAAAAATAAAAAAAAATTTTCTCATGATCAACACTTTACTGCCCGGTATCATCTCAAAAAAAAAAAGAAAAGAAAAACAATATTATAATAAAAATCTATGTATGCGGGTTTTGTTGTTCTTTAAAGTGTCATAATAGTAAAATAGAAAATGCCTTTGTTTTGACATGCGTATAGGTAATTAATGAATGGACAACTGAATAGAAGATAAATAATTAATGATTCAAAATATTGTTTTTATTTTTGTTGTTGTTGTATGGTTTTTTTTTAATAAATGTTGTTGAGACATCTTGTGTTAATAATCGTTATCAATTTAATGATCTGTTGAATTGTAATGTGACCCCATTGCATTGTATAGATTTTACTCTTTTTTTTCTTCTAGAATTTGTTTATTATTTTTTTTTTATTACTGGTGTGAATATTGTGTCGTGTTAAGATCAAATAATTAATTATGGTTGACATTTTTAGTACACAATCAATTGATGACTTGTTTTTGATGATTTAAAATATTTTTGTTTTCTTTTATTTTATTGCTTAATTGGAATTAAAATAAAATGTTATGTTTTTGGTTGAGGATATTGTATTATTGTAATTGTAAATACATTGAATATCACCTTTACGCAAATATTAAGTATATATTATGAACTCAATACGAACACATTGTATATAATATCCCAGAAGCGAAGAAGTAAATATTGTCGCTGCTTAATGAAAAATATAGATTGAAAATGATTAGATTGTGGAACAAAGATGTAGGTAGAAATTAATGATGAGTCTAGTTCTAGTAGAAACTGATTTCAATAGAGACTAGTGGTTCTAAATGTAATTGGTTAGCAAAAATTTATATTTCAAAAGCCGGTTAAAGTCTTGTTACAAATTTCTAAGTTCACAAAAGACAAAAAAAAGCCAAGATTGTATAAAACATCGAGTTGACTGGTAATCAAAACAAAACTTCCAGTTGAGTCCAGAAATCAATTAAAAATATTTTCTATGGTGCAGAAATAATAATAACCATCAAATTTCAGCAATGCAAATTAAATTTGTGCAAACCGAAAAAAATGTTCTATTATAATAGAGTAATACATGGAATTATTGTTTGTTATTTTACAGTAATAGCTCTTTATAACATAATGCCCTATTTTTTTGCAGGTTTTCAAGCTCCTAAAACTTACATTTTCCATTTTATCTGGAATGTCTATGTAATTGGTAATCTAATAATGATTGAATAAAATTTTTTAATTTTCTTCTAATGTAGCCAACCGACATCGTGCACTGGTTCTGTCTACGAAGCAGAAGCTTGCGGGCTCTAATCCTACTCAGTACATGAATTAAGCTTTCTTTAAATTATTCTTTAAAAAAAATTAGTTGTAAGTCGTCAACAGACATTGGCAGCCTTAATAGATGATGTTATATAAGTGATGATGAAGAAGTTATTGATGGTAACGTAAAGGCAGAATGATAACAAAGACACTAAAAGTCCTCAAACTTTGTATAAGAAAAATTCAACATTTATAAAGGATCTGCCTTTTAGCCTTTGCAAGCTACAAACACACCTACAAAGTGAATATAATACTTTTCATTCTAAACTGAAATTTAATTTGGAATTTAAAACAAAAAAACCTACACAATGGGCATCCTCATCGGAAAAAAAATCAGAAAAGCAAAGTCGATGACAATTATTGAATTCCACTAAAAAAGACAGGAAAACTAAAATTAAGTGCCACAAATTCAAGATAATATTTCAATGATAGTTCAATTCCACTTTGCTACATTTGTTACGAATCATCAAATTTAACTATGCCAAGGAACAATAATGATCCTGGTGATTATTTAAAGATATTACTGATATATGAAACATAATTAGTAATATGATAAGTTTAATCCAAATGTTCTAAAGTTGAAAAAAAGCTGAATTAGTTTTTTTTTTCTGAATTCAGTATTTGAAAACAACAGCTGAGACAGTGCTAGCTGCAAATGGATTTTCTATAGACATTTTTTGAAATCATTATTATTGTTTTTTTTTTTTTTTATTTGTAACAATGAATTATTTTTTTTTTTAAGTAGACCACTAAATATTAATTTACGTGTATCGCCATTTATGTCGGCGGATGATTTGGCAATTGTTTATGATGAGAATACATATGTAAGGAACTGGAACGCGCAATAAATCATGGAAAACTAATAGTAAAGAGGTGGAGGGATAAACACCGGCTTATTATTAATTCCAATAAAACCAAATATATGCTGTTTAATTCTAGAATAACAGATAAACTGAATATACATTTCGGTAAGAGATAGAGCAATACAAATATTTAGGTATATAGTTATAGATAGCAGCCTAAGCTGGAATACACAACGTCGTCTGAATATTGTTTTACCTCATACGCCAAATTGCTGTTTCGAGATAATCGCAACTTAAAGTTTAGCATCCTTCTCCTCGAAAAGTAACGGATCAAATTTTTTGAAATCCTTACAGGATATTACTTGAAATATAAATTTTCAGCAAACGATTATTGAAAAAAAAAGAACAATTAAATTTAAAATTTGTATTAAATTTTATTAATCAATAAAAAAAATATAACTATTAACGTTGGTGCGGACCGGGCCCTCCAAATTTTTACAAAAGATGTTATCAACATAGACCAAAATGTGTACCAAATTTAAATCAAAATGACCCTGAGTTATGAATTTTGGTTCAAAGAAGACCTTTGGCGGAACCCAGGCTCTCCAAATTTTTACGAAACAATGTTGTCATCAGAGACCATGTGCACCAAATTTGAATAAAATTAGCCCAGTAGTTTCTAAAATATAAATTTTGGTCCAAATAACAGCTTTGGTTGGCACCAGACCCTCCAAGTTTTTACAAAAAGTGTTGTCATAAGAGACCAATATGTGCACCAAATTTAAGTCAAATAAGCGTAATAGTTTTAGAGCAATGAATTTTGGTCTAAATAAGGGCTTCGACGGAGACCATGTCCCCCAAATTTTGAGAAAGATTGTTGTCACCGGGATTTAAGCCGTTCTTAAAACTTCAAGTATCTAGCTAATGGGGAAGTTGGTCTAAAATCGATTGCAAAATTTGTACCGGACAAACAAACAAACTACCAAAGACAAGTGTTAAAAACGTATTGAATAAAAAACGCGAAATTTTAAAATAAAATTTCAAACAATGATCAAAAACCAAAATAACAAAACGAATATATGTTTAAAATTGAATTTAAACTTATCTTATAATACTATCCAACAAACTTGGTGGCCAAAAATTGTCATATAGGGCAAAACAATACTTACATTTTGATAAAAAATTGGATATGGAGCAAAAATCTATCTGGATATCTCTGAAAGTACTACAGCTAGGAGAAAGCGGATAAGTGCAATGCACGCAGCTCCCTTTAAAACCCCAGAAATTACTCCTAACTCCAAATCGACGATTTGGTGTATGGAGCAAGCCAATATTCAGACGACGATAAGTTAACGAACAATGTAAAAAAAGCATAAAGGATTGCCGGACTACTACTAAACCAAAGAGTCCCACTAAGCCCGAAAAAATCTATTTATTATAGTCTTTATTAACACAAAATCGCGCACAAAATCCTTCCATTAAGTCTTCTTATGAAATGTAAATTGGTTACCCATTATAGCATCTGATTATTACCAAAAATATCAATACGAATACTACAGCAACCTAAATCAATGAATATCATGAATATGGAACTAGCAAGGCAGAAAATATCAAAATAATGTCGTAAAAAAAAAGAGATTCAATGGACTCGATGCCATTTTATAATTTAGGTTTTAAATATTATAATGCATTGCCCAATAAATCCAAGGTCAATAACAACCTAGATATTTATTTTCAATTTAAAATAAAAATGAATGGATTTTATCAAAGTCTAACATAAGTTATTGTCATATGTCTAAGCATAATAATTGAAAAAAAAAATTTAAATACTTATTGATTTTAATATATTTTATCTAATTCTAACTCCAATACTATATTTTTTAATTCTATTTTATTTTATTTTGACATTGTTTTCATTTTGTTTTTAATTGCACTTAATTATAATTTTTTAAAACAAATACCCTGTATGAGCAACTTGACGGACTCATTTGAGTTAAAGAAATAAAGAAAAAATAAAAATATTTTTATTTTATCTTATGGACATTATAATGAGCATAATAAAAATTAATATCTTTTCCTTTAGACTTGGTTCCCTTTCTGCATAAATTTAACAGTTCTGTGTGAATTACATCCATCGACAGTAACGAGATAAAAAAAAAATTGCGGCAGTAATAGGTTAATTTATTTTGTAAAACTGTTATAAACCTACGAAAACTTATATTTACCCAAAGTAATTATTTAAATACATACAATATCAAAGTTATATATTATTTAATACGTACTAATATTTTTAACTCCAAGCCACAGCAAATAACAAGCAACAACAACAACAATATAGGTGTATCTTATAACTCATCTCAATAACAGATTAGTTCAAATGATATTCAAATAAAAAATGCCAATATAAAAACATGTTTTTTTTTACAGTTTTTATTTTAAAACAGAATGTTTTTATTGTGTTATATATGGTGGCCCCCTTCCTTAATAAATGTCCAAAACAATTTATTGATTATCCTGTCAAAATTTCGAACATCTCTAAAGTAACTCTAAGTTCTAAATTATCAGTGGCAGTAACACTTTATTCAATAACAATATGCAAATGCAATACGATGCAATACGAACGATGACAGGCACAGATGTTTTATCAAAGAGAATATTAAAATAACATTCTTGAAAAATCTGTTATCTGTTATAAAAAAAAAATGTACAGTAAACAAAAATAAAACAAAAAAAAAACAAAATTCAATTTAATTTTTTTTCTCTTCTCTTTAATATTTAACCTACATTTTAAGAGAAGATGAGACAAATTTAAAATGTTAATGATTAACAGTCGGAAAAATTATTTCTCATTCATAATTCAACAGCCCAAACAAAAAACCTGCCGCGGTAATATTCATAATAAGGTAGACGAAATAAAATTATGCAAAATAATAAAAAGCAAAAAAAAAATTTTTTAATGACATTTCAAGAAGGGAACGTTTAGTGTTGAATGTTTTATGAATGAAAATTAATTATAATAATATTTATAATTAATGTTTTTTTTTCTTTTTTCAGTCTTTTTGTTTTCCATTTAAGTTTAGTTGTTGTTGTTGTTAATTATGCAAAAATAATGAAGGACATTAAAATTAACAGACATTTTTGTTTGAAGATAAATATCTGATGTTAAGTACCTACCTACCAATAATGGTAATTTTTTTTTTGTATCTACCGAAAATTGGAGCAAATAATTATGATAATAAATTAGAGGGCTAATAAATTATTAAGAGAGCAATTAAAAAATTAGTAATTTTTTTGTACTTGTTTTGTAGTATGACTGCGTAAAGAAAAGAAGAGAATGTGATGAGAAATCACAAAATTATAAAATTTCTGACAAAATACTTAACATTATAATGGATTTTGAATAAAATAAATTATTATAATTATTATTTTAAATAATGATAAATTGAAATTATTGTAACATGTGAATTCGATGAGCCTTAGTGAGCACTCAATCATTTATTTTGACTGCTTGAATTGTGAATCTTAGATTGATTCACTTACAAAAATGTCCTTAATTATAAAATTATTATTTTCAAGCACAAATCGGAAGTTGGTTGAATTTTTTTGCAAATTAGGTAAGTAGGATGTATTATACGTATAGTAGTAAAACATGTTTGAATTAAAGAATACGTTCAAATTGTATAGTAAGTTGTTTGTGAAAGTATATAAACTAGTTCTAATTATAGGCGAAAATATTTCACTTGAAATTTACATAATTGAAGGAAGTAGCATTAGTTCTATCAAAGAACATATAATAAAAAGAACTCTCTTCTCATACACATTTTTAAAATATTATTTTTATATAGCGGATCGCCACATTACAACCCGGCAATTTGCCCTTTAAAACAATATTTTTTCCCTTCAAATCTTATACGAATTATCTACGTACGAATATGATATAATATGATATAAATATACATAGCTATACATACCCAAATAATAATAAAAGACTATGATTTAACGAGGTAGTAAAAAATATCAAAATACTAGGTTCGAATATAGAAATGTTCAGTAAACAAATTAAATGCTAAGTAAAATATCACTAGTAAAATTAATTGAACGCGCAGTAAAAAATGACTGTTTGCACAGCAAAAAATATTTTTTTGCACAGTAGAATAAAAATGCTGCTTAGCTAAATATGCACAGTAAAAAATTAGTGTTTGCATTATAAATAGAATAAATGCACGGTAAATGTTGCTAATAACGGATTTTCATATTTTGGAAAAGGGGAAAAATCGTTTCCTCTTTTCCAGTAATTTTAGAAATTCGTGCCAAATTTGTACAAATCCTTCTAAAAAAAGAGATATACCCCTTTTCCGGAAGTGTTACAAAACGGTTAAAATTTTTTATTACACTATGTGGAGAAGCGGATATATTCTATCTTTCTCAAAATTGTAGAAAATCGTTCCAAACTTGTGTTAACTCTTCTGGACAAATGGGATACCCATTACGAATTTCATTGATTTAAACGTTAACGTTTGTAACGTTATCCCCCAAATTTTACCTTAGAGGCCTTTTAAAGTCATTTCAAAATGAATTAAAATGACTAACCGTAGCTTTTGTCTAAATTTATTGTGTTGCAGATTTATTAAATTAATCCTTTTCAGAAAGTAATTTTTGTGTTTTTATTCTTTTACTGTAAATTTAATTTATTTTCTGTGATTTTTTTTTTTTTATTTACTTTGAATTTAATTTATTTGTTGAGGATTTATTTTTTTTACTGTGAATTTAAGTTATTTTCAAAGAGGGTGAATTTTTTGTATTACATTTAATATCTTAGATACTGAGCAAAAAGATATTTTACAGTGCATTTGCACTATTAACTGTTCGAAGTTTTTATTTAACTGAATTTTAATAAGATATCAGAAATTCTGAATATCAATGGTAGGTACTATTGTATATATTGAAATAAGTACATAAACTTCAATTGTTATTTTCGTTTCCAGGATAGTTCTTTGTTAGTCGTTGAAGTTAATCTGTGACCATAGGTATATGCTCAGATAATTATGTATGTTGCAACCGATGTATGAAGGAGCTTTGGTGATGATTCTTAATATTTCATATTCATCTTCATAACTTTTTTTTTTAAATTAATACACTTAATCAACGGTATGTGTTGGATGAGTATCAGACTTACCGTTTTTGATTTATAGCTTTCATATCAGTTTTGCCGTTTTTTCAGGTAAAGTCATATAAAATATCATTAATCTTAATTAATTTCAGTATTTTTGACTAATTTTAAATAAAAAATAAAATTGTTACAATATTCAACTCTCAGTTATTATTTTTCTTCAATTTAAAGGGAAACTTTCCGTCCATTTAGAGAAAAGTTAAACCTACATCGTTGCATTTTGCTATAAGAGCAGAATACCACACTCGATCAAAAGCCTTGGATATATCTAGAGCTACAACAGTAGCTTCACCAAATTGACGTCAAAGGCATGTCATAAGACTATCGGTCTCGAAAAGGTTGGGCTCGAAAGTCGTATTGACTATCATGAATTATACCTCTACTATCAAGATTTCGATCAATTTCTTCAATTTTTAAATTGATTAAGATTTCCATCGCTTTTGAAATAATGGATGTAATAGCATTGGGCCTATGGTTCGAAGAATTGCTTTTGTCACTTTTTTTAGGAAAAGGATAAACTTGGGCAACTTTCTAATAGGACGGGTAATTTCCTGAAGAAAAGGACAAGTGGAATAAATTGCGCATCTGAAGCTTAGAAATGCCGAAGGCAATGTGTCGCAGCACAATTGCAGGTATACCATCACGACCGGTAGATTTTTTTATATCGAGATTTTTTTTATATACTCTAAGACTTTTACTACAGCTCTTATTCAGAAGGAAAGATTTGGGATTGATGGAGGATTTTGGCGGTAGAAGGAAGTGTTGAAAAAGCTGCAAATAATTTTAGAAAAAATTAGCTTTTCCAGTAGAATCTGATGGAGGTACTTACATCTATCATAGATGGAAACGAAGAGATTTTTAGCAAATGTCTAGAAAGACTGGTGTTTCTGTGGAGATCCAGGATTTCTCATCTCAACCTTTGGTTATGCAGGCGTTTTTCCTAATTGATCATTTTTTTACATTTATTCCTAACCACCTTATAACTCTCATACACGTGCTGACCGTTTTATTGTTCTTCTATGTTTTATAAACTTCGCTTCTCATTTGGATGTCATTTTTGTTAGGACCTACTATCCAATAGATCTTTGTCATTTAAATGTATGTCAATAGAACATTTTTGTTAGAACCTACTGTCTATCTAATCAAGCTTTCAGGATATTTTCTTATAGTAAAATTTGTTTTAGTTAAACCACAACTTTATAAATGTTATAAAGTCTGACAGGTTCTACAAATTCTATTTTCTGATATAGTCTTGTTAGAATATTCCACAAATTGGCCTCTTCCCATATACATTTTAACAATAATCATAACTTATGTTTAAATTTGAAGTTTATAGTTATCCTACCGCATATTTGTTTTGATAAATTTAATGGCATTGGATATCACAACTGGTTTGGTTTTAAGAAATATTTATTTTTTGTTTTTATATGGATTGTAGTTGTTCGATATGCGTTGCTCCTGTTTTAGTTTTAATTTTATTATTTATTTCTTGCTAAAATTGAAAATATTTTTTTTTTGTATATTATGTATACAAAATAATACTTTATTGCCGTAAATTCAATAAAATAAAAATCTTAATTTGTAGGCTTTTAAATGTTTTCTGTATATAAGTTAATACAGAAAACATTTAAAAAAAAATTTTTTGTCACCTAATACTAACTTTTTTTAGAAAGGTATCAACTCCCATAATTAAAAATTTGTCAATTTAATTAACATACGAGCTTCAAAATTTGTTACACCTAAATTATGTCACGAATTTTTCACTCTCCCTCTCTCCCCCTCTTTATTCTATATATAATTTATTTATATTATATATATATATATATATTATATATATTTAATTTGAACAAGAATTCTTAACATAAATGACATATTTAATTTCTTGGCAAAAAAAAAATAAAAATAAGAAAAAAAAGACTTTAATTAACAACCCGTTTTGAACTCAATTGAAATCTAAATTTTTGTACCAATCAAACATAAAATACAAAAAAAAAAAAAAACGCAATCCAATCAACCAAATGGTAAATCCTTTTGAACTTTATAAATTAGATTTGCACAATGTGGTCATAAACTATTAGATTGTATGTAGGTACCTATGTAAGTACATAATATATATGTACTCATGTTCATATGAAAAATATTCAACACTCTACTTATATTTCTTAAAATGAAAAAAAAAATATAAAACCTAAGAAAACTATTCAAAATAAAAATAATAACAAAAACATATACATAACATACAACAATAACCACTATAATAACAAAAACAATAACAACAACATTACTAAAATAAATTCTTACTTTCATTTGAATTAACTTTAACATATTATATAACTTTTTCTTAAAATTTATTTTGAAATTTAAATGAACTCTAACAACTTCCCAAACATAAAATATACAAAAAAAAAAGAAATAATAAATAAATAAATAAAAATCATAAAATTAGCACGCTTTTCATCTCTATATAAACTAAATCTACAATACTTATTACAAACGCATTTATTGAGGCTAGCCAGTCAGCCAGCCAGTCTTCTTTCTTTCTTTCAATAATCGAAAATCTATATGTACCTATAAGAGTGCATACCACTATTTTAATTTTAACTTTATCATTATTACTATTATCATCATCATCGTCATCGCATTATCAATATTAGAAGCAAAAATATATAAATGTACGTTATGATCTGATATACTCGCACATGCTAGCCATCTTTTGATTATCCAAAAATTCAATCGACTTTTCTTTTTTTTTTTTTTACTTAAATTTGGATTTAGTGGTTGATTTGTTATGTGCTAGTTCACAATTTTTTTTATTTTTATGAGCCACAGCCTATTCAACCCAGATCTTAACAGTGTTAGACGACGACTAGGACGATGTTGATGACGACGACGCCGACGACGATAACGACAACTAAAAACGATGGAATAAAAAAAAAAATTCTTTCTTAACTAAATTTAATAGTAATTTCTTAACACGAGCTTCATCATCAACATCAATATCAATATCATCAACTATCCCGACAATAAAAAAAAAAAAAAAAAAATTGCGATTTAACGTTATTTACGAGCGCATGTATGGTGAGCAGTTCCAACAAAAAAAAAAATATATACACTCTGTTAGAAAATAACAGCAAAACATCAATTGTTATTTTTTTGCAAAATGTTGCACACATTCTCTATTCTATAGCCTAGACTCCTATAGTCAACCATGATACATGAGCATAGAAATTATTAGTATTTCATTACAATTTGAGACATATGCAACAAAAATAACAATAATAATAATAATAAAAAAAAAATTAAATAAAAAATTTATGCAAGACTTGTTCCAACATTATGATGACATTTGGGGCATAATTCAAGCCCACGCAATTGCACCAATATTGCATTTAAAGAGATTTAAATCTTGTATTGAGTTAAAATAAGCAAAAGGGGTATATATACATATATATATATATGTGTGTTAATGTATATTTATAAATATGTGTATGTTTAGTATGTATAAAGTCGATTTGACTCTTGATTACAGATTGTATTTCCAATGAGCTCAATTTGATTGCATTTTATAGGTTTTTAGATCTTAAGTTAGAAAAAAAAAAATAAAAAAGTTGTTGCTTTTCAAATACGTTCAAAATATTTGATTTGCATTATAAAATACAATTTAAGTTTTTAGCATTAATATTATGTTGATGATTCATTTTATGGGACTACTTTTGAGATATTATTTGGGAGTGCAAAAATTTATTTATTTGGTGTTTTTCATTATTTTTTACAAAAATGTAATAAAGTTTTTCCGTCAATAAGAAATTGAATATAGTTTATTTGCTGAAGTATGAATGTTTCGATTTGGAACTGGAATTTGTTTCAGTTTTGGTTTTATTCTTAATTTTCTGTTTTAAAATTGTAATTGAACAAAAGTCATTCATCTCAAAGATAACGATTCGACATTAATAATAAAAGTTGGCTATTAGCAATACTAGATATCCGCAACAAAAATAATATCAATCTGATACTAGCGAAGATTGTTTTAAAATCATCTTATCAAATCGAAAATCTCGACATATATAGAAAGAGGGAGATCAAACAAACCTAATAGAATCTTATGTCAATCTTCTGTCATTCAATTCTTTAATTTTTAAATCATTTGAAAAAACGTGGTGTTGTGAATAGACGGGACCTTGAAGGTAATAAAAGGTAAAATAAATAGATATAGGAGAGGGGACAAAAGAGAGGAGAAGCATGGCGTGTATCGGACAACGGTAGCAACCAAAGGCGAAAGATTTCCTTGCCCGGAATTAAGCTACTTTCACATTTTGAATTTAAGGATGTTTTCCGTAACCATATATGCAGCGTTTGCCTCTCCTCGTTGGAGCAGCTGCAAAAGGTTTCTGTACTCACAATTAGCGGCCTGTAAAAAGATGCATCTGACAATCCAACGGGCGGGTATGCCTGTCACGCTTGGGCTTAGGGTCTTATCAATCATATCTCAGAAAATACCAAAGGGTCAACCAACTAATAACATTTCATGACACATGACAACAAACGGTAGGTCCTCAAGAAGTAATCGCGATGATATCACGGTGAATCCTCCTACCATCTCGGTTGTAGTAAACCACACATCGGATTTGGGGGTGCTGTATATTTCATGTGGTGGTGTAAAGCAAAACACCAAGATAACAAAATCGGAATCTGCCCTATGCCCCACGGGCAGGACATTGATGATGAAATATGAATTATTATAATTAGGAAATCAGCAGATGGGTTTAAGCTAGTTTTTTAAAACATCTACCGGTGATTAATATAACTTGAAATAGTGATAGTTTATCTATCCTTGCAATGAAAATTTTATATCAATAAATGTGAAAGTTTGAAAGTAGGTTGAAGAATAATATTGGATATCTAGATTAGTTAGCTTTGGTTGTATTCAAAATTTTGATCCAGTAAATAAATAAATAAATTTTAGTAATATGATGTATACGGTTCTGATTTATCATTACAATTATTTTAAATAATGATTCTGGATCTATTAAGAATTATATAGAATTATAGTTTACAATTACTATACCCAACCCAACAAATAGTAAACATTATGTATAGAACTGTATCTAAAGACCTTCCGGAGAAGAGAAAGAAGCATGTGGGAACCTGCAGAATCTACCATGCTCGTTAGCCTACTGTTGTTTCGATAATTACTTTAAATATAATATCTTAAGGTCATCATACGAAATAGATTTAAATACCGAAGCTTGTTGTGCTCATTATGATCTTACCTTAGTCAGCATTAATCAATCACAATTAAAGGGAAAACAGTTGATTGTATTAATTACGTTGAGCAAGTCGTATACAAATATTATTTTAATTTATTTACTTAAATGGCTAACAGTATATGCAGCTCCTGAGTCTGTTCAGCAAAATCTTCGGTTTTTATCGGCCACGGGCGACTTCCCTCCAGGGTTGTAGATACAAAATTTTTTCATGTTTGTCGATATTTTGTTTCTACAACTAAGCATTCATTTGCCCGGACATATTGCCGTTGGGACTGAATTTGAAGATTCTCTTAGTTGGTTCATTAATCCGCTTTAGGTATCCGAGTTACTGTAGTTTCTTGACCTTAATTTTCATGGCTGCGTCCTTTTCCTTATACAGCTCATAGAATTCGGCATTATGTTTTCTGCTCTAGACCCCATCGTCGTTTTCGGGACAATATATCTGACGAAAAATTTTCATTTCAGAAAAGCACATATTAACTTGTCTGGAATTATATTAATAATTCTGATTCGTAGCGCAGAACCGGGTGTATAGGCGTTTTGTAGATTTGAACAATATTCATATATTATTATAACGAATGCTGCTGTAAGAACGCATTCGGAAGAAGAAAAAAAATTCAAATTCAGGGCAACACTTTAGTGGAAAAGGGACAGTTTAGTGGAAATAGATACGATTCGACTAATTAGATTTGCAAATTTAGAGAAGTCACAGGATTCTAAATCACATTCAAAATAAATATGTAAAAATTAAATTAACGGATATTTCGAAGCTTCTTATTGAGCTTCCTTCTAAAATCTTTTTTTATCGGAAGTTAAGTTGAATGAGTTTCAAATAGAAGATCGAAATTTTCCTGACTAACATCTATGTTGTTTGATTATAATTTATTGATAAATAGTTTGACAGAGATTTGTTTAAGTGCAGTTTGCATTGGAAGAAAATTCAAAGTTTCTGCCAAGTTAAATGAACTTCTAATTTGGTCATAGGATTGGATATATCCAGGCTTATATTCAGAATATGTTGGTTAGAGTTATATCAAGAAAGTTATATCAAATGGGCTTACTGTAGCATGATGTAAGTCAACAATTATCCATTAAACAGAATACTGATAATAGTATCACAAACAAAGGTGTATTAATTTTTATTTGATTTCAATTAAAAAAAAACATTTAAATTAAAATTCTAGCCTAATATTATTTTCCACAGAATAGATAAGAAGTAGACATTGAAGAGCATAATAATGCCGAATGCATAACCTAATCTTTTCTTATGTGTTCGCCAGACATGATCCATTCCATATTTATGACCTACATAAATTCATGCCGAATATTGACAACTCTGCAGCATTCGTTATAATAATATATGAATATTGTTCAAATCTACAAAACGCCTATACACCCGGTTCTGCGCTACGAATCAGAATTATTAATATAATTCCAGATAAGTCTCTTTTCCTTTCCTAATCTTCCCTTCCTTCCCTAGCCAAACGTACCAACTCCTAAGTCTACAATTCAAAGAGGTCACCACCTATTATTTTGGCTTTGTATAAAAAATTGATTGATAGGATCACATGAAAACAGCTGTATTAGTTGCGAGCTTCTGAAATCGAATCGCAGGAGAAGAAGAATGGATGTAGAAAATTTAAAATAATTTAAAGTTAGTACTCTAACGCTAAAGAATAATTAACTTTTTCTAAAAATGTTAATAAAGTTATGAAATTGAAAAGTATTAGATTTGAGATGTTAAATTTAATAAAATTAATTCATTCAGAGTATTCATAACTTTGAGCGGGTTGGGATTAATTTGCATTAAATTCTTTATAAATCTTCAATATGGCTTATGGCAAATTGTATCCTCTCTTCTAATTGTATCTCTGAATATTTTGCATATATCATATTTTATTATGGTTTTTTTTTCTTTTTTTTTTAACATAAATTAAAAATCATAGTTTAATAATTCATGATTTCGTATTATATGCGAATTTTTGCGTTGTAACTAGATTTGAAAGTTAAATTTTTATTTTTTCTGTTTTAGTTTGAGAGAAGAAGCTTTCAATGTTGTAAAAAATAGAAAATATTTGAAAAAAATAATAGAAAACAAATTAAACGCACTCTTTTTTTGTTTTTTTCTTAAATTTCAAACGCAATGGCATAAAAACCCTAGGTGCTTACACAGAGTTTTGGCATAATAACAATTATTGCACAATATGGGTTTTGTTTTTCCTATTTTTGTGTGTCAAAATCAATTAATTTTAGTGTAGAAACTTACATATATTCGTAGGTAATCAAAAAAAATTGGATCTGATGTAATTAGTGGTTACTTCTCTTCTACAATATAGGATAGGTGACGTGAACGATATTGGTAGAAGAATAACTGAATTAATTAATTTGGGAAAATTTATTGAATTCAAGAAATTGAAGCTCACTTTCGATACCACAGTGAGCCCAAGCTGTACCAACGCTGTATCCTTTTAAATCTTTACCTTTATTTCACTTCCTGGAAAATTGGAGTTTTAAGTGTTAATATTAAAAATTTGTTTAAATATATTTTTCAAAATTAAATTCTTAATATTTGAAATAATGTAAATAGATTCAAATTGCAACTTAAAAATAATTGAAAAAAGAGAGAATATACTTGCAAAAAAAACTTTCGTAAATAGCAAAGTTTCAGTTTTATTCAAGTGATGGCCAATTAAATTGAAAACCTAATTGAAATATTATTCTTACGAAAACATTAATGAAGCTTAAAATGCAGGTTAAAATGCAGCACCTCTAACACGAAGAATGTTTGCCATAATCAATAGACCACCCTCAAACCAGTGTTTGAATAGTTGTGTGCCTGAGTCAAAAGATCGGATATGATGATGGTAATATAATATGATTAAATATTTTGTAAATTTTGTTTTTTTTTTTATTGGGGCAAAAAAATAATGGGATAACTGATGTTCTAACTGCCTTTGGAGAATTTAAGCCATTCAAGAAAAATTCGAAGCAAAGAAGGATAGTAAAGAATAATAATAAGCAAAATTAAGAAAGTATATAAAAGAAGTAGAATAGAAAAAGTAAGTACATAAAAATTTGGGAACAGTTTAAAAGATATTTATTTACCTGACTCTTGAAGACTTCTAAGTTATAATGTTTGCGGGAACCATGTAAGATATGATAGAGAGTGCCATAGTTTAAAAGTGCGGCTGATGAAATAATTTTTATATTTTTTTAATTTTTTGTTCGAAGCGGTTCTACTACAAATTTGTGGGGAAAGATTGCCCTGTCGGTATTATTCTTGAATGGATGTATTTTTGGCATAATACTTCTTATTTTGCCAGAGCAATTACACAAATGATATTCATAAAACATGGTAAATCACATTATTACAATGACTTAATGGTGTTGGGTAACATCTTCATCGTTTTTTTTTTTTTATGTTCTTGACAGTAACTTAGGTAGAATCACCTTTTCTTCCTTTTTCACCTTTTCACCTTTTTTACCTTTTCACCTTTTTCCCCTTTTCAGAACGCTTAATTAAGTACGGTACTGCAAGTTTATACTACAATATCTATAATATTTTTCGAGCAATTATTATAGCTTTTAGAATAACTTCATTTTATTTAACTTGTTATCAGATTATACTCTCAATTATTTTTTGTCATTTATTTTATCCAAATGACAAAGGGTACTGGACCAGGTCGAAAAACCCATAAAGCATTTTTTTTCCCTTCATCGGGAATCGAACCTAGGACCTTCAGGTTGAAAGGCAAGCGCTTTACCTACTGCGCCACCCAGCGTGTAATTGAGATAGCTTGATTAAATAGTTTGGAAGATATATAGTATTGTCTACATATGCTTGAGAACATTTCATATCATCCTGCACAAAGGGAAAAAATGTGATCGGGCCACAAAAGTTTGCTGCTTTTATTTCCATTTCAAGAATTCTATGAAATCTCGAAGTTTTCGATAGTTACATTTTCGAATAGGGTATTTAGTAGATTTTGTTTTATTGATATGAGGCAGCTATAGTTTGTTCAAGCATTGAATTTTACCTTTTTTACATTCCCCCAGTTTTGGAATTTTTGAAGTTCGCTGTTAAAATATATTATTTTGTTGTCTATTACTTCCAGTCTAGATCACTTCAACAGCTTTTTCATAGATATATAAGGAATATCCAGAGGTCCAATCATCAGCAAATCTGTGAAATCGATTTGAAGTCGTGGATACGAGATCATTTATAGGTATATACAACTCAAATCCCAACCATAAATAACTTTAGCTGGCTTAAGCCAACTTAAGGAAATGTACGATTACATGTAAATTGTATTGTGCACCCATAATAGGAATATCAGAGAATTCCGCCAAGTTTTCGCAAACTTAATCTAATGGGTAACTTAGGCAGATTACAAAACTTTAGCTGGCTTTTCGATTAGTTTTGAAATTAGCTCAAGCCCATTTAAATGCATTATGGTTGGGTCTTTAAATGCAAATCTAACACGCTATAATAGTAGTTTTAATTTTGCTTGAATTTGATTATTAAAAATTTAATTTGTAATTGTAAACAAATATTTATAATTTTATAATGTCAGACCACGGATTCTCACGAATAAAAAATCAATCCTTTTGTGCCATCATAGTATATTGTAAACAATTAAGGACCATAAAATACAACAGTTATAATTTCATAATGGTTATAATATTTAGTCGAAATAATACTTAGAAAACTTTGTCACAACTGAAATGAAAGTAGCTCAGTGAGCATCAGCTTATCTTGCAGTTAAATTAAGAATATCCATTCGGTCTGTATCTCATATGAAGAACTGTTCTGCTGTTTTAATAAGCTTAGAAGAGAAGTTTGAACTTTTTTTCTTTTCTATTCATAAATATCTTGTAGCGTTCCCAACATATTCTATTCGATACTGTGTAGATGCTATACTTACAATACAACCCTTTAACCTAGTATACAATATTTATATTATTTTATGTATAAATATCGGAAATCATAAGCTGCATTTGTCTCATAACGAATTTCTCCGAAATCGATTTTCCAGAATAATTCATGTCTCACTTTAGGTATCAAAAATATTTTCAACAAGTATGTATGTATGTAAGTTAATGTCAATAAAAAAATTGTCAAAAAATAAATTTGATGAATATTTTTTAGTTCTTTCTTATGACTCACGTTTTTTATTTTGCTCTGGGCTTTCCTTTCAGAGCCAGTTAAAAAATTTACTGTTTCAAAAAATCAAAATGTCTACATTTACATACTCCAACTTTTTATCATCATTTGTTTCATTACTTTTATGATTCAGGTGATGCGCTCAAATCATCAATCAATAATATGATTGATTTATCATCAAGCTGTCACATAGCTGATAAATTCTTATCGAGCTTTGTAAATAAAATTTACTCTCTAATCACTTTCTACTTCACTTTCTACTTCAATTTCTGTGTAGGAAAATTTATAATCATTAAAATTTTAATATAAGTAAAACAGATTTCAGAAACAAAAAAATCAAAATATAAGAGAGAAAGAAAATAAATAATTTAAATAATAAAACAATAATAATATAATAAATTATAACAATAATAAAACTAATAAAATTTAATATCTACACCTTCATAAAATTTATCACTCACCAAACTCATCTTAATTTCACGTTTATAATTTATTAAAGCAACAACCAAAAATAATCAAAATGTTTACAAGTGTAAGCGTGTGTGTGTGTGTGTACAAATCAAACTGTGTAGTCCTCATAAAAATCAAAATAATAAATCACTTTTATTGACAGGTAAAATTTTAATTGTAAAATCGTTTCTTTTATTGTTAATGTTTTTATTTTTTTTTAGGACAAGTGTATAATGAAACCAAAATAATTGCCAAGTAGTCTCATTTTTTTTTGTAGTAGGTACACAATATTAAAGTAAGAGAATAAAAATTAATTCGTAATAAAATAAAGAAATGGACAATTAAAAAATTCCCAAAGAAATTCCTTTAAAATATTTTAATGAAAAGCTATTTAAGCAGTTTGCATTTGTTTGGAAATATGTTGTTTCGATTAGCGTTGTTGAAGAGGCTGAATTTTGATGGTAGTATAAAAATTTTAATAAAAGTGTTAAATAAAAATGTGTGAATGATGGAGAAGAATCATCGAAATATAATTGAATAACATTAACTAATGGGAGTATTTGATTAGAATCAAGGGCCAGGCTCTATAGTATTCTAACAGAACAAATATATTTTTTTTTATAATTAATTATTAGTCTAAAGTAAAGTTGGGATTGGTAAGTTTTGGGAGAAGAATTTACTAAGATAACCATAAACATTTTTTTGTAGGGTTCGACGACATTTGCTACCGTGCTATTATAAGTTGATAAAAATATAACCGCACACGTTCTCTAGCAAATTTAAAGGCATTGAACAGCATCTGAAGTAATACAATTTGGTATTATTCTTGAACTACCAAAGAAGGGAAACACAATAATGTGCAAAAACTAGGCTTGAACAACAATTTAAATTTTTTTATATATAAAATCTTGGCCATTATGATACAAATAAAACACCACACAGTATCCTAGAACCACTAATGAGGAAAATATTGGGTGATTCTTCGTTGAAAGTTTTTTTTATTAATAGATTTGTCTTTTCATTAATCAAAATCGGATTTGAACTTAGATTTAGAGCGTTTCCGGACCTCTTGCACTTGCACTTGATAAACGCACTAAACCCAAAAATTTCGAATAAATTTTAGTGCGTCCGGGTTTAGTGCACTTGATTTGTTGTCAAAATTTTAGTGTAGTCTCAAGCAAGTGCGAGAGGTTCGGAAACCCCCTTAGAATAATAGAATGTAAATATAGCGAAAACAGACTTAATTCACATTTTGGATTTGAATTTAGTTTTGAAGTTATTATCTTTGATCATATAGACCCGAACAGTGTCATTAAATTTTATTTAAAAATTTAAAAGTTGAATTGATGAGACGGGATAATGGGGAAGCGTAATTTTATAGAACTTCGTACACCTTTATAATGTCTGTGGTGATTACATATAATCGCTTAAGTCGATATTATCGAAAAATTAGATAAGGTTAGCATCGCACTCTACATACAAAAATATATAGAAGCTAAAAAGAAATTCGAAGCTTTTAATGAATTTGAAAGGCTCAGAAATTTGTAATAATTTATTCGCCATGTCAAATTTCAAATCGTCATACTTAAAAGTTTAAATTTCTACTTAAGGGATCATATATTATTGTCACAGATTTATATATATTTTTTTGAAAATCATTTTTAACGACGAGTACTGTTCATATTTTGATCGCGTAGTATAACAAATTCTGAATTGCACAATGTTAGTAGTATTTCTGCTTTGTATGTCGGGAAATGCACTATCCAATATACTAATATCAATATGACTTAATCAATAAATTCTGGACAAAAGTGAAAATGTGAAATTGAAATAGCACGAGATCATCTTGTTTGATTATTTCTCGCGGAATAATTAAACAAGATGAACTGAAATTGAGTCATAACAAACCAAAATAGAAGCAATCGTTTCAGGATCAAGAAATTGATTAAAAAAAATATTTATTAAGGAAATTTCTATACCAAAAAAATGTAAGATGAATTGTCTATCAAAAGGAGACTGAAGAAATTGGCTCCCAAGTATAATTCATCCATTGTCATTCATTTATTAACCTGAAAATCGCAAAACATTCAATAATGAAATACCGTGATACCAAAATTAAATTTATAAATATAAAAGTGAAAAAATAATGCGGAATAAGAATCATAAATCGTTGACAATAATTTGGTCTGGGCTTCTCTCTTGCTGTACTACTATGCTTTTTACTTAATTGCTTTGACTATGTGCAACATTTTATATAATACAAAAAGCAAGTTCTAAGTTTAAGATCACTTTTCCATTTTAATCGTATGGTAAATTCAGATAAAATGAACATTTTTGTGAATCATTTTGAAACAATAATTTCGAACTGATTAAAACTTGTAAACTTATACGCGATTTGATAAAATATATTTTGAAAACTATAGTCAAGAAATTTATAATCATTATAAAAATAATAGTGCTTCTAGTAAATAATCGTCTCACTATGTTGCGTTCTCAGTAAGAGTATAGTGATTTAAATTTAAGTCATTTATTAAATATTTTAATATTGCTGCAACCATAATATCCCCCATTTGGTCTGTTTCGACGAATATTCATGACTTTAGACAGCTTTAGTTAACATTTCATACCGTTTCACCACAAAACTAATAAAGAAACCCAGTCCACAAAATTTCTTTGTTGGTGAGAGTATATCAAGCATCATATGCTAAAACTGTCACTATGAATACTCGTTGAAACAGTCCCATTTTGTTTTAGTTCATATAAAGGTCCTTATAGAAATTTTTGTATTAAGTGAGAGGAATACACTTTCTTTAATTTATATAAAAATTTTATCCTTAACATATCTCATCTGTTTATCGAGACCTTCCTGTTTTTTTAATGCATTCGCTCATCTTTATATATTATGTATGTATACTTACATATTGTACAGTTATACAAATATAATAATATAAATTATCAATAATATGTGATATTCGTAAAATTTCATGTTTATTTTCATTTCATTTTTTTTTTTTTTGTATTCCATCGGATCATTTGTTTTACTCTTGTTCACAATTTATTTTTGTATGTCATTATCACGTTCAAATATTTCAATGGAATTATCTCAATTCTTCGTTTTGGTTAATTATTTTAATAACCTTTTACGTCCTTTATTGTTATTTAAGTTTTTCTGTTTTTTATTTTATGCTTTTTTAATTTTATTTTTTTTTAGGTTTTTTTATAATAACAAAAATAACTTAAAGTATTCCAAAAACAAAGAAGCAACCAAAACGGCAAAACAAAAGCAAAAAAAATTGACTTAAAAAATCTCCCTAAAAAATACAAAGCGAAAAAAAAAATTAAAAAATACTACACAAAAAAACAAAACGAAAGAATTTTCTTCACGTTCGCCGCTTCATTAAAAACTCTTTAAAAGGATATCAACTTTTTTTTTGTATAATTTTTTATTTTGCGCAAACAATATCAAAAAACGAGCAAAAATACAAAAACAAAGAATTTAAATGTACACTCTTCGTATCATCATAATACAGTTAATATTTTTAGGTACCTACATTTTTTTGTATACCTATATATAATATATATGTATAATATAATGCTAATGTTACGGCACAATCTCATATAAGACATAACCGAAGAGAGCTTCACATTTACTGATACAGTATAATATTGGAAGTTAGTTATTAATATGTATATTTAATGCCCCTCTTGGAACGTAATATGTAGTATATGATGGTATACCCTATCTAAGATCAAAAATTTGTTTAACTCTTTTTAGCTTTGGGGCAATCATGATTAACTATAACTTAAATATACGAAGTATAATATGTCACAAGAAGAATGATAGAATTTTATGAAAGCTTTTAAAATAGAATTTCGAATTATTATCAATTCCGAAATTAGCTATTCCCGACGTAACATTCGCTGGTGAAGAGCTAACTAAATATTTCTTTCCTCTTCATTAAAATATTTAGCTCAAAACATTGGTTTTCTATTTCCGCAAAATAATTAATTTATTTTAGAATATCTTCCAATTTCAGCATAATCTCCTTGTTATTACTTCCGTGGAGTACCGATATACAGTTGTCCATTCTGATTTAAAATTTTCTTTTGCATACAACGGAGACACCCATGTGGAGATAAAGAAGATATGAATTTTGTAATTTCAGCTCTAATTGAAGAAATAGTCAATATTTGCTTTGATATGTTATTCATTATAATATGCTTCTGCTGCTTTTCCTGTAACAAGGATTTTTAGCAAATCAAGTGAATTGTGAAAGATAGCAAAGTAAGATTTACTACCATGGCAACAATAAGAATATAATTTTTCTGCTTGTTTTTTTTTTTGTTTTACAAAACAAACATTCATTTGAACTTAAACTGTGCCTGCATTCGTCAATTAGAAATATTTCGAAGTGGCTAATTCAAGGATACAAACCAAGAAAATTAGAAATTTTTTGATAATAATGTTTTTTTTTTTGGGAGTAATTTCAATTGTTTTGATAACTTTAAAAAAACTTCTATTTTGTAAAAGCTTCATATTTTATTGATTCTATGATGTTTTGATTTCAAATGATCTTATTTGGTTCTTGTATTAAATATACCTTTAGTTTTCCTATATAGGCACAAAAATTAGGACTTTTTAGCTTGTTTTTGTTTTTTAATCGGTAATTTTTTGCGGTAATATTATTTTTTTTTACTTCTGAATCGGTAATTTTTGCGGTAATATTATTACTTGTTTTTAATTCTAAATCGTTAATTTTTTTCGGTAATATTATTACTTTTTTTTACTTCTAAATCAGTAATTTTTTGCGGTAATATTTTGAAAAAGCTTAACATTTAAATTTTTAGATTTCTGTCACTGTTTTTTGCTTTAATTCACCGAGGTGGAAAATTTTAAAGACAACATAATATAATATAAACATAACAGTAAATAATGAATTACCTAATAATAAATACTTAAAATCCTAGTTATTTTAACAATGCATTAAGTATACTGTTAAAAGTAAAGTTGCAGATTCTGCTTGCAGGATGTAGGAATCAACCTTTTATTGGAATACTATGACATAGCTTGCAAAAGATGTAATAATATTTACAGTTTTACAAATGCCAACCTTCTCAACCTTCAAAAAAATTACATTACCGGAAAAATAGAGCGTTTACAAAGGACAGGTCTGCAATTTTCAAACAATCGAATGGGGAATTTTAACGAGGAAGTACAATATGTGATCTAAAAACGTGGCGTCGACATAGAAACCCATCTATCAATCGGAAATTTTGCGAAGTCCGTACACCCCATCCCATGGACAAACAAAAAGCAAATATAATGGTACAATCAGCATTGTTACAACAAATTAGTCAAACTAAAAGTAAAGTTGAACATGGCAGATATTGCCTGAAAGCAAATGTATTGGTTGGCTAACATCAACATTTTGGACTAGCATAGGTAAATTTCAGTTCATATTACAAAAAGCAGATACATATAGTTAATAGTATTCAATAAAGAGTAAACCATAAATTTTCAGTAGATAGTGAATAAAAGAAGCAGATCGACATATCGACCTTATAACAAGGATTTAAACATACTTTGTATCAAAATTGTGATATTTTAAAGGCCTCAATTAATATTTTTGAATTTTCCAATACATTTTCGTATTAGATATATATATATATATATTAAAACTATCAATTGAAACAATTTTCGGGTTTTCATCAGCCTGAATACTGTAATCGAATCTAGAAATCGAATATTACGTAAACGCTTGAAGATACAGAAAATGACAAAAATGCTATCTCAAATTAGTTGAAGAAAGTCATACACTCTCGCTGTTACTAATAAATCATATCTCTTGTTAGCCTAAGCCTTTGGCTGAAAACTCGAATTTAAATCCATTTAAGAATAAAATTTGTCTTTTCTACAAAGCTAAGGTGGAAGTGATCGTTTCATTTGATTCTCGAAACAAATTAGCCCTTAGTTTTTAATGATAAGTCAATTAACCTAATAAGACACTTTATACAGGTGTTGTGATGCTGGAATAAGAATATAGCAAAATAGAATAGCTACAGTTAAATATAATAGAGTAGCAACAACAAGATGGAATAGTAATCGCAGTTCTTACTTACTTACTTGTTCGCTCTACAGACCTTGAAGATCCTGGGCCTGACGCAAAATTGTCCTTCACTGACTTCGGTCACGAGCGGAGTCTCTCCAGTTGGCGATTTGAAGTTTTTTCATATCTGCCAATATTTCATCTCTCCAACGAAGGTGCAGCCTTTTTCGACGACGCGTTTCTAACAGTAGTTCTGCTTTGTGAAAATTACTAACGATTTAACAAAACTGTCTCTAAACTCAATACGAACAAGAACTAAATAATTTCTACAGTACAGTATAAAATACGATCACATTAGGATTATCCAGAAAAATCATATAACACTATTATTAACATATTTTGATATCTTCTTTCTCTTTTTGGTTTTCTTTTCATTGTTGTTTTGTTTTGAATTTTTATTTTTTTTGTTTTGAATGCTATTCATTCTATAGGGCAACTTTTATTGCCAGGAATTAGGTCAAAAATTATTTATAAGATCTTTAAAGTAGAGAGAGAGAGAGAGAGACAGAGATAAACATATGCATGTATATATAAATTTCTGAAATAAAAATGCAATAAGAAAATAAAATGAGTAAAAGAAATAGATATATTAACAATTTTATTGGATCGTTTTTATATATTTTTTTTTTTTAAATGTTCGTATTTTTTTTTTTTATTGCATTTTTAAGGCTCATGTGTTTTTTGATGGTATAGAGGTAGGTGAGTATAAATATTATTCATTTCATGTGTTGTTTGTATTACAGTATCTACTACCTTTATATTATTGTCCAGAGATATCAGATATAAAAACTGCACAATTTGAAAAGTTTAAAAAAAATTGTTTTCCTTTCACTTTTAATAAGCCATCAAAAAGTGAAGATTAGGTTTTTCTTTTCTTTTTTTTTTTTTAAACAACATTTAAAAATTAAAACTAAAAATCTGGACAGAGAGATGAACTCCAAAATTAAAAAAAAAAAAAAAAAAAACATAAAAACAAACAAAAGAAGAGGAAAATACGAAAAATTTAAACCCCCCAAAATGAAAACCGAATCTTAAAGTTTATGTTTTTGTTGTTATTTTTTTGTTTCTTCTTATTGTTTTCATATTGAATCTCTTCAACTTGGATGATTTCTGTTGATAGTTTGACATTTGTTTCGACGTAAATGAAGTAACCAAAAATTGTGCATGCAGACTCTTATAAATATTTTTTGGTTGATTGGTTTGGCAAAAACCCGTAAAACAAATCATCAAATTTCAATGAAAACTTGTCGAATTGAAAAATGTTTTATTTATTTTTTTTTATTATTATTATTATTTTGTATTTATTTATCTTTAGATTTCAATCTTTAATAATAATGCTCTTTGGTTTGCAATATTATATTGCTTTTAATATAATAAACTGCTTCTGCTGCTGTAATGACCAATTTTTATTTTTTATTTTTTAATAAAAAACCATACAACGGAAGTCAGATTTTGAATGAAGAGTTTGAGTTCAAATTCTAAATATGGTAATGAACATTTTTTTTTTGATTTTTTATTTAAGATAAAATTCCTGTGACTTGTTAGTTATAATGTTGATAATTGATTTGATTAGAAAAATGTTGAATTTTTTTTTTGTTTTTTTTTTTTTTTTACTAATTTTTGATATTTGTTCAATGATTAATTTGTTGTTTTAGAAATATAATAAAGGACTATGGGCGTACAATGTATGTATATCTTGTAGATGTATAGATGAAGAAAAATTAGGTCAAGTAATTTAAATTAATAAAATATATAAAAATTCCACTGGCTGAATGAAACAAGGAATTAAACTTGTAATTAAAATTTTTATATAAAAAAAGAAAAAAAATAAAACAAACAAAAATTTTCTACTTACCATATTTGGATGGCAAAATTGGAATTTGTTCTTTAATTTGTTGGAAAAATATTAAACTTTGGGATGTGTATTGAATTGAGGCCGATAACAAAATTGTGATATTAAAGAAAGAATGTAGAATGCACGCCTCAGTTTGTCATACTGTCAGATTTTTTGTTATATCTACCTAATAATCAATTATAGTTTATTTTTTATATTTTCTTTTAGAAAATTTTTTCGTAGGGTAAATTAATTGAGAGAGTAGTTGTAATTATTGTGATTGAAGAGAATGTTAATATTATATTTATGTTTTGGAAATGTTTTAAATTGCAGAAGGAAATATTAAGGGCGTAACTTAAAATTGTGTGGAAATTTAATTAATTTAAATAACACATTTTGGGATTACTGTACTTACTGCTAGCTATACTTATTTGCAGGAAATATATCAACAAACAACTTATCTAACATCTTATGTTCTAATACCGAAAATGATCTCAATGGGTTGATTAGAGAAACTTTCCAAGCTTCTTTCTTTGAGCCGATATCGTCTAATGGACTAATTTTGGGTCTAAAAAATGTTAATTCTAGGGCAAATGACATTTTCCAGTAATCTTCTGAAAAATGTTTATTTGAATGTTGTTTGTTATATGTTATACTAGGGGCCCCTGTTGAGTAATTATAATTCAAGTTTAAAGTTTAAGTTTAAGTTTTTCAATCCAAATTTAAAGTTTTTAAAAAAACAGTATTTTACGTACTGACATAGACTTCTCACGATAAAGTACAAATCACTCACTTTTAATAAAAAATTTTGAGGTTAGTAAAGTTTATTTTGGATACATAAATACACCTCCCTCATATACTGATTCGTTTTCTATATATTCCCTATAGTCAGTGGCATTTAATAGATAAAATTACTAAAAATAAAATATTTTTGTAATTAAAGAGTAAATATACATTATACATATTTTTAACCAAAACTATATGATTACTACAAATGAACAAAATATATAAAACAATATATCGAGACACTTAATTAAAAAAATTAATAGAATAAATTTGTTTTAATTAAATATACAAATAATAAGATGTTAAATGACATAAGATAAGATGTTGAAAATGGATATATCTTATTTAAAAGTTTGAATATTATAAAACAAAATAGAAATTTTTTCAACCCGTATGCACATTTTTTTTGTATATACAATTTATTTATGTATTAAAAGTTCATTAAGGAGAAGCGAGATAAAGTGAAAAGGCTTAAGTCTTATCTTAGCGATAGGAAACAAAGAGTCAAATTGACTGGAATTTCGTATACTTCGTATTTTCGTATACTGTGAGTATACCCTCAGGGATCTGTTTTAGGTCCTATCTTGTTCCTAATTTTAATTAATTCCCCATTACAGCAACCTTTTAAACGTAAATAGCCTTTGCTGATAACACTGAATTCTCATACAGTAAAAATAATAACTTGTGGATATTTTTTATGTTTATTAAATTATGACCTGTACCTCATAAGAAAATTGGTTTTATGTACATAGCTTAGTTATTAGTAATAAAGTAAAGATTATGCAATTTGGTAAAAGTAGGTATTCCAGTGATAATTCAATAGTCAATTATCATTCTCCTGTCTGTAAACATTTTTCCATTGATTCCGTCGCTGTGTGGCAACACTTTTGTCCCAAGTTCTTTCTGTAGTAAATCATGTTTTAAGATTGATAGTGTTGTACCTTTTAGGTATGTTGGCCTCGTTCTTGATTTTAAATTAAACTGGGCAGAGCATACTTTTCACCAATATAAATATTTTAAAAAAGTCTTCAGAAATGTCTTCCACCTTAACCTATATTGTTCCATGAAAGTCATGAAAATGGTATACTTTGCTCTTTTCAACTCTAAATTACAATATGAAATTAGCTGCTGGAGGGGCTCTTACTTCAACAAAATTTCTCCTCTATATGGTCTATGTTATGGAATATGCTAATGTTTAGTTTGCATTGTAGGGAATCACTGTGAAGTCTGTGAAGGGGTATTATAGTTCTAGGACACTAATGTATAAATGTATGTGGCTGCTACCATCTTTAAAATTAACCAATTAATTATTGTTAAATATGTGTTGAATGATGAGATGAGTTGAATAAAAATAGTACTCTCTAATTTTGCGTTATTACTATAAATATCATCAATTATATGTAGCAAAAAGGTATATTAACAAAAAATACTCTCTATTTATATGAGTATATTGGTCTAATGTATATTAAAATCTAGCTGATTTCACGGATATTTAGTAAAAGTTGAGTTGAATTATATACTGCTGTTTATTTTGCTAGTAGACTTTAGTGTCATATTATTGGAATTTTTTATACCGCATTGTATAGTTTTGTCTAACCAACATTACGTTAATTTGGTATAATTTAATTCAAATTCAATTCGAATTAGAAAATTGGAGAGAATAAAAGGAAGGCGTGATAAGAAAGAAAATAATGAAAAAAAAAAATATTAATTAGAATGTACCGGAAAAATGTGCAAATATTCTAATATTATTTAGAAAATATGTAAAGATTTTCTACATATTTAGAGAACTGATCCTATAATATAGGTTTGATTTTGTGGTCAGTATACTCTTTTTTGTAAATGAATTTTAATACCAATAGCCAACATGAAATAGAAAGCTACATATCATGTTTTTCTTGCCATCAGTATAGATTTTTCACAGGTATAATTCTTACATTGTCATTTCTTGGGTACTGCAACCAAAATGAGCGCAAATACCACCTGTATTAAGCACTTTAAAAATTATAGAATCGTAAGGTTATTTTTGATAATCAAGCAATTTTACCTGTGGTTTCTTTAATATTTTCTATAAAAGTTCAGGGTTGTACATTGATTATTCAAAACAAAATAAAGAAACAAATATTGCGTTTAATTAGGAGTTGATGAAGGTGGAAGATTTTGAAAAAATAATCAAATACACTTTGTGCAACAATTAATAACACTTCAAAACATCGAGGATTAGTAAATCTAATACAACCTCCTGTGTCCCCTGAATATTAGAGAGTCTTATCAACTTATGACTTTGGTCAGAAAATTTCACGAATTTTATTTGTCTGTACTCAAAACTTTATCATACGATATGAAAGATAAAAACCTAACATTTTAATTATATATAAAAACTAGAACAAGGCTCCGAAATACGCACCCACCTGGCTGGCGTAATCAACAAAAGGGGTCTGGATATTTAAACCATTAGAAAGCTGAGATAGTAAAATGTAGTTAAAAGTATCAAAATAAATTAGCAGATCATCCGAACCACTTATATCATCCCAACCAACAAGGAGTTCTGCAGGACCAAAAATATTGTGAACTAAAAATATTGCTAAAAATATCCTATTGGATTTAATTAATAAATTTCAATAGACAGCAATATTAATTAAATATAAGAGATTTTCATACTAGATACAGGATCTCAAAATTTAATTTATTGTTCCATTAAGAACAAAAAATTTTCAATAAACACACAATTATTAATTTTTGTTAACAAGACCAGTTCAAGGAAATAATATTGTTTTATTTCGTTAGGTCCTTATTTCTAGTCCAATAAAATAAATAATAACATATTATGTGAAAAGCCTTTATGGCTAGTCCTTAATTAAAAGCATTCATCGTTCTTAAGAGTAACCTCAATGCCTATTAAAGCGGCAAATATTGCCAAAAACGACTATAGATTACATCACACTAGTAATGTTGGTGATTTATAAACATATGTTTGGGTTTATTGAACAATTAACTAGAAAGGATATATAGAGCTATTTCAACAAATTGTTGAAATAAATGGAGTAAAATATATATATATATTTTATATATATGTATATATATATGTAAATAAAACTAAAGAAAAATGTACTCCTTGTAACAAAAAACTGTAAATAATAAAGGAAATTCTAAGATGGAGTAAATTTATTATTTGAAGTGGAAATAATTATGGCACCATCTGTACTGTACAATATTACAATTAAAAAAAATTAAAATTTTTAAATCATTTGGATTATTCCATAATGTTGTATTTCTATAGTAAAATTTATCTGGAGGTGATTCCTGGTGTCTTTGAAAAAAATATTATCAAATCGAAAGAGTTGAACGATGCTGAAGATGTTTGAACTACATATATTAACGTATATCACTAACATAATATAGTCTTCAAAATAAACATCTCTAAAAAAAATTGTTTAGAGTGGTTAGCTGAGCTGAACATTTGTTTAACCCTAATTAACCTACGTGTATAAACAAACATGAAGTACTGCGATGTGCTTCTAAGGCACACATAAACATTTTTTAAAGAATTATGAAAAAGAAACCTATTAATAGTAAAAATTTCATTTTATATAAATAATTAATATATGTATATATAATATATCTATAATATTTATATTCAGCAAAATAACATTCGGAGCTATAAAACATATATTATAATTAAACACATATTCAAATAAGGTCGATGAAAGATAAACAAAAAATGTATAGAGTTAACTTTGTATAACATTCTGTTGAAAGTAACGAATTTGGCCTATTATTTTATTATTTTGCATTACAGTTTATTTTAGAAGAACAATAAATTTACAGTAACAATAATAAATTTACACTTGTTGCAAAGAGTTTTATGGCCTACTATTGTAAATCAAACCATTTTTTTAAAATTTCTATATAAAAAAATTATACTTTTCTATAATTTTTCCTACAAAACATCAATATGTGCTTAGCAGGCACGTTGTAGTATTTTATGTTGCATTAAAACGCCTAACACAAAAGTGTACGAACCTTATAAAACCAAAAAAATATATATATTTTTATATAAGTAAAAATAATAGAATACAAGGCACCATATAAACGATAAGAATAAGATTTTAATGAAACTAAATTAAAAATAAATGATATGTGCCTCAAAGGCACGTCGTAGGTTAATTAGGGTTATATAATAATTACTAAAAATAATTTTCAATACAACCACACATGGGGTTCTAATATAAAATATATAAATTTAATAAACAAATATATGATAATTAAAAACTATAAAAATAATATTCAAAAATATATACCAAATAATTACGTTATTATATTATAAAGGCCCACATTCCGAAAAGAAAAAGAACCTATAAATCGGCTTACAGATTTATATGTAGATCGAGTGTTGTATAAATAAATAAATAAAACTGTTTACCTATACTTCAAATACATTCAACGAATAATGATGGAAAATCATTTAACCGAGAAATCTTAAATCTTCAAATTTAACAAAACTGAATTTACAAGACATTCGACTAGAACAAACTTGCGTGAGAGAGATGAACTATCAGCTAACACATAACAATTTTAAATCGACATTGAAAAAAAAACTAATCGAAACCGTAGAAAATGGAAAGTAATGGTAAATAAGGCAACAATACATAATATAAGTAAATAAAAATACTTCAAAAGATTGCAAAAATTTAAAAACTGAAGTATTTACATTTCAAAAATAATTTTTTAATTACATTGTCATTTAATTTTTGTATTTTTTTTTTTGCAAACTTTCCTTTGACCAAAAATTTAATTTTTTTTTTGAATTTTTCCAATTTGCGTCATCATTTTTACTTTTGTGAGAATATAATCCTTGACCAATCGCAACATTACAGCCTCTTTTTTTTTTTTTTTTTTTTTAGTTTTAATACAATTTTTATAGTAATCAAAAACTATGACATAATATAGATAAAATTTATACGAGTATATTATGTAGTGTAATACACGTTACATTTAACCTTCTTATTTCGCAATCACTCATTATCAATGTTTTAACTCGAAATAAATATATATACCTAGTCAAAAAAAAATGCCATCCGCATAAAACACAAATTTTTTTAATAATTTTTTTTTTTTTTTATTGTTGAGTAATTTTGTAAATGTCAAAAGTCATTCAGTTCAATTTTTTATTTTATTTTTATTCTTTTTTTTTTTTTTATTAATATTCAGTGCAAAATTGTATAAAATTATTATTTGATATTATTATCTGCATATCACTTCTTTTTCTCTCTTCTTTCAATTTATGACAGATTTTATTCCATCAAACACCGTCTTTAACAACAACAATAAAACCAAAAAAAAAACGTTTTAAAAACGTAAAATAAAAAAATTTAACTTTGTAGAAATCAAAAAAATCCATAAATGGCTCCAAAAATGAAAATTGCAAATAAAAACAACAACAAAGTTAAACCCAATATTGTTAAAAAAAAAATTATTATTTTTTTGTTTTATTCAGTTTTTATGCTACTACATTTTTGATAAGTTGTTTTTTTTTTCTTCTTCGTTTAGTTCTTTACAATATTCGACCCTCTCACCTGTCTGAATGGTACAATCAGTACAAAAAAAAAAAGAAACAGACCCAATACAAGGCAAAAAAAAAATAAAAAATAAGAGTAATACAATGAAAAGCAAAAAATGTCAAAAACAAAAAAATAACGTAAACTGTAGAAAACTGCGTAACTCTTGTTGCTTCCGACACACTGAATAACACCACCCGTTCGTTACCTGTAAAAAAAAAATATAAAAAAAAAGTTAAAAAAAAACAATCATGAACCTACAACTCATACTTGGACATTATAAAAGTAAGATCTTCAAGTATCATTGAGTATCGCGACCGCGATAAAAAGGAATCCAAAGAATGCCTTAAAAAGTAAATTCCATTTCTTCGTTCAAGATATACGACCGCAACTCATCCAATAAAGAAAAAACACAAAACAACAAAAAAAAAAAATGAAAACAAAACAAACATTAAAAAAAAAATCAATAATCTTTGTTGCAATTCATTGTGTTCCAGGCTGGCAGTCAGTGTCATCCCAACAAGTAGGATTATATCCTTTTAAGATCCAAACTAAGTAACTAACGGTAATGTAATGTAACATCGCGCCAGTTATAAAATATTTTTCGTACTGTCAATACTTCAATTATTAACGTGTCCTCCTCCCTGTTTGTTTTTTTTTATTTTTTTTTATTTTTCTGTTTATGTTTTTTCTTTTTTTTTTGCTTAAATATTTTCGATTGTGAATTTTGTACGCTGATGATTGGAAACGAAATGGTCAAATCGTCATTATTTTATTTTACTTTTAAATAGATACATACATACATTTATACAACTGTGTAAAAAAAATATTTTCCCATGATCATGAAAATGACATTTTTTCTGGAATATTGTTTTGTTTGTTTGTTTCTGTTTGTTTGAAGCTGGGTGATAACAAGAAATGTATGTAAAATTGAATTTACGAATTTGGAAATAAACAATTTCTTGTGTGTGTTATAACAACGTATGTTTTGACACTGTTTATTTTTGATTATTGTTGTTGTTATTGTTTTGAATTTAGGATTATTACCTATTAAAGATTTAGATATTGATGAGAGTGTTTATAGGTATATGTTTTTAGAGAGATATTAAACAATGAGTGGTTTATAAAATAAGTAAAGTCTGTGTTTTATTAATATGTCAATGATTTGGCGATTATATAAGATTGAATGTAAGTTATTTTTTCCGGTTTTCTTTTGTTCTGTATAAGTAGATGAATATATCAGATTAAGATTATACAAAGTTTATTAATATATATTTTAACGAATCTACTTTAGATTCTAGGTTAAACATTTTCTATATTAATAACAAAAATAAAAAAAAATTATTAGACTGTTGATTTTGGTGCAAGAACCGCAATCGCACAACATAATCATTAAATTTATATGATGGTGAAACATATCTATTGAGTTTATTTTTGTTATTTTTTAATATATAAGCATAATTTTTATTTATTTTATTTATTTATTTTTTCTTACTCAAAACAGCTAGCAAAGCTCGTGCAGAGTGCCTATACAGTAATTTATCAATTATCAAAAAGGTTTTTGGCTTATTTTTACTTTGAACCAACTTATTTCCTCTATACACTTTATTTCGGTTGGTAATTCATTGTATTTGTTATATGCAGTGTTATGATAGCTGTACAATTCTAAAATTACACAAGTAGTCTCCTATAATGTACAATCCTAAAATAACGAGTTTTAACTAGAAAGAAAAATAAAATGATAGCATCTATGTCAGAATATCAAATTTAGGTGAAAGCTATTCAAGAATAAATAAAACAACAGTGATGACAATGTTTGCAATAATTCTGAACACTTTATTGACAACGTTAGACAAATCCAGTTTCAATATAGAAAATTTTTAAATTAAGGCGAATCAAAAATAATGCCGAATGTTTTGGTTAAAACGTTAGATCGGAGCTTTCTACTGAGCATATATCCATACTTACAAAGTAAAAGAGAAAGAAATATTCAACATTACAATGTTTTCAACGATGTTCAATGTATGCACTGCTGAGATGTTCTGATGCACTCAATTAAAATATTTTAATGTAATATTGAAAGTCTATCTCCTCCAATTTTGATTGTATAAGTAATTTACATGTTGTAGAAGTCGCAATTTCATGGTGAATGGTGAATGGTGAATGGTGAATGGTGAATGGTGAATGGTGAATGGTGAATGGTGAATGGTGAATGGTGTATGGTGAATGGTGAATGGTGAATGGTGAATGGTGAATGGTGAATGGTGAATGATGAATGGTGCATGGTGCATCGTGCATGGTGCATGGGGTATGGTGAATGGTGAATGGGGAATGGTGAATGGTGGAGCTTACCATTGAAAACGTGCGGAAAACGTGCCGCTCGAAGATTATTATTCACCTTCACTTTATGTTTGTATGATTGAAAACGCATGAATAAATTTTATTACGAAATTTTTCGAAATTAAATGACAGTTGTCAAAATTAATTTTTTGGTATAATAATATTACATTTTTATATTATTATACTAAAAAATTAATTTAGTTAACTACAAAACAGATACATACATATTAATAATTTGTTTATCTTTTTTATTTAATCAAATATAAAAATAAAGTGCTAAGAAATTATCATATTGCATCGGTCATTGAAATAGGTAAGAAATTTATGGCATTATTCTATAAGTAAGAAATTTATAATTAAGTTTTGCCGTTTGCAAATGTGAGAAATAATTTTTATTTTCTCCTAATCATAAAAATTTATATTTAAATTAATATTTTAAAAAGTTTAATAGAAGAAAATACATCTTAAATTTTTCCATTGAAACTATTAAATGTTAAAAATTACTTACATTTTTAAATAATTAAATTTCCAAACTTTAGCACAACACCACGTTTCACTTTTATTCAACAAAGTGGTTTCGAGCGTTTTCATCATATGAAAAAGACATTTTCGAAAAATCGTTTACAATACGTTTGTCGAGCGTTTTCAATCATACCAAAGCACAACGTTTGATGAAATGTTTCCGTTATAGTTTTCCATACGTCTTCAATCATAAGCCCCGGTGAATGGTGAATAGTGAATTATGCATGTTACATTGTGTATGGTATGCAGTGCATTGTGAATTTTGAGTGTTACATGGTGTATGGTGGATGGTGATTATTTTAAAGAATAAATGAATTGTATACGTCCCATAGTTCATGTTATTTGGTAAATACTGAATATTACATGATGCATAATGTGTTTTGCTTTATATCCAGTATAACAAACAACGTTCGAAAATCGTCTTTTAAAACATAACTTTTTCTCAATTGAAAAATTATAAAAAATTTCAATTTCATTTTGTCCTTCATTGAATACACTTTTATTAATTTTAAAAAACTAAATGCTTAAAGTCCTTTATTATTATTATTATATTTTTTTTTTGTATTTCTTAAACAGTTTGTTATTAATATTATTATAATTAATTTAATTTTTTTAAAATGATTTAATAATAGTTTTCTGATCAATAAAAATCATATAATTATCTTATTCTCTCATCGTTTATTTTGGAAATTTGTTGAAAAAAACGAAGAAAAATAATAAAAATATAACAACGTACAACGATACAATTAACGAAGTTAACTCTTTGTTGCAATATTGTAAACACATACATTTTGATGGGAAAGTTATTAATTTGCTTAAATATTGGGTCCATTTTTTTTTTGTTTATATGAGAACAAGTTACATTTATGTGACTTAAATCATTAAATTTGTCGCTTAACTTTCTTTAAGGTATTTTAAAGGGTCTTTTAAGAGCTTATTTTTAAATTTTATATAACTGTATTTTTCTCTATTTTTAGGTAAAGAATATTTTATGAATGTCACTTAAATTTAGGTTTAGGTCGGTAATACCATTTGATTTTTGTTCTCGAAAGATAGATTGAATGTAGATTTTGTCTCAACATTCATAAAAATTTTGTTTTATTCAAGTTTAATTTTCTTCGTTAGGAAAATGGATTTATACGAATACAATTAAATTTTATCTAGTATATAAGGGAATTTAAAAGAACAATAAAAAAAATCGGCTTTAAATTTTTTTTACATTTAGAATCACATTTTTTCACAATAGAGATATTGAAATAGCCAGTAGGAGTGAACATAAAGCATTTAAGAATCTCAAATACTGAACACTTCTATTTAATGGCTTACGTATTATACACCATGTACTATGCCACATGAGAAATTAATGCTAGACTATACACCACGAAACATTCACATTTCATCATTTGCTATGTACCATGTACCATGCACCATGCACCATGCACAATACATTTGTACCGTTCATCTTGTATACATCCTGCATGTACCAAAACCATTACTTTAGACACATAATTGATTGATTTTGAAAGAAAATCTACTTTGAGCTGTACTTCCCTTTCTATATGTATACAATACATTCTCCTTGTTAAATTAACAAAAACAAGAAATTTTAAAGATACATAGTAAATATTTGCTTTGTTTGTTGCTTAAAAGTCGACCATAGAAGCTGAAGTCTACTACTTGTTCACCAGCATTTAAGTGTAGAGTTGTCCCACTATTACCATGCGATACATTCATTTATCATTCTTATAACATTCTTTGATTATACTTACTCTTCCTCTATATCCTCCCACTTCACAACCTTTTTTAATTCTTTCTCTCACTCGCTTCTTCGTTTGGTTTATGATCGACCTTTAAAGTCCTCTTTATATCGCCAAATATGTCTGCATCATACAATTTTGATACTAAATTCAAGTTTTGCTGTTTACACTCATATTTTTGTTTTTCATAGATAACATATCTGAGAAACGCCGAGACAGTACTCAATTTGATAAATTTCAATCTAAGACTGACTAATCTACCTGATTTATCTAGAGAAACCAAAATATGAGAGTTAGCTGTCTAACTTGAATTTAATATAAAAACTATATGAAGCGAGATTTTTTTTTGTTAGATCTCTTGATAAAGTAAATATGAAACGACAATCACTTGTTCAATGCATTTATTTATAACTAGTAGTTTATATCTCAAAAGTGTTCCATATCGTAATATAGATTTCATTTTGTTGATAATGAAATTTCAATGTAGAATTGTTTAGTTGATGAATTAATACCGCACAGTAACGCAACACAAACGTAACGCTTTATATTGATACTTGTATATTATAATATATGAATTGGGTATTGCCAATTTTAAACCGTAGGTTAAAGATTTGACTTTAATTTCATTCATGACTATATGTTGACCCGATTGGACTGAAATATATCTAACTTTCTACCTTGTACGATAACTGTTTATTAATGATCCCAAATGCTTAACCGAAGCTCACTGTAGATTGTATACCGATAATGCTCAACTTTACATTAGTGGTCCACCTTTTAATATTGACAGTTATATAGCAAAATTTAATGATGAACTTGATGCAGTTGCCATTCTAAATCTAAAGCTAGGGTAATTTACGTTAGAAGCATTGATACTATATTTCTTCCTAAAGTCAAACTTAACTATTCTGTAGTGAAGTATGTCAATATGATTAAAAACTTGGGTATTATTTTCAATAAAACATTCACTTTGCAGCATGACCACATTAATTTTATTTCTCAAAGTGTTTATCCCTTTCAGACCCAAAGCTAAAATTTAGCTTCGATTTGTTTTACCTAAGCAACTACAATTAAATACATAACTAATGAACTTAATATTATTTTCTACATAATTGAACAGAAAGCAGGATTAATCGAAATTGACATATCAATTATTATGCCGTATAGATTCATTTCATCACATCCTACAATCGCTTAAGGTAGGTCTAAAAGGGTTATTCAATACTTCGTAAGCTATGGAAGTTCTCTCTCTTATTGATGAATCTGTAGAAAAAAAGCTTGTGATGTTTTTGGTTCTTTCAATCTTTGACGTTCTTTCTTGTTTTTTTTTCGCTTTTTATCGCTTTTTATCGCTTTTAATTATTTATTTGTTTTTATTTATTTAAGTATTATTATATTTTTGATTTATAAATTTTTATTTTTTATTTTAAGTTTTGTTAATTTTCAACATTGAGTGTTAAATTATTATTTTAGTTTTTTTGGAAATATATATTTCCCGTTCTTACTTATTTTTTTTATATTTTATCCATATTTTTGTCACTAACTTTTTTTTTTTTTGTCGTCAGCTGTGAGGAATAATGCATTGTTTTAATAATGATCAAATCACAGTAATATCCTATAGTTATTTAAATCAACTATATATTTTTTTGTTTTCTTTTTTCTTTAACATTAAATTTATACATATAATATGATATATTATTAATTAATTTTTTATAATTTATAACAATTATATTAAGTTTTTTTAGTTTTTGATATTTTTTTTTTTTTTTTTTGCATAAAAAAATAAAATCTAATTTAATATTTTTATAAGATGTTGTGAAAAGTTTGAGTAGCTCGCTTTTGAATAATAACTTAAGGATATTATATTGTTGATGCTATTATAACTGCATAATAATCTGTCTACTTAAACAATATTCATTTTTTGACAATATTTTTCTTTTAACGATGTTATACATTCCACATAATATTATGTACCTAGTAGGCACTTATATATAGTATTTTATAAGGAAATTTTTTATTTAAAAAGACCTGTGCTCTACAATATTTTAATGATATAATGTATATGAAATATTTAAAATCATAAATTATCAAATTTAAATTTAATAATTTTGTTGCAAAAAACAAAAGATGGGTCCACTGAGAAGAAGGTATCAATTTACATTAATTGTGACATTAAAATAAAAATTTTGAATTTTAATTTCTGTTTTTTGTATGAAATTTCCTTATTAAAATTCATGACAAGTTCAGAATGTGTTATTTTTTATTTTTTTGTTTTTTATTCTCTTTTTGGACCTCAAACTATCACTTATATTATTACATATATTATAATGTTCAATATATTTTTTTTATTCAATGCAGGTATCCTTTAAATTTTTTCTTTTTTTTTTATATAGTTTTTATGATTTTAACGTGTTGAAATTTTTTAAGTCATCTTTCATATTTAACAGAATCGATTTGCATTCATAATGTTTAATGAAATGATGACCACTACTGTATTTTATTTTTTGTGTTAGTGTCAGCCAAGACAGAAAAATAAAAACGAAACAAAAACGTTTTTAACAAGATTGACGAACAAAGTGATATTATGTATATTGGATATTAGGACCAGCTTTATGATATCGAGCCATTCGCATTTCTAATAAAAATATACCAAAAATAATATTTACATCAATTGCAATTAGATAGATTGGCCTCAATTACAAACTTCAAAAAAAAGAAAAAACAATTGTTTCAATAAAGAAAGGAGTCTAAATTTATTATTTAATTTCTTTTTAAACTTATATGCAGATAGAAATAGGTCGATAATATATACGTTTTTTCTAGAAAAACAATTTTTGTTGGGATTCTATGTTTAGGGGATTTTAAACTTAAAGATTTTGTAATTGCAAAATTTTAAATTTGTGTTTCGGGATTCGGATCAAGGGTAAACAAATTCGTGCTCAATTATTTATATTTTATCAGTTTATTTCAATTTGTGTAAACCAACAAACTATTGCAAACATTGTACAAAGATAAGTGTACAAAGATAAGTGTACAAATCTGGCTCTTTGTAGTAGCTTGCGGGAGTTACAATATGCCACCGCGGATGGGTTGCGATTGTTAGATAAAGTATAGACATTGAAGTGTAATTTGTAAGATGTTGTTTGTTGAATATACTTTTTTTTTTCAGATAGGAGAAAATCATCAAAAGGGTCTTCGTTTATCGTTCTATTTTTCGGGGGCGAACGAAGTCAAGGACTTTGTCGACTTTAACGCACTAAAAACTACTATCCTTTTGTTTATATTAAAACTAGTCTTCAGACTAATCATTAATACCGTTTGGCTGTGTTACTTCAGATATTGATCAATCAAAATCCCATTAGAAATTATTGAGAGATAAAGGATTTTTTCCTAACACAGTTTGAAATGTTTCGTCCGTTTAAGACGTCTAAGAAAGTTTTGACTGTCAGCTAAGCGTAAAATTTCGGTATTAATATGTTGAGAAAGACGAATTTTATGGTGTATTGCCAGTTTTTTGATTTCGTCTTTTATGATAGAGATATTAAGATATTTATGAATGTCAGCATTGCGAACATACCAGGGAGCATTGACAAAGTTTCACAACACTTTGTTTTGGAACGTTTGAATAATTTGAATATGAATTGTTTAGCAATTGAATATACAAAGATTTTAATTTTTCAGAAATGAAATCATTTTAATTTTTTCTTAAGAACTTTAAAAGATAAATTTGACTTGGAGTAAATTCTATTAATTTTAAACAATTGAATTTCACTAACTTTATTTAATCTTTCTAAACGAAAATAGCGATAGTTTATAACGATTGTGCTTATGTTTTATTCAAAGCTTACAAAATCTAAAAAGTTGAAAGGTCAAATTAAATTGATTTGATGCCATTGAATGTTCTGTCTTACATGACTGCTAGAAACTTTGTTTTTAGTCTGCTAGTTAGAGGAATGTTTTGCAAACCTCTCACCAAAGGATTAGGATGTTGAACCAGTCTGGTTGCGTATCTGTTTTAACATTTTTTAACAACTTCTTCTGTAACCAAGGTAATATCCAAATCTTAATGTAGGCTAATATTTCTAAGATACCAAGAAGGGGTTTGGGTTATGATACGTTAAATTTTTGATTGCATTCTTTGAGTTGTTTTGATGTGGTTAGCAGACGTATTTTTCAATAACCGACACGTATAGGACCAGATTGCTTTCAGAGTGATTTTGTACAGCATCACTTTGTATTTCAAATCTAGTGTAGAATTTTTCCCAATAAGCTAATAAATGTTAAATGCATCTTTAATTTTTTTTTTTCGCTCTTTTTTGTTTGTGAACTTGGATGTGCTTATTCCAAGTTCTGACTTTTGACTTCTACTAGTTGCTGCTAATTCCAAATTATGTTTTTTGAACGACTTTTTAAACTTCCCAAAGAATGTTGAGTGTGTTGAACAATCTAGTTATTCAGTTCGATACGGTGAAGTTTCTTCCTTATCATTAGGTCTATGATTTCTTCATTATATCTATTTTTTTTTTGCCATGCCTTTTGTATAGCGCCTTTGTTTTTCAAAGTTAGACTTTGATAATGGTATTGTTACTAAAGTGTTGATCATTGTATGGTATCCTGCCCTTTCTTGTCCATGTGGGTGATTTGTCTCAATGAAGAAGGTTCGTTGGGTCTTTTATGTAGATATGAAACTTTATGTTTTATTTTTATGTATTTCCTCTTAATAGTTTCCAGTTTCCATGCATTTTGTTCAGTTCAACTATAATTTGATGTCTATTTTATCCTTTACTACTGCAATGATATTGTCTACGTATCGCACCCAAATTCTCGGCATTCAATTAAATTTCCCATTTGTGGAAACAATTAAATTATTTTTTATGTTTCTCCAATAAAAATACTAAGCATGAAAAACTAATTATTGGTCATAGTTAAAAGCGTGGATAGCCGCGTGTATTGTATTTTGTATTACTAAATGAAACAACGTATGGAGGGATGTATGGTTAAATAAATGCAAGAAATATGTAAACTTATCTTGATTTAGAAAATTTATCAATTGATTTAGTTAATTTTTTGGTATTTACTCCAATGAAAAACTTTCGCTTATATTTCTAGAAATCTGGATTATATCCTATATTATAATTAGGATGGCATATTTATTCAATTCTATAATTATTTTTTTTTTACTTTACCTGTAATATAAAAACTGAGGCGAGTCTTAATATGTTGATAATATTATCTTCCTTTATTGTTATACATTAGACAAACATTTCACATATTGAGTATAGTATGCGAAATAGAGAAGGAAGAGTGTACAATTAACGTAATGTCAGCTATTGATTAATTTCTCTATGGAAAGGTTTGTACGGTACATCAGTACCTCAGAGAGAATTTATATAACGTTAGTAATTTGTATTTTTATGGTAAATAAAAGATATAAAGGTATTAGACCATTTTATATTCCGATACTCGCGTATTTTATGTTTTAGTAAATTATTGAAGTATTGTAATTGAGCATCAAAAATTACATTACGACTGCGCATCCACTTTCTTATAACACTGTTTCTATGCCTGATTATATTTACTATATAGTTATAGGTAACTTTTCGGTGTATTGTTTGACTATTTTCCTGGGTAGAGCCTGCAATACAGGCTTTATTATTAATATTTAATTTACTTTTGAGAAATTTCTGATACAAATACATTGAAATGCATTGTTCAAATCCAAATAAGTACGATTATTTGCAATAGTTTGCTTGCTACCGTTTAATATAACCGGCAAGTGGTCACATGACAGATCATGAATCTTAATAGGTTGGGATCAATATTCGGGTATATTAAATAAAATATCTAGTGTAGAAGGTAGTGAATCACTATTAGAAGGCATATAGGTATGATCAAGTGGATATGGCAATGTGAACCTATCACAACCCACCTATCCCAACTATTAGCCTAAGAGCAACTCCACAATTTATGTGCCGAAAATTTATACTATATTTATAAATATTGAAGGCTCAATTTCTTATGTTTAATTTTTTTTTTTTCAATTATATTATTTTACAACATATTTTGAATTATTTTTGTTTTCACAGTAAAACTAAAATACTTTTGGTATTTTCAAATTTTACATTAATTATTGAAGTCTTAAAATTACACTTATTATATTCAAAAGATAAATTTAGTTCATATCGAATAAAGATTTTAAACCCAATATAATCTCTTCTTTATAGTTTGTTAACTCTTTCAGGGCCAAGGGGTCAAATAAAGTGAAGAGTAAACATTTTTTATTTCCATTTTGTTTAATTCATTCTTTTGAAACTAAAAATAAAAAATATATACATATATCCTTAAAGAATCCTGTGTAAGGACGTGGTATAAAAACCATACCACCGCCCCAATAAAGATGCATTTACTGACGAAAATCATTAAATTAACTTTTAGTCTTGCTCAAACACAAAGGAATTCAACATTACAGTTGTCATAAAATGTATGCATTTACCACGAATACATCGAGAAAGTGAAAGAAAATTCGATCCCACCATTTTTTACTTTTCCTATCGATCTCATAATATTTTTTTAATTGATAGAATTTGTCATTATTATTCACATGCTGATTATAATCAGCTATTATCTGCGGTCATGTAACCTCTTCCTGAGTTCCGTTAACTTTTCGCCTCAGAACTGTCGTTAGCTTAGATGGATCATGAAAATTAGACAATACAATGACTGCTTGATAATGACAATTTGTCTTTCCACTTCAGAAATAGTAACCCAGAATCGCTTGTGCGCCAGTCATATACTCCCCGGATAATTTATTACCAGTCTTCAAATCTGATGGATCTGGTTCTTCGTCAAGTAAAAAATTGATATAATTTTGTAAAACATTTTCTTTATTTATATCGTCACTGAAAGCAGAACAAATATATTCAAGATCAGGTGGTATTTCTGGGATCTCTTCATCATCCATCAATGTACACTTCAGTACTTCTTTCTCTGACAATGATTTTTTATTCATTATGTTCTAATCATTCGAAAAATTATTTATATTATCAGTATAAGTTCACTTTTATTGTGAAAAAAAAGTTACTTACCGTTTACCGGTATAAAATTTATACCACTTTATTCAAACACAAAATATTTAATACTTCGAATATGTGCGGTGTTATTAAAACTTTTAATTTTCTGCACTAAATTTTACCAAAACTCAACTGGACGTTCCATTGTACAATTTTTAATGAAGTTTATAATATTTACAGACATTATAATAGAAAAAACAACAAAAAATCGAAGATAAATAAAATTAGTCTGAAAAAAATTGAATCCGTTATTTTATGTCTCAACTTGACCTAGTACAGACTATCAGATGTTCTTTTTTATTTTTGTCATACGCGGTAGATAGAAGTATAATGAAATTGGTCGTAGAAATGTATATAAATGATAATATTGAAAGATAAGACATACCATATACCATCGCACTTGAAAGAGTTAAAATAAAATGTAATATTGCAAAGATGTAACATCACCTACTATACGTGAGAAGCTTCACGTCAGTAATTAAAGGTTAACTTGGAAGCTATCAACTGTCTTGTTAATTCAAAAAATGATTAAAAATAAATTTTATTTTATAAAATCTATTTTTTAAAACCATAGGATATGACCATTATACATAATTTGACTTTTTATTGCAACAAATTTATTATCAAAGAATTTTAAAATTTTAAACCTTCGAAAAAATGTCCCTCTAAATTAAATACACTATAATAACAATAACTATAACAAAAAAAAAAGTGGTGAAACATTATTGCCTAAAGCATCCGATAAAGGATCCCGAAATACACAACAAAAACTAAAAAAGATAACAACGACAGAAATTTTATATTATCATAATTACAAAAAAAATTAATTGCTTCATTTAGTTTTAAGTTCATCCTAATGGCATTCTCATGAAGGCCAATAAATTTATTAAAAAAAAAAACAAAACAACAACAAAGAATAAAATGTAAGTTATCTCAAGTCTACAAAAACTAAAAAAAAAATATATTTTCTCAAGTCCATTTTATGAATTGAGGTTTACAGATCCTTTACTTAATAACCGAAAGTATTTTGCAACTAAAAAAAAACCAAATTTTCATAAATTACCTCATCAACGTTACGTGTTTATTAAGCAAAGACAAGAAAAAAGGGAAAATGGATCGCTAACAATAATGATACGGGTGCTTTATTTTATTATTTTTTAGTACTAGATATTTGCCAAATTTGTGTAAGCAATCTATGTAAATGGATATATATATATATCTATATATATATATATATAAATATATATATATTTTGATGTTTTTCATAATTGGAACAAAATTTTCAAAATTATCTGATTATTTTGTTTTACAAGGCGGCCTAAATATTCACTTTTATAGTTGTTACACCAGCATTCTGTCTGTATAATCAATATTGATAACTTACTTTGGATCATTGTCAACTTGAAAAAGAATTATTTTTACTTAAATAAAATCGCAGAAAGTATATATAGAAAGTAGACGGTTGCAGTATAGAAAAATTAAAAATTTTGTTCAAACCTAAAAATATTTCAAGCTTCAAAAAGCTAAAATTAGAATCTGAATAATTTCAATCTGCAAATTAAATGAAAATTTCAGGAAATTTTTATTTTTATTAATATGTAGGTAGGTAAAGCTTCATTATTTTACAATTTGTACAATTCTGTATAATAATTAAATTTGAATGATGTTTTAAATAATTTGACGTATCTCGCTCCCTGTGCTAATGCTAAATTTCAGTGTAAATTTAAGTAATATTATATAGTTGCAGATTTAGTATATTCAACTAATTGAAACTAATTGTTCTTAAGTATTCCAACAAAATCAATATCGCTGTTGCATACTTTCCGGAATGAGCAATAAAACTTCTCCCAAAACTCCTACAATAGTGTTCGTCTATATATGCAAAGTTTGGAACAAAAAATTCTTAACCTCGGATGGGTTTGAGAATTTGTGTATTCTAATATTACATCCCTATATATAGATTCTGTCATGTATCAGTGTTTCAATTTTTACTGCTGGTTATTATCAATTAAGTGCTGGGTTTGGGGTAACAATTATTGCATTATGTAGAATCTTATTTTGGAATTGTTTCATAATTTCAGTATTACTTTTGGTAATAACTTCCCACAGTTGATAATCGTAACAAATTTGTTACAAAATTAAGTTGTATACCAGAGCCTAATTTTCAAAGAATACGCGAAACTCTTTGTGTACTAGGGTATATTACAAGTTATTTCTTTTTGTACTCCAAATATTTTCTTGAATCTAAAAGCTTATTAAAAAAATAGCCCAAAGTATATTAATTTGTACCACTTGGTCTTAATGGTTATATAGGTGTAAATTTTAACTCATTCACACTGATTTCAACTTGTGTCATAATTGAAGCAAATCTAAATTCTTTTAAAGCTCGAATTTTATCAAAACAGAATCGCTTTTAGAAGCTATAATCGCAGTGTCAAATATTGATCTTTCCAATTTAACTTCTTGAACAGTTCAAAGACCAGCCATATAAACAAGATTACAGTAATGAGCTTTAAGAAGAGCTTCAGGATAAATAGACAGCAAGTTAAACTTATTTGCCCGTGAAATCCCTAATTGCTAAATTCGCTGATACAAAGTGCTCAACTCAGAACGTTTTTCCCTTGAATCTTATCAATTACGAAATTCTTTCTTTAAACAAAATCTCCAATTACAAAATGCCAAAAATACGACAGAATTATATTCAAAACCCCTCAAAATATCTTAAAATAAAAATTGTTCTTCTAAAAAAAGCATTTGTATACCTGTTTTTGCTGATAGCGAGTAAACGCAGGCGGTGTGCTGTGAAAAAGTACTCTTAAAAATATAGAAATAAAATAAATTAGATTTTTAAAGTTGGAGGCGCACTTTATTTGTGGCAACAACCTTTTTTCCACAATTTTGCATTTTGGGAACTTTGAAATTAGGGATTTTTTGAGCTTGGAAATAAGGCTCTCTCTTCAGAAAATGTAAATGGATTTTGACGTAAAAGAATCTATTTTGGAAATAGCTTTTTTAAATTGCTTAATTTTTAATTTAATTTTATTTATTGATATAGGAGGACTCATCAAGAGCTTGAGTATTGCACAACAAGAAGACATAAATATTTTCAGGAATACACATCGATAATTTCTGAAATTGACATTAAACTGTATCAAGGACATAATACTAGCAATATTTGTAAGCTAACAAACGGGGAAGTACAATAGATCTTAAGAGGTCGCAGTTACATAGAACTCCCCATCAATCAAAAAGAAAGATGCTGGACAACAAAATAACAACATCCGAAGCATGGTAGGTAGGTAGGTAGGTAGGTAGGTAGGCCAACAGTATACGCCGACACACTTAGACCGATAAGGTCCATTGTGATACCACGGGAACTTTCCTCGCGAAAGACTCTACTAGTTGAGCCAATTTGAGCTTTTAACGAAGCGGTGGAGATTTTCGATATTAGTGCTTTCAAGGTCACGCAGCGAGTCCAGAAAGAAGGGAAGGGTTTTGTTTTATGGTAGAAATCAGGACAGGAACACAGAAGGTGTTGGACAGTTCCATCCTCCTTCTTCTCTCTACACGTTCTGCAAAAGTCGTTTGAGGGGAGTCCCAGTGTTTTGGCATGTTTACCAATCAGAGAATGACACGTAATGAGCCATACCGTAGTGCTAATGTCACACATTTTAGGTTAAGCGATCGCTTCAGGTTCACCATAGACCAGATTTACTTGGTGATGTTGCAGTCTGATCTAACTGACCATCTGCAGTTTGAAGTTTTTATTGCATCTTTGCGAAGCAATAAATTACAGTTAGTCCAGATTGCTCCTTTCCGGAAGAATTTCTAATAGAGTACAGGAATATCACTGTATCCTGACACCCATTGTGACAATATGTTGAGCCTAAGTTCCAGTAATTGATAATAAAAAAAACATCCGAAACATAGTAATTTAAAAAATTTATAGCAGTCCCTGTAGGCTTATTATCATAGAAATTATAATATTATGTAATTCAATTTCACATTCACTGCTTCTGTCTGAAGCCTTAGAGGTACATTTATTATCTATATTAAAAAAATGTTTCTTATGTACAGTATGTAATTTCAGTTTTCTAATCTTAAGAAAATATACATGTACTCCTTTGAAACACCCTGTTCCCATTTTTTGTTTTTTTCTTTCTTATTTTATATATATTTTTAGTTAATATTATACTTTGTTTGGTGATGCTATTTTTAAGGTGTTATTTTTTAATTTTATAAAGTCAAACAAAATTTAATAATTTAACTTTTATTGTCCTGTTATTTTTGTTATTGTTTTGATTGTGTGGTGGCTGAATGCATATTAAATCATTTCTATAAGAAGATATCAACAAGTTGTAATTCACACCTTCCGGCAACCCTTCATGTATTATATATTTTTTAATATTTTACCTTTGTTTTTATAATTTTTTTATTGCTTGTTTATTATTTTTGTTTTTATTTTATTTTTTATATATTTAATTTTAATTTTTTAACCATAGGGTGCCTGTCGCCTCTAATCTTTATATAAAATTTATGATCTTGCAGTGTATAAAAGCGATACACTATTAACAACACAGGTATGGTTTGTTAATGAACATGTATGTATGTGTGTGAACAATAATATTACATGTAATTTTTTTTATTGATTTTAGTATTATAGTAGCGAACCAGATAAACACTGTGTTATCTCATATGAGTCTATATAATATATTTTTATCCATTTTCTTCTCAACCAAACCATAATATTATAATAAAAGACAAGTTTGTATAGAGAGGTGTTAAATGGTTGAAAGAAATGGTTGGATATTTTCAAAAAAAAAATCTTTCGAAGCTTTACAGGTGACAGAATCATTATATTCACTTACATTTTGGTTAAAGTGTATTTAAAATCAAATTTCAGGGTCATTATATTTTGGTTTAATGGTTATTTTTTTTTTGTTTTCCTTTCCTGAATTAATTTTCAATTTAAATCTGATCTGAAAAGTGGTAATCCCCCAAAAATTATAATTTAGTTTTATTGAAGCAAAAAAAAAAAAAAAAATTAAAAAGTAAAATTGTATTGCAAAGTTGATTTAATCCAAATTTAAAAAATTACATTACATATTTTTATTTATAGTTGTTGATAATGAGGATTTCTTTTCTTTAAACCACAATCTGACTTTGACTATATAAATTGTGGTAAAGATGATATGATGGACCTATATTTTATTTGACTTACATATTTTTGGTATTTTATGCTGTCCTAATTATTTGTTGTTAAGCAAAGAGAATTGAAATGACATTAATGGGTATTTTAAAATATATTATGCAGTTGCATTTGTGCAATTAGCAAAAAATGTGAAACAGAGACACGCACTGCACTGTTTTACATATATTATGCAAAAAAAAAAAAAAAAATTAATTATGTGACATATTTAACTTCTGTATAGAGCAGAACATGACTTTTTGCTGTAATTTTAAATGACATTAATACAATGTTAAGTTTGCTGCTAAATGGTTTTTCTCATGAAACATAGTATACTCTATACCACATATACCAAGGTTTATATAGGGTAAAACTCATGAGAGATAAAAGATATATAATGCAAATTTGTTCTACGTTAAAAGATTGTGAATATGAAATTTCATATATTTTCCATCCATTTAAAGTTCATTAATTATAAACGTCTAAACTGAAGACAAACATATTGGTCTGCGGAGTCAAACAGGCTACTTCTTTTTTTTTTTAATAAAATTCAATTCTTCGTTATTTTGTTAGTGTATACAGTTTCTTCAAGGCAATAGTGTTTGCCGAAAATATGGTAACCTACGGCAGTTCATTGAAACATTTTATACTTCTTACTTATGACCCGAAATACATTTTACTTAATATAGTCTAAGTTCACAAATAATGCATAGCTACAGCCTAATTTCATGAATAATGCATTGAATATCACCCTTTAGAATTTTAATTATTATGACAGTTATTTGGATACGTTATTTCGTTCTTCAAGAGACCCAATTTGTTCAAATTACGTTAATAAATTCTCATTTCCGGTATATTCCATGTTTTTTTGTTCTTTTGGTATAGTAAATTTTTATTAATTAATAGTGCTGTATATGAAAATGGTATAATATGACAAATGATACAAACTGTACTATGATGTATGATAAGTGAGATAGACTAACAATTACACATGTCGTAAATGAGTATTGTCACTGTCTAATGAAAACTGTCACACAAAAAAAAGCTGGTCTCTTATTGAACTTTATTGAATTCATGGTAAAAAAAAGTAGGTACAATCTATGAAATTAACATTTTCTTTAGATGCTGGTCTTTGGAACTAAATCGAATTTTTAATAAAGCTATTAAAAATGGACATTCGTTTAGCAGTACAGAGCAGGGCAATTGTTCCTGATGGCTAGTCATTGAACATGCAATTGCAAAATTGTTATTTATTGAGCAGGTAAAAGGGAAAGAAGAAAAACGCCTTCGACTCAAAACTATATAGGTATACTGTTTTATCTGACACAACAATTTGAGTTATTATAGCAAAATAAGACATACAATATTACCAAACTTGGGAGAATACAAAGAGCGGCAGGAATTAGAATCACAGGTGCTTTTCGCTCATGAAAATGCTGCCAGACACAACCGATTATATCACTCTTAAACTGAATTTCAACAAAAAACCTAAAGTAGGTTTTCCTGCCAGGGCCGATTGGAAGCGGGGTTTAAAGAAAAGGGAAAATGATATTGGAATTTTCACTGATGGATCGAAAATGAGCTGCGGAGTATGTGCAGGAATTTTCTCAGAAGATCTAAAAACATCAAAATCTTATGGCCTCCCTAAATACGCTAGTGTCTTTCAAGGAAAACTGCTTGCAATTAGGGAAGCGTTTAAAATCACATTCATACGACCAAAACAAAAATCACCATCTTCACGGATAGTCAAGCCGGTATCAAAGCGCTTTGGTGGCAGACACTATCTGCTCTTGCTTGGATAACCGATTCTCGCTCTCTCTACTATGGGTTGCTGGTCACAGTAACATAAATGGAAATGAGAGAGCCGATGAACTGGCAAGGCAAGGTTCTAATCTCGACAGGCCTCTTGAGGAAGACATTCGCTGTCCAATGAGAGTCGTCAAGGAGTGCATCCATTCATTCTTTCTGGCCAGAGCAAATGAAAGGTGACAAAAACTAAATACCTGTGCAACCTCGAAGACAACATGGCCCGGGTATAATATCAATAAAACCAAACAACTCTTAACCAGGTCCCGTACTAATATAGCAAGAGTAGTGTCCATTAGTATGGGTCATTGGCGCATACGCTCCCAAGCTAGGTATTCCTTTCGATTCCCACTGTCGCAGTTGCAAGGATGAGAATGAAGCAGAAACTCTTCAACACTTCCTTTGCAGCTGCCCAGCACTAGCTAGAGTCAGACTCCGGATTTTAGGTGAGGCTTTCCCCAACATTATAGGTTAGCAAAATAGGAGATCTGATCAACCACTCACACAGGGTGGCTATAGTACTGAGTCTATGGGGAGAGTGAAGATGAGAGAACAACCACCTATAACAACCAAGAACAAGAAATAGGTCATTCGAGCCGTGGTATCAAAAAGGTACAATTAAGTGCTAATTGGTTTTCTAGAAGTAGTTGGAATGGCCACTTCTATCTACCTACCTAACATTCAGTAATGGATAGTCGCTAAAGAGAAAAATTGGATATGTCATAAAAACTCCATACAGATATAGATTTAATATGTTCTAGATTAGATTAGATTAGATGTATATATATAAAGAATAGGAGCGAAATAGTCAACCCCCCCCCCCTGATTACCGCAGCTGGTAATAACATATATCTGCATTATTACCGCAGCTGTAAATGAACTTATGGTGGTAACCCGTAACAACTTGTTCCTTAAGACTACCTAATTTCATTATCATACACTGAATATTCTTCAGTGCTACACTGCGCAGTTCCCACTCAGAAAGCGCTGTTTGTAGATGCTGAATTCTACTGCTACTGAGTCCTTCATATTCACACATGACCTATAGTTATTATTCCTATCATGATGACCATATTATGTTTCCTATTGAAGCTTAGAAGAGTTTTAGTTTTCTTTAGCAAACATTTTGGCACTAGCATTTTAGCTTGACGGTTACCAAGAGCCTTAGGCCAGAAATTTACATCAGTTAAACTTTTATGTACATTTTGACTGTGCTTAGGGGAAGCCCACAAATTCCGAATTATTGTAACTTTATTTCTTTTCGCCAGGGTTTTCAGTATCTGTACACAATTCCATACTAGCTTTCATATTAACTATATTGTATTAATTGGTAGCCATAGTAAGGATACTTTACTGTCTTTGTAATGGATCCTAACAACACTGATACGTGAATACCTTCGATTAATTCCAATTATAGTACGATATTAGACTCTTATATATAATGGATTTTGGAAAGGTTCAGCTAGCATTAGAAAGAATTATTATTCTAAAGAATATTACACCAAAATGAAAATGTATTCACATAAAGATCCAAGATTGGATTGGAGAAAGATGTAAAGAATACATTTTGACAGAGTAGTTTAAAAAATAGATCGTCTTTCATTTTAAAGTGTATAGAGTGGCTTAAACATTTTTATAAATAAATACAAACCTTGAAGTAATTGTCTATAAAAACTAAACCTTTTTTTTTGTCTAGTTCATACATTTTAACAATGTTTAATCTTAATTACAGTTATAGTTAGTTATTTTAGTAACCTACTTTAGATTTTATAAATTTAAAATATGTTACTGCACCACCACGTTATAATTATAATCCTACATACTTATACACACACATTATAATATTCAATCTACCAAATAATCATCAAGAAGCCTTAAGTCATACTGCATTGTGTTATATTTTGGATATCATTGTATCATTGGTCTAGTCTATATTATATGATTTGTGTGTATGTCTAATGTGATGTTGTTTTTTTTAAATTTCCATCTATAAAAAATGCAATTTTTTATTTTTTATTTTTCCTTTTTTTTCGTTTTCTGTCTCATAGTAGTTATTTTTATTTTTTTCTTACTATACAAATATTATCTCTTACGTAACACTGATTTTGTATAGGCGCGTGTTATTTTGAATTTTCCAAATACTAAATGTCGCTGTACGCTAATGTTAAACTTATTGTTTTTTGTTGTTTGTGTTGTGTTGTGTGTTGTTATTTTGTAGACGAATGCGAGTAATAGAGAAGAGTTCAGTAAAATAAATTGAGAATACTAGTCTACTGTCATATCTAATATCAAATACAAGAAAACACAAAGAGAAAAAATAAATCACAAAAAAGAAAAAGAGTAAAAAGAAAAAAAAAAATCAGGAAAATTTCAACGAAAATTTTTATCCCATATCTTCAAATTCTAAATATGGAATTGAAGTAATCTTCGTTTACTTCATATAAGGTATCATCTTATAGCCACTAAAAAACATGTTAACGAAAATTTCAGTTATTTTTATAGTTTATAAAAGCAAAATCAGTTGGAGGGAGCTCTACAGCATTACGTTAATGGAATGATAATATGTATACATTATATTATTTATATATACAATATTTATTTACTAAGTGTTTCAGAAATTTCAGTTTACAATTTTTCGTCCTTTTTCAACAATATTTTTAAATCATGTGGTTTATTAATTTTATTTCTTATTTTTAAGAACTTGCATTTGTTAAGTCAATGTTTGGTTGGCTGTCTGAAAAATGGTTAAATTTGATTTATTATATTGGAATTAGTATTTAACCAAGTTCATTGGATGATCCGCTATTTAGCCATTTTGAATAGTTGGTTGTTCTGAATTAAATTAGAAGCTTATTAAAGTCATATTATAAAAAATGCAAAGATTAACAAACTAACAAGCCCTATAAATAAAATAGAATAAATAAATAAACAGCCAATTAAAAATGGGGCATTTCGATTTCAATATGAGTTCGTTCTAATTTTGTTCAATTGTAGATATCAATACTTCGGAAGCAAAGCAACTTTGCCTAGGTCCTGTTTTCATAAAATGGATTGAAAATTTCCTCTCGAATTGTTCGAATCGTGTCTTAATTGACAGATTCATATCTGACAAAAATCATATTAATGCTGAAGTTTCTCAAGAATCAATTCTCTCACCTACTCTCTTTTTTGATATTTATCAATGATCTTTTCCAATCTACTTTCACTCTTACCCATAGTAGTTTCCAATCTACTTTCATGTTTGTAGTAGCATTCTTTTGATTTTCTTCGAAAATCACGTGCTTCAATACCTGTTACTAATACTAAACGTAACATGATGGGTAGCTTGCTCAACTAATGATTTAGCCATTATTTTCAACTGGGGGAAAAGTAATAGAGTTGAGTGTAACACCTCCAAAACTCAAAGCTGTTTAGTCTGACGCAAAACTACTCCATTTAACCCCACTCCATTATTCGGGGGTGCTCGTATTCAGCTACTCCCCGTAGTTGGATTCCGTAGGTCCATATCGGTTTCAAAACAATTTTATAAATCAGCAGCTTGTTTTCAAGTGACAACGACGAGTTGCGGCCAATCATCCAATACAATTTGCTTAGCTTCAAGCCCAGTTGCTTTTTTTTTGTTATGAATATGGATTTTCCATGTAAGTCTCCTGTCCAAGTCCACGCCAAATACTTTACAATCTCTTTTTGAGGTATTGCTTCGTTATTAACGAATATATTCTGTTATATATTCAGTGAACCGAACACTTGAATATTTTGGGCATGAAGGTCAACAATAAAATGATATAAAATTACCATGTCTTTGACACTGCTAAAAATGCCGCGAGATGTTTGGATTTGTTGAGCGGCTGCAAAACGTATTTTTCTCCCCAGGATATGCTAAATATCTATAAGTCATACATACGACCCAAGTTGGAATACAGTTCACATATATGGGCCGGTGCATCACGAACCGCACTAAATTTTCTTGACAAAGTTCAAAAGCGTGCCATCTTGTTGACAACGCTAATGTGACATCCTCCCTTGTACCCCTTGATAATTATCATGTTGTTGCAGCACTTTCCCTATTTTAGATAGATATCTCATAGGTGTAAGCACTTGTTCAGATGAAATAAAAAAACTTAAGCCAACTCTTAAAAATTTCTGCCGATGAACAAGAGTGGCATCAAATGCTTACCACTACTCAGTGCTAGTTCCAAGGAAGCTGAAAACTGGCTATGGAAATTCGTTTGTAGTCAAATGTTCCCGAATGTGGAACCATATTCCAACAAACGTGTTTCGTCATTCAAAAATATAAATACGCACAATCTACAAAAGTACAAGAATAATATTAATTATTTTATTCAAAATGTCCCTGCTGACCAAAGGAATATTTTTCTTTCTACAACTCTCAATGATACTTTAGCAGCTTCTTTTTGTTTTTATAATTTTTAAATTCGTCAATGATTCTTGGAATTTTTAAAAACTCGGTCATTGAATATAAATATAAGGGTTTTGGTTTATGTCCTTACGTTTAATAAACACAAAAACTTAAATAAACTAAAGCCGTAGAAGTATTAACAAATAGGGGTGCAGAAAAAAATACAAACCAACGATGTGACAAGTGCCAGCTCAAATTCAGAGGTAGACAAAGTTTGTTTCTTACACTAGAGGAGAGGTTTTATAAAACAGCACTTAAATCATTTGCTTTCCGAAGATTTAACAATGCAAAGAAAAATTCACTGCTCTCTGTTCTTTTATTCTCAAATTTCAAGATTGTAAGCCTTCATCGATTGTAAGCGCCTTGAAAACTTAAAAACTCCCGGAATGTGAGTAGATCAAAATATATATTTTTTATTGTGCGAAAAGCGCCGCAAAATGGTTGGTCGTTGATAAGGTATATTATTATCATCTAAAGATCTGCTTAGTATAATTCACATCTATGGCCGAGCGCCTCAAAGAGTGCTCTAAGCTTTCGTGTCAGAGTACAAAACCGCGCAATTCGCCTCATAGATAACGTAAATGTGTCCTCGTCGTATCGCTGGATCATTAACTCTATTTTGTAAATATCTTGTGCTCGGAAGAACTAAGATCACTACTTCTGCGTCTTAAGGATTCACGCCATTCCACACCGTGAAATTACCACGATGGTTCAAGACTAGTTATAGAAATTCATTTATAGTCAGAACTGCTAGAATGTGGAATCCCATTCCCCTACAAGTATTTCAAAAGTTGGGAAAATTTTCATGTGCTTAATTTGCAAAAATTCAAAGTGCACATCAATAACATAGGTCGCAACTCCCAGTCGAACCTTTTTCCTACTTCTTTCTCTTTTTGTTTTCGTTCTCTAACTATCCGTTTTTTTTTTCTTTTCCAAAACGGTATGACAGGATAAAGGTTTCTCTGACCTCACGTTATCACAATTTACAGTCATATTTGGATCAAAGTATATAACTTGGTATGAGTAACATGGGGCATTGCTATTGAAGTGTGCACAATATCAGGAGATCATGTTCTTTGTTTTACAATTTTACAGTGTTGTAAACAGAAGCAAGAATTATAAATTTTGTACGTAAAGAAAACAAAGAGTTTAGAGTTTTCTATAAAGATGGTGTATAACAGAAAATAAAATATTTGATTGGCCTAGCCATGAAACATTCATATTTTCACAATTATTAATTTATTGTTTTGTTTAGTTGTAAAAGAGCTTAAAGATATTTTCTTGCATGTTTTACCATACTGAAGCAAGTTCATTATTAGTTACAATTTCATTAAGCAAACACTTAGTTTATTCTATTTAAAATCGCTCTGTTTACCCTAATTTTTCCTGATAAAAATAACAAATTTAATACTCCTTCCTCATCTCCTGACGGATTAGAAAAAATGCGTGTTCAACATGGATTTTATTTTAAATTTCTACTACAGATTAAACTACAAAGCAATTCTTTACAGTTATGTAATATTTCAAACCCCTTAAATGGAACACTCTTTATATATTATCAAATCATGAAGTAAATATGCTTTTCCTTAGTATCATTGGAAGCGAATCCAATGAAAATAAAAAACGAGAGGGAAAATAAAAAAAAATGCATCTAATAAAAATGCAAAAATTATTTATGAGAGCGCCTCTACATTTTCCATTTTAAGATACAATAAAAAAAAAAAATAAAAAAGAAATCTTTTAAAAAAAAAATTTGAATTCAATTCGACATCATCTCAACTCATATGAGTATAAATCTCTATGTATGGTAGATACCCGTTGTGGTTGATATTTTTATTTTTTTTTTCTTTATAAATTTTTTAAAACTCTAACTGAGTTCACCAGAAGTTAGGTTGTGGTTGTTTGGCTGGCTGACTAAATTAGTTAAATGAAGTGAACTATGTTGTTGAGAAGAAGTCGTTGTTGTTGTTGTTGTTGTCATCATCCAGATCTGAAATATGAGTTTTTCTATTTTCATGTCGTCTTACACCAGATTTAAATTTTAAAATTATGCTAAAGGCGCATGTTACAGAAAATGCTCTAGATTGAAATTTTAATTTTATTTCTTTTTTATGATATTTGAAATGTTTTAGAAAAAAAGAAAAGACAAAACAAATAATTTGTGCCATCAGAAGTAGTTCAAATTCGAATTTAAAAAAACAAAAAAATATTAAAATTGTAAACAATTTTAAAAACTCTTTTTTTTTGCAAAAGCTTAAAGCTAAAGGAATATGTTACGAAAAAAAAGAAAACGATAACAACAACAACTGTATTACAACAATCTAAGCACAGTAATAACGACAGACAACAAGAATTGAAATGCCTGCAAAATATTTATGATTGTAGTTCAGTATTTTTATTTGTTGTTCAAAATTAGAGTAAATATTGATCTATTATTACTAAAAAGGTGGCACGAGTCGCCATCGGCTTCATATGTACAATATGAATTTGCAGATTTTACTAATAAAAATATGTTTTTTTTTTTTTTTAAATTAGTAAATTTTTAGGACCTTCTCTAGGATTTTATTATATTTCTACAAAATAAGATATTTATTTTATTGCAGAATTACGATAAGAAGAATATTACAGAATTAATTAGGGGAGGATAATAAAGATAAAGGGACATGTATGATTTAACGATCTACTTGAATCATTATTCCACGCCTGCCACTTCTGTTTATAATACCTTCGGGAGTAATCGATCGATCTATCGATTAATGCATAATAATTCGGGATGATTGTTTCTGCGACATCTTACATTTCTGAATTTTGTTTTTTTACGATTAGTAATTTTTTTTTAGACAACACTTTAATGTGAAACATTTTCATCCCGATATCCGATATGATCTAACCTGCACAATGCATCAATGACTGCAATGCCTACATTATTGTAACTTGACCATTCTGCAGTAACGACATTATTGTATAAAAATGGCTCATTAAAAATTTTAGGTTATTTCTATAACAAAATTCAAAGCAAATACAGTGCATAAAGCGCATATTTATATTGAGAGTGCAGTTAAGTAACCTGTATAACCTGTATATTTGAAAGGATTAGAGCCATGTAATTGATATTTGCATTCCTTCCGTGGCCTAATCGGTTGGAGCACAGAAATGTGTTTCAATTACGATGTGGTATTCACGGGCTTGATTCCCGTGGGGGGCATAAAATATAACTAAAAAAAAATAGCAAAATATTATATATAAAATTTATAATCAATAAAAAATAGTTAATAATATTAATACTTTATAACTAAAAATATTACCTATATCAATATCTATATCAATACTTATATATCTCATACAACACAATAAAAAAATATTGGACAAACACTAATAATAATTACACAATTGTCAACAACTGACAAAAAGTATGTGCTATGACGTACCCAGATAAACATAGTACCGTCAGGCATCTTAACGTCAAAGATTGATAAAATCACCAGCGACAATTGCAGAAAATTTGACATCGTTTTACTACGTAGGCGCAGATAGAGTTATCAAAAGTGGTCTTCAAGGCCAATCCCCTACTTAGACAGTATAAACAGATTAAAAATGAAATTAGACATTGCCTCAGAAATTTAGCAGCTAGAAATCGAGCACGATGGAAATGTCAAGGGGAAGCCCTATGCTCCCAAGAGGAGTAAGGAAAAAAAAATTTATATTTGCGTAATAAAACTATACATCGAGCGGACCGAGACTAACGAAATTGTTTTTTTTTTTTACACGCTACCCAAACACTAGGAAAGGATTCCTTTATACAAAATTATTGTAGGTGTGGGTAAGGAAAAAAAGGATTTGGAGGGAAAATGATGATAGAGGAGAATTGGAAGGTAAGTTGAAGAAGAGGTTCTTTTTGAAAAGTTACAAATTGTATAATGGAGCTTTTTTGTCGGTGGGGAACACGTGAGATGGGAGCATGCTCCACATTTTAGCAGTTCTTACAATAAAAGAATTTCCAAAACCAGTTTGGAATGAATCAAAAAGCCAAAAACGATATCGAGAAGGTTGAAATTATCCAAAAATATAAGATGGGTACCGAAGGTGTATTATCAAGATGTTGTGGAGCCATGAACATTTATTCACTGTCGCAAAATAATTGATTTAAATTTTTTTTCATACAAAATTATCACATATTAAAAATTTCCTATTCAATAGGTAAAATATCACGCATATAGAGTACTTTAAAACAACTTTTAACCATAAGACAAATAACCAAAATGTTGGATGGAGAGTTGGGTCTATCCCATATACATTATAAGACGTTTGATATGGCAATAAACAGACTTAAACCAAATACAAGTGAAAGAAGAAGAATAAGAAGAATAAGATGGAGGTATTTTCTTAAAACTAAAATTTTAATTTTTAATTTAGAAAACAAATATAATTGGAATAAAAAGCAAGGTTATTGTACCGCACACGGCAGTCTTTGCCAGGACATCTATTGGGACAACATTTTGGAACTCACACAATATTTAATGGTCTTACGTAAATTATCAGTAAAAATAAGAAATATCACAATAAAAAAATATTAAAATAAATATAATAAGAAGACAATGTGAAACAACAGGATCTAGCCATAAAAAAAATAACGAAAAAAACATTTTTTTATTTAAACAAATTGAAAGGACTGCTCAAAAATTATTTAAATAATGAATTAACCAACTAAATTAATGTGATTATTAAATCATGTTTAAGGTAAGGTAAGCAAGCTAATTAAAAATAAATTAAATTTTATCAGGTTGTTGTAATGACCAAATGAGTTAAAATTTTTATATTTTTGTATCATTTCAATAAAATGACTAGTCCTAGTCCAACAAAAAGAAAATAGTACAAAATGTTCTTCTAATTAAAAACTATAAAATTTTTTAATAATGTGTACAAAGAATTAAACTAAAATTCCTTGGTTATTTATTAATCTTTTTTTATCTCGTATAAAACTTATTCATCCTACCTATTCATCTTAATTCATCGGGTCACCCATGATATCTTGAAAAAAACAATCTCGAACTAGCAAAAATCTCGAACAAAATAAACCTCGAAAAAAAAATCTCGAATGAAGAAAATCTTGAATAAAAAAGTCTCGAATTAACTAAAATCTCAAAAAAAAAAATCTCGAATAAAAAATATTGGGTATACATAGGGTAAACATACGAAAAACTATTTTAACCGAATTTTTTTACATTTTGCAAAAAGGCACGTCATGACGTCGAATTAAGTTCTGCAAAGTATCGGTTAGCGATTATGGCATTAAGGATTCATTACGTCACTTTGACAATTTGGCGTCTAAATTCACTTAAGTAAATAAAGTCCATTTTTAATATTGAAAAACAAAATGTTGAAGAAAAAAATTTCGAATAAGGTAAAATATACTCGTATGTTAATTTAGAATAATTTTTGTTTTGTTTCAAAAATTATACAAAGCTACTTTCCGTTATTACTGTATTATGAAATTTCTATATCTGTATGAAAAGCCAACTTTTAAAATCCAACTTTCAAAATTCAAATATTAAAATTCAAACTTTCAATTTCCAAACTTCCAAAATAATTATGGTAGATATTCTGGAAAAAGGGATATATCCCCTTTTTTGCATCCAACAGCGGCTACGCATAAAAATAATTAAGATCAATATTCTGGACATAGAGAATATCCTTATTTTGAGTCCCACTCTAAAGTTTTTTCTAGTTCAGGATCTAGCATATACACTTGCATTAATATGCTAGTGAAAGAAATACCCTGTAATATTTTGATTGGCTTATTTTGAATCCTACCCTTTAATTCCCTCTAATTATTTTTATATTTAACTTTTAAATAATTACTTTTATATTTATTTTACCAATATATTTATTTGGATTTTCCTTTCAATTTGCTTATGTTATAATTGGAAAACCATTTTATTATGTAAATAAATGTTATTAAAAAATCTCGAATTCGAGATTTAAACTTCGTGATTTTTTTTTTCAACATATTTTGTTTTTTTAATTTTTGCTTTCCAGATTTTTGTTCTTTCGAGATTTTTTTTCCAGATAATGGGGTGATCCCTAATTCATCTTATCATGGTATATGCGACTTTATTATCCTATCTATTGATTCTACAACTCAGGGTGTACCTTAACCTCGTGTGCCATTTTCTTCAATTCTGCTGCAGCTTGTCCAACTATCTTCCATTCGTTAACTCTAATATTTCGATAGTTTTCCTATATTTCGGGAATTAATATTGATCTTGGACTACCTCTTACTATAGTATTGTACGGTACTACGTCTAATATTTTTTTTGTCATTCTTTGTTCATTCATGATCACCACTTGTCCTGCCTATCTTAGTCGTTGTGCCTTAATAAATTTTATGAAATTGTGTCTATCAATAAGTGCTTCTAGCTCCTAATTTTATTTTATTTGGTACTTCTGGTTCTTTCCTCGAATAATTTTAATTTATTTTCTTTACAATAATTGTCACTGTCCAGGCTTCGCAGCTATAGGTTGAGACGGTTAAGACCGGTTGTATGATGGTTTTGGTATATTCTTAATTTACTTGTACTGTTCAATATTTTAGGTTTAAAAAGGCCTTTGTGTGCGTAAAAGCATTTTTGTACTGCTTGGATTCTATTATTAATTGTCAAATCGGTGACGTGAATTGTCAAATCGGATGCCAAAAGTACATAAGTGACTTATAACTCTTGGCATCTTATAATTAGTGATATTAAATATTAATATATTTTGGTGAGACTAAAATCTCTTTAAAAGAGAGTGATAAGTCCCTTTACATTTAAATAATCAAATTTCGTATTTATGCCACATAAAAATTAAAAAACAAAAAATTAAATACATTTTAAAATGAACATTTACAAGAAAATTATTTATTTGAATTAAAAATTTCTGTAACAGGCGTAAAATCCTTATTTTGAATTAAATTCAAAAATCCCTCCAAATTGCTTTTTTGATTTTTATTAATTTTAAAGAGAAATACTGCGAAAACAAAAAAAACAAAAAATATCTTTTTTTTTACGTAGAATCTGACTTTGCAAAAAATACCACTCCCCATTCCAAAATCTCGATTACAACCAATTTCATCAAACTTTGAGCACCCTTTAAAAACCCTTTTCCGGTCCTTCCTGGAAGTTGAAAATATCACCAATCGACAAAGCACCCTTGATTTAGTTAATAAATTTTTTTTTGAATTTTTATAATAACGGCTATTTCCGTTCTTAAAATCCTAATGCGCATGCTCTAGAGCATTCGGTATAAATATTCTGGAAAAAGGGAAGATTCTGATTTTGAATCCAATTCTAAAATGCCTAACTGAGAACTGTTCAAGGGAATTATGACCCATTACTTTGAGTCAGAGTCCCAAAGTCATAACTCCCTTACGGAATTATGGCTCATTACCAGTGAGTGAGTTATAAGTTTTCTTTTTTTTTTTTTTTTATTACCAGCTAAAGCGTTAGGTATGAAAATATCTTTAGCACTTACGTGACGCTTGGTTGGGATAGGGTAGGATAGTATAAATTAGGAAGAAAAAAAGAGGAATAGATTTAGTTGAAGAATGAAGGTATTAATATTTTCTTTAAACTTTTGAAAAGTATAAGTTGAATGTGGAAACATATTGGGAGGAATAATATTCCACATTCTTAAAGTGCGAACTATGAACGAACTTCCATAACCTACTTTATGCCATCTTGGGATCTCCACAGTGTAGGGGTGATCAATTGCAGCTCCTATTGTTTCGCATTGGAATTGTTTAAGAGTTGGAAGCAGCGCTTTGATTTCTGCTGAGGATGTGTTAACACCTACGTTAACCCGTGTTAACACGTATTTATAAATCAGAGACTACACGTCGATGTCCAAGAGAAGTTAGGGATCAAGTTATATTTGGCGCCAATTAGACGAATTGCGCGATTTTGAACGCGGTCAAAGTAGCTTAAAGCTGTAAAGGAAACGCCAGCCTTATGAATCGTCACCGTCAATTCTATGTAAATTATATGTTTCAGTGTCGATATTTGGTCTAGAGCCAGAAATATTTTTTTTAGTTCTTTAAAAGATGTGGCTACTTGCCAAACCGATGTAAGAAAACTTATCCGGAAAATTTCATGATGTTATTTATTAACAATAAGTTTTAGCAGTTGTTTCATTCATCCCAACACTACTTGAATGCATTAGTAGGTATTTGTTAAACTACTTATAGAACTCCTAATTTCTGCTTTGGTTGATTTTATAACTTATCAAAAAAATATATTAAAACATGTGAGTTATAAAAATAACTCTAAATAAGTCTTCTTCGGATGCTTATTGTCGACTGATGTTAATATCATTTGTGATAATGACTTTATATTAAAACAAGCTTAACTATTCCAACTAAAGTATTCGTTTCGAACTAATCTCTCTTTCATAGGATTTGATATTTATTTTGTTCTACCTTTGGCCCTTCGAATCAGTGTTATCATGAGTCCATCCTGCAGATAATATTACTAATTTTATATTTAAAAAAAAAACAACTACATAAAAATCAATCACTTAATCTACTTTAATATCCAAAACTAACATATTGAATATCTTAAGAGTCTTACAAACCATCACAAATTTTCACGTTATCCTTTTCAGATTAAGTGAATCATTAAAAAACTCACTCTTATAATAACAGCGTTAAAATATATAACTAAATTATTTTAATTTTGTTCCAAAAATTACAATTTAAAATTTTTTTTTTTTTATTACTTATCCTAAGTAATAATTTCATAAAATTTAACTGCCCCTTCAGGATTAAAATAACTCATCATAAATAAGATGCTTTAAAGTAATTTGAATTCATTTTCACAAAAAAAAAAAAAAAAAAAAAAACAAATCTACTCTACTCTACTCTGTTCAAGCTATCTTATATAATATTTTTATTTTAATGAATATCTTACCATATTGAATTTATCACATAAAATTTTGTTGGTCCTTATTGAAAATTAAAAAAAAAACAAAAACAAAAATCAACCAATTTATTTCTTAATAACTCTTAAGGCTATTTTTTGTGAACTATAAGACAGAGTTTAAAAATATTATTTTAAGATTTGCAAATTTGCTTTTTGTATCTTGAATAAAAAATTATACAAAATTATATAAATTAGTTTAAAAAATAATCAAACCTTTCATCATCATCATCAGCAGCAGCAGCAAAAAAAATATAACGAAATAAAATTATTTTGTTAAATTTAAATAATAATGTAGTAAGCCGCCAAATTTAATGAGATGTAATTTAAAATTAAATGAAACCAAAAAATAAAAAAAAAAAAAAAAACAAAAATATTACAAGTAATATTCTTGAAAAATTGATTTCAAATTGATTACTAAAATAACCTGACCAAAAATTAGTGTTGATGGTATGATTATGCTAGTAAATTTACTATTCTTAATCGAATTAATTTAAATTTACAAGTAAAAAATTGCTAGCATTGAATGTGATGTATAGTATTAGCAATATAGATGTATAGATAAAGCAAATGAGAAGTCAAGCTTAAATTAAAAAAAAAAAAGAATTAGACACTAACAAAGCTGATTTTGTAATTGAATTGGAAGTTTTTGAAAAGTTGAAACTGAAATATTTTTATTTGTTCAGTTTTTTTTTTATACCTAAATATATTTGTTGGATACTGTGAAAAATTTACTGAAGCATCATAATCATGTAGCAACACAACCCATGTGTTAGGTGTTTTTGTTCTTCTTAACCTTTATTCAGCTGGCCTTTCAAAACCCTTACTTCAACTGGAAAGGTACACCTGATAATTCAAAGAACCTGTATGGATTTTACTATGATTTTTACTATTTTTGTTATATTAATGTGATTAATTTTGTATTTATTATATTTGCCTTAATTAACTTGCCTTGGACTTTATATGTTTGTTTCAATTTGCTTCAACAAAATACCCATTTCAATAACCATTCATCCAAAGTATATCCATAAAAAGAGTATGAACTCATGTATGTATTCATTTGTTTGCACACAAATTCATATGCAAATTTGATAAACATTGTAAGAAATAGACGATAATAAGAATTTTATGTGTAAGAAAAAGAAAAAATTTAGTAAACAAAAGAGAGTAACAAAAACAGTTGGCTGAAATTAAATAAAAAAAAGTTAATAATTTTAAAAAAAATTTTCGACAAAAATTTCGTTGAAATATTTAACAATATTATTTTCTAAAATGTATCAACTATGCATAAGATTTTTAGGAGACCTAACTAAAACAGCGTTATCATATTCTTTAAATTCTGTGATTTGTAAATAGATGTTGTCCTCAGTATTTTTTTATAATCGTATATCGTATAAATATTTAGGTTTACTAATACAATTAATAAAAAATAATAATGTTTGTAACTCCAAATTATTACCGACAAAAATATTAATAATATTTTATATTATTGTAATGTAATTATAATTTAATATTTTTAATAGGTATATAAGAAAATAATAATGTTTAAAATACAAATATTGAAATAATAAAAGATCGGAATTAATCATCGTATAAGGGAACAAACTAAATTAGAACTAACATTTTTGCCACCCTGCCTCATATAAATAATGGGAGGGAACGTAAACAAATCCAAAGGAGAATAATGAGAACGCAACATTATTTTACAGTATAAAGCAAACAGCAAACATCTATTTTGTACCTTTTCTCTCTCATAATAAATTTGGTATACGATAAGTAAATGTAAATTTTACCTCTTTTAACTAATGATATTTTGCTCGGTTTGATATTTCTTAAAAAATAGGTTGTCGTAAAATGGGAGTGCGTATTCTTGTTAATATAGATTATAGATATTCTTTGCATTCAACAAAGGTGAAATTTAAATATTTATGTGTACTAATAACGGAATATGGATATTTGATAAAGTTAAAATTGGTTTCTCTTTAAATGTTAATAAACTGTATTTATTAACATTTCTATGGGTAAAAAAAAAAAAAAAAAAAATATAATAAAAATGTGTGCAATAGTGCAATACAAATCATTATCATTATATTTCAATCATTTTCAATTATTTTCAATCATTATTATTACTATATCTTTTTTGTGTTTTTAATTTTGTTTCTTTTATTAATCTCTTTCTTTTATTATTTCTCTTTCTCTCACTAAGCATATGCAAATCTACGTACATGTGTCATATAGGGGTTGCATTTGTTACATACCTACATAATCATATGGCTTAGTTTAATTGAAAATAAAATGCAAACATTATTTATGGAAGAAAACAAAATTTGAACCAATCAAGTATCAGTTATCTATCACTCAGTTAGAAATGACTCTTCTCGCATGTAAAAAAAGTTCAATTTCGATTTATGCATGTATATATTATACTTTTATATGCCAATTTATGCTTAGGCAGCGTATACACCTCGGACAAAATCGAATTTTATCGTAGATAAAGTCGGATGAGTGTTTACATTTCAGACTTTTCCACAGATTTAAATCTACGATTTTACGTCAAATATTTTTTGTATTTAACAGGGTTTCTTTTTATAAAGTGCGTAATTTTTTAATACGTAAATTAAAAAATTCAAAGGTATCTAATCAAAAATCTCCAAACATTTTTTAAAAATACACATATTTTTATAAAATTTGTTACAGTAATATAAAATATAATTACACATTTGAAGTATGAGCAATAATAACCAAATTGCGTTAGAGTGAATTTTAGTGCCATTTGATTATATGTGTTGTTCTTTGAAAATATATTATTTTTCATTAAAAAAATATTTTCACTAAAAAGTCGAAAATAAAATAAGGAAAAAAAAATTTTTTTTTTAGAAATATTTGCCTTCAATTTAAGCGTACTAAAACTACAAAAATAAACTTTAGAATCGCAGCTTGATATAATGTTGTCATAGCAAGTTATGATTGTAATTACGGAAAAAGCAAATTAGCCGAACTTTTTACCAAATCTCTTAATCTCATCTCAAGACTTCCTAGAATTTCGGCTAATTTGCTGTTTCCGTAATTACAATCATAACTTGCTTTGAAAACCTTATATCAAGCTGCGATTCTAAAGTTTATATTTGTAGTTTTAGTACGCTTAAATTGAAGGCAAATATTTCTAAAAAAAGAATTTTTTTTTCCTTATTTTTTCTACTTTTACTCTTAAATTTAGTTTTATTACTTGTGGGTGTGTATTCTCTAAAATATTTTGTTGGAAGTAAGGCTATTTTAGGAAATAGAAGGTCTATTAAGCGTTTCTGTTTGTGGCGAAGTATTAAGTATAAAGTTCGGACTTGAAACAGCAAAAGGGCATCTAATTCAAAAAATATGATGAAAAAAAAAATTGTTCTAGAAAGGTATTTGATCATACTATAAAGTTCTGTAACTAGATGGAGAACTTTGAAATTTCCTCTGCACAACAATATAGTCGTAAAAACACAAAACCCGCAAAAAATGTGTTTTTTTTTCATCAAAAAACCTATTTTTGAAATTTTATTGTAAATATTATTTAATTTCTTCAAATTTAAGCAAAAGTGTACAAAATACATTGAATTACAAAAAAGTGCCGGTTTTGTTATGGGAAATTACTAGAAAAGGTACAAAAAACAAAAAAAACATATTAAAAAAAAAATAGTTTAGAGAAAAAATATACATTTTTATAATATTTTAATATGCAGCATTAGGTACCGAACTATTTTATGTTTGGATGATAAGACATCTTCTGGGTACCCAACTACCGTTAGAATTTTTTTTTTTTTTTCATGTACCTACTGACGATGGTTACCGTTCAGGTTCAGAAATATTTTATTTAATTTTGATAATAAAATTATCATTAGGTACTGAGCTATTCTTGTTTCATGTTTTGATGATGAACATGCTTTGGGTACCCAAGTACCGTTATTTATTATACAAACTTTATGTAAATGAAAAATTTAAAATAATGTATATATAAAAAAAATTTGTTATAATAAATTATTTCTGTGATATAAAAAATAATATTTTCTTATTTTAATACAAAAATGCATATGAAACGCATTACAGGTGTACCTTTCTAGCTGACCACGTAGACAAAAAAAATGGCTGGTTTGCCCACCCCCCAATTATTTTTTTTTGCTTCAAAAAAGTTTTAAAAAATAAATTTTAATGAAAAATTAATTCTCACAAAGATTCAAGTCTCTAAGTCAATTTGCATCGAAAATATTCAAAAATTAAAATGCAAAAGGTACAGATGAACCTTTCCAGCTGAATGAAGGTTACTATGCGTTCAATTGTATCTTATACTTTAGTTTTGCACCACTTTAGTATCATATTATTCTGGATTTTTCGCGTTTGACTCAATTTCATTCTTGAATTTATTATTTGGTCATTGCCCCACCGCTTGCTCTAATTAGATTATTGCTTTAATTTGTTCACTGAAGAATATTCTGAGTAGGTTTCTGGTTTCTACCATTCTCATTATATACCCGGCTCCACTTCGATTACTTTCCGATATCTAGCTCTCATTAGATTTTGCTTTGATTTGTTTACTGAAGAATATTGTGAGTTGATCTCTGTGTTTTGCCATTCTTATTATTTACCCGACTCTAATTAATTTTTTTTCGGTTTCTATAAATTTTGCGTGATGAGTATTTGTCAGCTAATATTGTTTTGTTTTATATAATTTGTTTTTTAATGTATATAGGTATTATATATTCAATAAACTTTTGGTTAAAATCGTTAAATTATTAATATTGTCTGTCTGTAAGCTAACATCTTGTCGTTATTCTGCAATATTGTTCGTCTTCGCACCATAAATTTGTTGTAATATGGCTTAATTAATTAACAAAAAATGATATAATCTGATTATACAGTATTTGTCAAATATTTCAATGCACCAATTAATTTGAGATATAGTGTAGTATATTGTGTATCAACATTTTGACACTTTTCATTGGTTGTTTTTAAAATTGTGCAATTATTTTGATAATATACAGTTATCTTGCAACAAGATATGTATCAAATAATCTAATTTTTCAAGTTGATTATCAAGTTTAATTTTTTACATATTTCTAAAAGCATTGTCGACTGCAGTGGAAACAACCTGGATTCATAACCTGTAAAGTTTTGGTTGCGAAATATATTATTATAGTTTCAATAGTATCAGTTATATAATAATAGTTCCAAATGGCAACAAGTTATATTATAGTTTGTATATACCGAAGTAATCAAAATAAGAAATAAAATTAGCTACTCATTATTTCTTTCAACAATTAATAAAAATAATACCTATATATATGAGGTATCCCATATAAGCTCATTAAAGGTATCCCATGTAAGCCTATTTAGAATGTATTTATTCTATTTGCCTATCTCTCTTATCTTTTACTCTACTCTACACTTCTTTACTTCCCTATCTCTAAATTGATTTAATTAGTGAAAATTTTTAAATGTTTATGCAAATGTCTTGCCAGTTCTATATTGTGTTAGCGTGTTTAACAGTTTAACAAAAATCAGCTTAAATATAATAATTAGAATATAGTCTTAAAGTACAGTAATGATTAGCACATTAGTATATTTTTATAATAATTTAATGCATACATACATTTTCTAATGCACAAATTTATTTTATATCATTCTCATCATAACTGTACTACAACCCTATATCAGTGTAGGATACCTAGGGTGGAAAAATAATCATCGATACATTTTTGAATAAAATGCTAAGATGCTTTTCTACCGCTGCCCAGCTCATTCTCAACCATTTTAAATCGAGTTTTAAACTAATTATTAGATATCTTGGGGGTGATAAGCAATTAATATAATAAATGTTTTGGATAATCATAATTAGTAAAGTATTATTACAAATTTCGAAATTAATAAAATTTATTTTATTAGTTTAATTTCTAAGCACATTTTTTCTTTTACCCTTGCTAACGCTTTAATTTTTATTTCATGCTTTGATTTAGTTTTTTAAAATGATTTATTTTATTCGTTGACTACGTGATTGATTGAGGCTTGGACACATTACTGACCACTATATTATAAACAGATGATACGATCAACGATTTATGGGTTTTTCGACCTGGTCCAGTCACCTTTGTCGGCCCATTTTTTTTGGAAAATAAATGACAAAAAATAATTCAGAGTATAATCTAGGTAATAACATAAATAAAATGTAGATTATTATATTTAAGGACGGCTTCATTATCATTACCATTGTCCCATAAATCCATCCGTGAGGCATGGGGCAAAAGTATTAAGAAGGTTTAGTTTCTGACAATAGTCCATATTTATTGAGTTGAGAACCCAAACATTTGATAAATAAATACTAGAAAAACATTATAGTAAAATATGCAGTAAGAACTTAATTAATTGAGCACGAAAAGGTAATTCTACCTAAGCTACTGTCAAGAACATAAAAAATAATACGATCTAAAAATAAAATTTAATCTCAGTTAAAAATCTAATATCATCTAATATTTAGTTATGGATCTAATTTTACAATACCTTTTATTTTTGATAATATATATTGAATTTTCAGTGCCTAGTTCAAGATTTGTCCAAAATGCAAAATGTCGAAATTAAAAAATTCGTAGCTTTTGATACTGTTTATTATGGGTTATGATAGTTGATGGTTGGTGGTTGTTGGTGGGGGTTAGTGGTTGTGGTGATGTACTATAGAGTACTATAGTGTACTATGGTCTACTATGGTCTACTATGGTGTACAATGACGTACTATGGTGTACAATTGTTTGTAATGGTTTATGATGATTTATGATATGTGTATAGCGTTTATATTAATGATAATGATGATGGTGATGATGATAATGGTGGTGTAGTGTTGAATGTATATATATAATATACATATACAACAATAGCATTTGTTTAATTAGCTATTAATTATATAATTATTTAATATCTAATAAATAATAATAATTATTATTATTATAATAATTAATTATTATGTGGCAAATTGTGTTGCAAATAATTTTGAAAATTGTATCTTTGTGATATTTAACGATAATGGATTATGTGATGCTAATGTTATATAAAATATAGTTACAGAGCATGTATAAATAATTATCATACTGCGACGGATAACTAGTTTTATATTTTAACATTGTTAAATACGATAACAATGCCTAGAATCAATTAAAAACGAATTTGGTAACGAGCAAGGTGTTGTAAGTGGTTGAGCAGCTGCCATACTGCGAACCACTGAAGCTTATCCTTTGCTTGAAGATTCGAATTATTATTCTAATCTATATAATTACCTAAATTCATATTTTAATATGAAAAACAAAAATGTGATGGATGATGATGAACTGAGTTGTGGCGATGTGCGGTAGTGTGATATTATGGTGATATATGATGTATAGTGATGATATTGTTGTTCGTGGTTATTATAATAATATTAATAATAATTAATAATAACTAATGATAAATATTATAAATAAAACCTTGCACTCGTTGAAGTACAAAAAGTAGAAAAAAATAAAAATTTAAATTATACAATATTGATTACAACATACGCGGCAAAAAATTCGAATATCCTATTAAAAATTTTCAAGTATATCAGAAGTGTATACGATATCCCAGTCATAAGAAAAAAATGTTCCGGAAACAATACTCATTATATACGACAATTATTATTAACGTATAATTTTCAATAATAATCATTGAAAATTTATCTTCGATTACAAAATATGTAATTTAAAAAAAAAAAAATTAAATTAAAAACAAAAACTATATTCTTTTAAAACATTTTAAAAATTACAAAAACTTACAAAAAAAAATGAGTCAAAAGAGTTTAAAAACAACAAAATAATTACCTAATTTGCATTAATTCTTCCGCTTTTCTATAATATTCCTTACATATTATTACATATATTCAACAAAAACACATTGGTTCGTTCGTTCATTCATTTTCATTCAATTCGAACATTTTGTATGGCATATCGTCGTCACATACGATACAACTTACTTCTGCTACTGCTGTATTCGATCGCTATTTTTTTGTTCATGGCATAGTCATAATTTTTTTTATTTTATTTTTTTATTTTTATTATTTTAATGCAAATATGCATAAAAGAAATTCCACTGTCGATTAATCTCTGTTATTGCACTCTCCAAATTTACTAGTTTATTACCTACTGAAAAGCTTATAATCATTTATTAATTTATGTGTATTGGTGTTTATGTATGTAGATTAAGATATTTAAAGATATGATGATCGTAAAATATGCGAATGAAAGCGCAATAAACATATAAATGTATATATATGTACTTTATTTATATATGTATATTTAACCCCTATTAAAAGACCGATTAAAAGCCATTCGAATTATAAAATCGATGTTGATTGAGGTAAGCATTGAATTGTATAGTTAAATGTTGTATCGTAATGTGAATTGCAAATTAAAATTAGATCATACAATCAGACTGACATAACAAAAGCATTATAATGTGTAGAACAAAAACAAACACAAAAACAATAAAAAAAATTATAAAGAAAATTTAAAAAAAAAAGTTGAAATAGTTTTAGAGTAAAGAGATTTTGTTGTTGATCGACGTCACACTGTATGTCAAAATACGATTATTACAAGGTAAATGAGGTTAAGGACAATAACAACGTTAACCAGAAGACGTTCTAATCGGTTAATTCAGATTTGTAACTTTAGATTCCTTACCAAGTCCTTGCTTTAACCTTCAAATAGCAGTGTTGCAGGTAACTTATAGTTATCAACAGCAGTGAATGAGTTAGAATTAAACTGTAAATGTGAATGACAAGGGAATCTTTAAATCTATTGCGTTTAGATAATCCAAGCAAAGACAAGAATCGTTTCAATTTGGATATTTCCTTTAGAGGTGGCAGTTAATTGCCGATAGGAACCGTCAAAGAACAAATTTATTCGTATTATCTGTTCGGGGAAAATCCAAAGTTACAAATAATAATCACCTGTGTAGCTTCTAGAAAACGTGAGAAAGTGTTTTTTGTTATGTCATCCTACAACATAAACAAAACTAAACAAATTCTATCCAAATATCATATTGACATGTGAGGAGTTATAGCAACCAGTGTGCGTGCCGGTTCAAATCCCATTATCGTATCTCATGATGCCACAGAAACTCACGAACATGCCTTTTCTATAGATTAGACTATAATCTAAAACCGAGCTACCCAACTTTAGATATAGTCAAATTATTTTTTTTTAATTATTCCGGGTAATACTTTAGGTAAACATCCTCTAGTTAAGAAAATTATAAATGTTTATAAAGAAAAAATACTGATTTAATTGTCTTATTCAATCAAACAAGTTGTCTCTATTACTGAGTTGTATCGAGTAATCTCTCAACACAATTAACAAACTGGTAAAGAAAATCAATCAATCAATCAACAGATGCTAGTAGATTTCTGGCAATGCGTGACATTCCGATCAATTCAAATTAGGGCGATATTACGAAATTTTATATTCCACACTTGAAAAGTTCGATTAATTTATAAATTTTTTAAATCTAAAAAACATTATTTACGACATGTAAGAATGAATTATGTTATGAGATGTAGATATGTTCACTTCAAATCAAAATTGAATGTTTGATGTTTATACACTCAATATATTTGAAAATTTGAAAATAAATATAGAAAATTTGCAGATTGTATAGTAAAATAGCTATATTTAATATATCTTAAGTAAAATAAGCGATTATAATAAAACCATTTTTAGGTTATATTGACATAAGCAATTATGTACTCTAGCAAAAATGTCACTTATAGTTGTCAGAATGAAACCAAATTTTAACAGGACATATTTTTGAAAACTCTGAATATGTTGGCTATTTCATCTCAATTTTTTCTTATTTTGGCATAAACGATTATGTACTCTAACACAAATGTCACTTATAGTTGTCAGAATCAAACCAAATTTGAACAGAACATACTTTTGAAAACTCTGAATATGTTATGGTTATTTGATCTTAATTTTTTCTTATATTGACATAAGCTGTTATGTACTCTAGCAATTATACTTGCCAGAATCAAACCAAATTTGAATAGGACATACTTTCGAAAACTATGAATATTTTGGTTATTTGATTTCAATTTTTTCTTATATTGACATAAGCGATTATGTACTCTAGCAAAAATGTCACTTATAGTTGTCAGAATGAAACCAAATTTTAACAGGACATATTTTTGAAAACTCTGAATATGTTATGGTTATTTGATCTCAATTTTTTCTTATATTGACATAAGCGGCTATGATTTGTACAGAATTATATTTATTCAAGCCTCTTACAATGCAATTTCCCACTACCTACTGTACCCATATGTAGTATAACCACTCATGTATCAACAATTATCTGGTAAGTAGAATCATATCCATCATAATTAGATCAATCTGCCTCTCACTAAATTTTAAATATTTTATTTTCATCGATCGATTTTTTAATTAACATTATTTAAGCCTAATACAATAACAGAAGAATGGACTAACTTTTATATAATAAGTATTTGATTTCATAGATATTTAAAAAAATAAATAAAACTAAACTAAAGCAAAAAATTAAAACTAATAATGATGCTGCATCAGCAGCAGCGCCCAATAATAAAAGAAAAATTAATGGATTCTGCGCAATGCGATATCAAAATATTAACCAGATAATACAGATATAAATAAATAATATTTAATCCCCCATGAAACTAAGTTATTAAAAAAAATATTAGTTTTTTTATATACAACATATTTTATTTTGCTGAAATGAGTAACTGTAGCAGCAGCAGTAGCAGTAGTTGCAGTAAAATTAAAAAACAAAAACATACTAACAACAATAAAATAAGCAACAACAACAACCCATACTTAATAATAAAAACAAGAAAATAATAAGTACTAGCCTGATGCCATGTTACCTCACTTCACCGGGTAAATATTGTTATAGTTTAATATATATAATATATATATATATATATATATATGGATATATACATATGGAATTTACGAGTATAATATAAAAAAGTTAACTTCACATATTAAAATTGGTATAGCTAGCTAACTAACTGCTATGTGACTAAACTAATATCCGTCAAAAAATGAAAACGACAAACAAAAAAACGTTTTACTTTCACTTTACAAAAGCATTGAGTTGCAAAAAAAAATACGAGCTTCGCAACAACAACGAAAACAAAAAAAAACAATTTTCAACCCAAATTTAAAATACGTGTGTGTAAATTGAATTCAAAACATACAAAAACAAGTACACATACACTTTCATACAGTAAAGTTATAATTAATATGAGCTGGGTTTGATGATATTTTGATATTGTATATTAAAGTAAGTGATATGCTTTTAGGGGCAGCAGTATAACTATGTTGGTGATGTTGGTGATGTAGAAGCGCCTTTACGTTTTTTTTGTTTTATTGAAATATTTTTCTTTTTTTTTCTCCCTCAAAACTTGTTTTCATATATAGACTTTTCCATTGCATTTATTTTTTGTCTTAAATTTTTTCCTTTTTTTTTGTAGTTTTTATTATTTTCATTTTCTTGTTCGTGCGATTCTTATTTTTGTTTATTTTTCTGGTTGTTTGTTTGTTTGTTTGTTTACTTGTTTGTGAAACATAATATTGCCGAAAAATTAATGCAATAAATCGAAAAATCCATACACTCTATAATAATAAATAAGAGAAGTGAATAATGAGCAAATTCAAAAACTGAAAATAATTGCATTTAACATTATAATGTAAATAACTAACTGGACTGAAGATTAACTTTAAAGATTTATTACTAAAAAAAAAAAAAATTATAAAAAAAAGAGATGATTCTTTTTTTTTTGAAATATCATCTTGCCTCAAGATGATTATTACAGGGTAATGAATTAGAAAGAAAGTCATATTGTATGACATTATACACTGTCTAAAATGATTAAATAAAGATTGTGATTTTCGACCTGTTAGTGGTTAAAAATGTATGTTTTATTATTGATGAGACGTATGAGCAAAAGCAGAAGCAGAAAAATTTAATCCCACGATGTATATTCCAGTTACCCGTTCATCGCGATTTTGGACTTTGTCAGTGTAACCCATTGAAGCTTAGAATAGAGTGTGTTAGCCCATATGTTAGATATATACTCCATCTTAGTACAAATATAAGTTTTATATATACATAGAACCGATATAAAGCTTAACCCTTAACCGCATACTATAGCAGGTCTGCATCATGTTCGTTTTTTCTCAGTAATTGCGTGATAAAACTTCCAAAATGTATTCTAAAAGTCTTATTTTGTTTTTTGGAATATTTTATCGAATGCAAATTTTAAAATTTTGCTTACTATAATAGTGTGCGTGCAATTGATTGATTTTTGATGAAGGGTATAGAAAAACTTCGCAGTAAGGCGGCACCATACGGTGGAGTAGATTTTTGTAAATTCCCAAAAGAAATTTTGCAAATGTTGATACCGTAGATATTATTGTGCGTTAACCTGGAAGATAAAAAGCTGTAAATGTATTATCAACATTTTCAAACTGTAATCCAATGGGTGCTATAAAACGTTTTGATCGAATAAAACGAATATTGATATTAAATGTCCCAATGCTATAAAGCATATTGATGGTGAAGTAGATTTAGTAGATGGTTTAATTGGACGTTACAGAATTAGAATGGAATCAAAGATATAAGAAAATTATGCCTAGATATTTTCAAAATTTAATTCCTTTAAATGCGGGATCCTGTGTCTGACGAATGGGTTTGGTGAAGAAGTTGTATCTTCGAAGCGAACTATAACCGGCTATTTAACGACATGTACCTAGCCAAATAGTCGGAATAAGACATATTCATTGGCTAGGACATGTAGAGCGTATGGATGAAAATGCTTCGGCTAGGAAACTCTTCGAATCCAAGCCCAAGGGAACCGTCGTCGAAGGAGGTTGCACCTTCGTTGGAGAGATGAGGTATCGGCAGATATGAAAAAACTTCAAATCACCAACTGGGAAGATTCCGCTCGTGACCGAAGTCAGTGGAGGACAATTTTGCGTCAATCCTTCAAGGTTTGTAGCTCCCAACAAGTAAGTAAGTAATGCAGGATATAGATCATCTGCATCATATCTTTCTTTTTAGCTTCAAAGCTATTCGAAAATACAATTTGATTTTTTAAATGCGTTTTGGGTTTCGGGGAACCGAAATCTACTCAAAAATATTTTTTTCAATTGAAAAGGAAAATTTATACATTTAAGGGTTAAAGGAGATTTGGCTTTATATCGTGAAAGAAAAACAATTGGCAACGTTATTAGCAATATCATAAATATGCTAATTCCTTCGCATTTTTTCGTTTATCTTCATGTCTATTTAAAATTACGAACCGTTGTAGATTTTCTCCTTGAAACGGCAGAGTTGTGATAGGTTGGTCTCTTTTACAAGATATAAGACAAATTTTAATTTAGCTCTAATTGCGGTATTGCAATTTGCAATTTTTTATAGATGAAGTCCAAGTGAGCTGCTAGTTATCATGTTTGTCTTGCGGTTGCTTTTTTTGTCGACAAAATATATTTCTTCATTAATTTTTAGGTTTGTCATATTATCTTAAACACAATTAATTTTCAATAGATTTAACCAGCTCCATAAATTTATTTTTAATATTATTTAAATAAATGTTCGTAAACTCCTGTATGTTTGCATTTTTATTAGCAGACTCTTTATAAATAATGTAGATAACACTCAAGCCATATGCTGTAAAAATTGAGACATTTATAGAGAAATAATTTTTATATACTCAATAATTGCTAAAGTAAGAGATCAATCTTTGCGATATGCTGAGGACAGACCTATGCGATATGCTGATGCAAATGATGAGACACTGATGACATTCCAGGAATTATGTGATAATTATTCCAAAAATAAAATTATCCCAAACTTTTAAGAGCAAGTAATGATATCACAAAAAAACAAATATAAAAAAAAACTATATACAAAACAAACAAAACATTTGTAGTTTAAGATTTCCACCTATACGTGGATTCATTTTTTTAAAGCCATAAAGCGTTGAGTTTAATTATATTTAATTTTTACGAACTTTCAGTTTTTAAGTTTAAAAGTTTTTTTTTCCAACTAAGAAATCAATTAGCTAGATATTTTTTGTTTTCAGCCACTGCTAAGAGCATTAGTCCTCCAATGTATTATACTTCAGTCCAATATCTCATATTTCGGAATTCTGACATTTGACAACTCCCTTGTTTTCGTTTTTAGCTTATGACTATATGTTTAGACCTTGGTATACCTATAAGCTTAAATAGTTCATATTTTATCCCTTCAATAAAAGTATATGATATTTTTTGGCGCCTCAAATACAAAAATAGCTCATATGCTCATTCGGCTGATAGCTTTCTTGTTTCAATTGTGATTTGTAATGCAAAAATTTTCTTTAATATACCATAATTTCTAATAACATATTTCAAGCACCTAAAATTTATTATTATTCAATGAATATATTCAATTAGTTTCTATAATTTTTATTACAGATTCGATAAACTTTTAATGATGCTACGCTGAGCGCATTCTTTTTAGTACTACGTATATTAAATAATTTCAAATTAATTTGAATAAAAAAAAAATACCATAATAATTCATTATCGGAATTCAAATAATAATGATTCAGCATTGCACAAAAAATAAAAAATAAAATGAAAACAAAAACAAAAAAAAATAAAACAAGAAAAAAAATACTGTTAAAATATCGGTTTATTGAAATTATCTGCGATTATTATTGGTAATTCAATTGTTATTATTTTATTACTATACATTTTAATATTTTCATGTTCATTTTTGTTTTGTTTTTTTTTTTTTTCAAAATTATTTTATAAAATTATAATTTAATTGTAACTAAAGGTATAATACTTCAAGTACATTATCTTACCTTTTGTATCTATTCAGGTTAATAAATATTTTTTATAGTTTTATTATTATTGTTTTTTTTTTTCATTACTATGTATATTAGTGAACATATTATTGTATGCTGTTGTTCTGTTTTTCTATTTTACTATAATTTTCAACTTGCTCCATATTTTCATAATTTTTGCTTTTATTTTTGTTTATTTTTTTATTTTTTTTATTATATTATTAATTTTCTTGTGATTCTATTAAGTATAACTAATGCGTTCAAAAATATCTTAAAAGTTAACGAGCTTAAGGTATTTTTCTGCTACTACAGTTATTTTTGTTGAATATTTTTTTTGTGTTTGTTTTGTTTTTTTCTTAGTTTTAGTAAAAAAATTTGAAGTAAGTTTTGAATGGTGTTTACGTTTGTAACATTTAATTTACTTAAAACGAAAGATTAGGGTGATAGGTCTGTTATATTATGTTACTTGCAAATTTGTACAAATATCTGAAACATTTCCCAACCGATTTTAATTATGACTCTTTTAAAAGATGATATTTGAAAAGAGACATAGCGAAACTAAATATATTTTTTAAAATTTTTGTAATTTTCAATTAGAAATTACAATTTAAAATTTCACCCCATGTATATAAGTATTTCAAACATCTTAAGATAAAAACATTTTCATTTATCAAAATATTGCCGCAACACAATCAACGCCAAGATTAAATTTAAATTGTTTTTTTTTTTTTTTTTAATAAATTATTATGTGTGAGGTTGTTGTTTAAGATAAATCATTAAAAAAATAACACATAGTACCTATACCAAGGATAAAATAAAATCTTGGATGCAATTAATAATAAAATTGACTACGACTTTTTATCATACTTCCTTGAATTTCGAAGACCGTGCTAATAAAAGTTACTACTTAATTTTTAAAATCAAAATAATACTGATAACCTAAATATCAGAATTTTTTTACAAATTTGAGCGAATTTTATGTTGGTATGTCAATTTTTTCTTTCATAGTCGCTGTATTGTAGGAACACCGGGCTTTTTCTGTTATTTTTGCAAGTCTTTACAAATAAAAATAAACATGGAGACCTGATAACTGTTTATTTGTGTTAAAGCTATTATCCGCGAATGATGTGAATCGCGAATTGTTGATTGCGACTGACTATAGATCAAATATATATAAATAGAATTGAAATGTACAAACAAATTGTGAGGGGTGGGTGGTATATTTTCAACGATTAAGTAGCTGGAAGACCTTATAGATTTTTCAAATTTCGAAACAGATTTGTTAAGCTTAACATCGGAATGGGACATAAAGTAGAACTCTAAAAGCTAGAAAAATTTTTAAAGAATAAACAGTTAGGTCTTAACATTAAATATTTTTTACTTTTATTTTATCAAAATATCATTTAAGATCTTTTACTAAAAAAATAATTATTTGAAAAACATATTTTTTAATAAGATAATTATTACTCTTCTGTCTTCCCTAAATTTTGACCATAATATAGATAGGTAGCTTTGTGTAATTCCAAAATTTATAAAGATTTACAGTAATAATAATAACCGTACAAAAACTGTTTCAAAATTTGTTAAAACAAGATTTAAAATAGTTTTTTACTTTGTATCCCTCATTCTAATGTTTGGGTAGCGTGTGTAGAAAAAACACACCCATTTGAAATAAGGCATAAAAAAGTGCAATTTGGCTTTATTTTTTTCGGCTTTATTTCACGTAATAATATATTTTCATAAAGATGAAATTAGATAATTGATACACTGTTTTAGATCTCCTCCACTTCTTCCATACGAATAATCAATTCAACCCCTTCTATTAAAAAATTAAGTCTATTAAGTTTAAAAACTTAACCTGGATCAGAAATATATCTACTTTACATATTAGCTAATCTAATACTATTTATATAAATTGCTTTCAAAAATCCTGCATGAATTGGTTTACACAACACACAATAATAATATTAGAGTAGAATACGCATTCTCTGAGTATTCATCTTATATATATACAATTTCCTGTTTACGAGTACTCTGATTGTGTTTGTTTGTATTTTACATATCCCATTTGGGTAATATACTCATATTATTTTACTGCATTTTGTGTGGATCAAAATAAATTTTTATTTTATGTTTGCATTTTGACGAAATAAAGTTAAATGCTTATTAGCTCATTTGGCTAAAGCGTTATTTTAATATCGCAAATTTTTTGTAAGTTCAATTCTCTGTTTAGTAATTTTTTTTTTCCTTTATTAAAAAAATATTTTTTTTTAAATTATTAAAACAATATTTTTTTTTGTTATTATATTATAAAATTAATAATATTAATTTTTATAAACAAGAAAAAATATTTTTTTAATTATTATTCTCTCCTCAATTGTTTCAACAAAACACTGTTTAGAATAAATCCAAGCATACAACGTATGTATACATGTATATAATATTATATACCAATACCATACCAACCAATTCATTCAATATCATATATTTACCTAATAATCGAGGACGATGGCTCTCTCATTTTAAGTAACTATGTATGAAACATGGGTTACTATGGGTTTGGAGGCGGCAGCCAGCTAAAAAAATAAAAAAATGGATTAATATTTAAATTTTACAACTTTAAATAAAACTAAACTGTATCACTGTGTACGCAATGTTTAAAAATAAATCAAACTTTAGCAACATATGCACCACTCAGCAACATTAGAAAAATTCAAGCAACAATTCAGAAAAAATTCAGATTTTAATTTTTCTAGAGCGTTCTAACTAATAAGTTTATTGAACAAACATAATAATTGAAAGTATTAATGCAGCGGAAATATATACATAATATGTACATACATTTTTGTTAAATTAAAAAAAAATATTAAAATCATAAATTTTTGTGTTGAAAGCTGGTTATTATTTTTTATTAAAACTTTAAGTTATAATAAATAATAATTTTTTTAATGGGAAAGTCGTACATATTTTGTTTGAATTCTTACAAGAGTTCTGACTGTAGAATTTTAAATTAACGACAATGGTTTTAGTCTTGAATACGTTCAGGGCATTTATACGAAATTTTGATACTCCTAAATGATTTATAAAAACTTTTGTAAAAAAATCAAATAGGTCTGATTAGCCTTACTACAGCAGGTGCTTTGTCAGCATCACGATATAGAAGGCGCGAAGTTGCCGCTGGTCTCTAGTAAAATAATAAATTAAATTTCAGAGTTATAAAATAAAATCAATAAAATAACGGTTGCAATCGAAATGTCATGGAAATGATGTGAATCAAAATGTATATGATTCTCTTAGATAAAGCCCACAGCACTTTACATATTTTACTCGATCGATATTAATATAAAAATTACACGCTAGCTGACGCAGTAGGTAGAGTGCCTGCCTTTCAACCGAAAGGTTCCAGGTTCGATTCCCGACGAAGGAAAAAAAGAAAAATTCTTTATGGATTTTTCGACCTGGTCCAGTACCCTTTGTCATTGGGATATAATAAATGGCAACAAATAATTGAGGGTATAATCTGGTAACAAATTAAATAAAAATGAAACTATTCTATTTAAGAAGGCTTAGTTCCTGACAATAGCAGTAGTTTTCCACATTTAATGAGTTGATAAGCCAGTATTTTATTAAATAAATACTCGAAATATTGTAGATTGTAGTGTAAAATTGCAGTACCGTACTTAATTAAGCACGAAAAGGTGATTCTACCTAAATTACTGTAGAGTGTAAAAAAAAATTATAAATCGGTATTAATATAAAAGTTTGGGACTGTCGTTAAAGAATACTATTAACGAACAAAACTTCATGGTTTTTTTGAAAAGGTACCTAGTTGCAATTTTGAATTTGTATCAAATTAGTTTCGTTAATAGTTCGAACTTCAAGAATATGGAATCATATTCCCTCGGCAGTGTTTCCATATTTAACATACAATGTCCAGAAATTAGTCTACATTCTAAAATATTAATAGATTTATTCTACAACTGCCTATTAATCTCTCTCATACTTTTCTTCCGTTCTAGTTTAATTTTATACTTCCGACCCAGCGGTACATAAGTGCAAAATGTGATTAATATCTCAACGCTTTCAATAATTTTCTAAATATTTATATATAAAAATAAGTAGGAAAGTAAGTTAGTGAGGTAAGTTTAATAAGATTTTGTTGTTTCACACCTTCCAAGTGATATTTGACAGAAAATATATTAGACATATATGATAATAGGCTCTTCAATAGTTTGAAAATAATTTCAATGAATAGATGGCTGAAAAATAGGTATGATCTCTAATGAACGTAACCGAGTACTCTTGAAGCGATTAGTCATAAAAGAAAATACCTAAACACTGCAATATAAGCTGTTAGTCTCTATAACATTTTGACTGAGATTTTGTAATATAGAACAAGACACATTTATATCCAATCTTATTGTATTAATTTGAATGTAAATTATTTTATTTAAGTTTGTTAACTAATAACACTCTCAAGTTAACATGACAAATTAAAAAGATGATTTTAAAAATACCTAGTCCATATACCTAGTCCAGATATACCTAGCCCAAAATAACTGTAAAATATCATCAAAACTCTAAAACCGCCACATAAATTTAAATAAAAATATTTTCCTAGCTCTTCTAGGCTTTGTTGACTTGTAAGCATGCTACAACGATTTTATTATATTAGTTTTTAACAATTGAATTAATTTATTAATCCAACCTCAATACGCACATTAGTAAAATATTTTTTTAAATAAACTGACCCCTTTGGCTATCATCACTTTCAAAGAAATTAATTTATATGGTATATACCCTATTTTAGCTCTTTCTGCCAATTTTCTTTATAATTTATTTGAAAGCATTTTTATCCAAGAGTAACTAAGATCAACGAAATTTTTATTTTATTCTCATTTCATTTTGTATATTGGTGGTATAGATAGACTATTATGGAATATCTTTTAATAGGCACAAGCGCAAAGATAGCGCAATTTGTATCATTTTAGCAAAGAAAAATAAAAAAAAAAGAACAAAAAAAAAACCACTGGATGCAATATTTACTCTCATATATTTCTCTCTAGTATCTTTATCTAAAGTATATTAACTATGTATAATTGTGTATATTGTGTGTATATTCCTTTCAAAATATTGAAATTGGTATTAAAGTTATAAAAATAATTCATAAGATATCTCTAATTTGGAATCTGTAATGATACTTTACTTACCCCTTTTTTCTTTTTTTTTTTTTTTATAATAAACGTTGTTGTTGTGTTGTATGTTTTGTTCTTAAAATTATTGGGTTGTTCCATAGATAGTTTTTTATTTTAATTAAAATAACCGTTTTTTGAGATTATTAGTACATCGTTTGAAAATATTAATATTACTTTTATACATCATCATATAATTATTGTATTTGATATAATTGAAAAAAAAGTAGCGTACAAATATCTGAACCATTTCACAGCCGATTTTCTTTGTTATTATTCTTTTAAATGATGGATATTTAAAAGGTGACGTAGAGAAACTAAATACTTTTTTGATTTTCAATTAGAAATTTCAATTTAAAATTTCACCCCATGTATATGTATGTGGCTTAATGTATATAATAATGGCTTAATGTACATAATAATGGCTTAATGTACACACAGTCGGTCAAACTAAACTAGTTTCAAGTTAAGTAGGTTTGGTAGAAAAATTAGGAAAACAATACAAAAATAAATAGCATGTTATAACGTTCTCTTATTTGCTCGGACAACAGAATAAAGCAGATATCCAATTATTTTATTATAAGCTGTACCATAAACATACTATTATCTACAAGTATACACATACATCAACATATACAAAAATTTTTTAATTAATTCAATTGCCGCAGCTCATCGATCGCCAGATTCAATTTTTTTGTTATATAAATTATTATTGCATATGTGGTTGTTGTCTAAGATAAGTCAATAAAAAAAGTGATATAGTACTTACCAAGAATAAATTGAAATGATTGAAAACAATTCATAACGAAATTGAGTATCTACAAGTTTTTGTCAAATGTTTACGAATTTTGAGTACTAGTATCTATGTAAGTATATTATAGAATCCAAAAGTAATATAAATAAAACTAGAGACCCCTATTTATTAATTATATTTCAAGTTAAAGCCAAATTTAAAGTTCTTAACAGAAAAGGGATTTAAATAGACTGATATTGATTTTTCACTATCAACCAGTAGTTTCGTTTTAATAAAAAGCTATAGTTTGGTATGGTTTAACGTACAATCCGAATTTGCATAAAAAAGTACCCCTTCCCATTTGAAAATCTCGATTTCAGCCAATTTCGGCGATTTTTGTTTTTTAAAAACCCGATTTGCGGTCCTTTCCGAGAGTTGAAAATATCACCAATCGATAGACCAATCGAAAATAAAAATAATTTTGCTTATAACTTACGATACACATTTCCTTACATTGTATGTGTATCTTTACCTAAGTACCTAACTACATTATGATGAAAATAAAACTTATATGCTATGCACTTTCTTGAAATTTGTAAATAAGATGGTCTGTCTGTGGTGATATAGGTAAGCGTATGCTGTGTTTTCTTTCTTTCTCATCTTAATTTTCATATACGGCAATCTTAAATACAAAATTAGCTTCATACTTAACAGATCAAATCGTATGCTACGTGGTTCTACAGCCTAAGCTAGTATTGTTTAGTAAACTATTTCTGAGCAGTACTTATCAAAAAAATATTTTCATAGAATTAGGAGCTTTTTTTATGTTCTTGAAAGTAGCTTAGTTAAAATCACCATTTCGTGCTTAATAAGGTGCGGTACTGCAAGTTTATACTGCAATGTTCACAATGTTTTCCGAGCATTTATTTATCAAATTACTGGCTTATCAACTCATTAAATGTGGGAAACTACTACTATTGTGAGGGACTGAGCCTTCTTAAATAGAATAGCTTTATTTTATTTAAGGTGTTACCAGATTATACTCTCATTTTAAAGGGTACTAGACCAGGTCGAGAAATCAATAAAGTATTTTTTGCTACAATCGAATTTTGGGACCTTTCGGTTGCGCCATCCAGCGTGTAAGGATGTAATAGGAAATGTAATGTTTTAATCCTGAAATTTATTTAGGGGTAAATATAAAAGAGTCGCGCCATGAAAATAAATGTAAATAAACAAAAAAAATTCTCCATTGTCTCTATTATAAATCATACCTTCCATTTTGGCAGATATGTACATACTAAACCTACTCTATAAAAAGCTATACATAAAAGTTCTATATAAAATATAAATAAAATTAATTCTGTAAGGATTTGGTGTATTAAGTGAACTGGAAGTGAACCAAAGTTTAATTTTGCAGAAATATTAGAGGAGTAAATTTACCTCATCGTTATTAGCGATTTTTAAAAGGGAGAGATTCGTATTGGGATGCCGTGAAGGGATTAATTCGTATAGATTTTTCCTTTGGATCATTGCATAATTCAGAGCAAATCCCAGTGTTCATTAACCACTTCTATCTAACGATGTGACATAATTTTTGTTAGCGATTTGAAAATTTACCTTGATAATAGTAAAAACGTTTATAAAAACATTAATACAAGATGCCCATATCCTTTCAGATGACCTAATTTTGTATAATATGGTGCATAATAACAATATTTTACTAAATATAGGCAATTTTCACCGTTATATGCTCCTAACAGTTAAGTTTAAGTAGTACAATTTTAGTAACAAACCTTTAGAAAAAAATCAATACATAAGAACTTATAAGTCCATTAAAATCTTAGGAATGTTAAATTAAATGAAAAACTATCATTTAAACTTTGTTACGAAAAGCATAATTAATATAGTTGATGACGGATGATGATGATGAGCCCAGAAAGTAGGCTTCTAAATGGGACTTTCTTCTTTGAGTTGTTGCGGGTAGGTGCAAAGAAGGTGTAGAATTGTCTTATGCTCCACTTCATTTTTGTCAGTTCAGAACGCAGCTCCATCCTTCTGGTATGATTGCTAATAGTACCCACCTTAGTACTGATATCCAGTTTTGGCAAAGTAAATTACGTCTAGTTTTTTGCACAGTTGTTTACATGTAAAGAACTTAGTAATTTACTTAGGACTCTTTTTTGTTATAAGTATGTAAACAATTATGTAAATAACGTAAACCAGTCAAAATAGATAATTTAGCTGCAACATTTGTATATTAATAAATGAAAACTTACAAAATATGAAGTGATTGTGTTCAAAAATAATTAAAATTACAATTTATTAAGATATCTATCTACCTTACAATCTATATTCTATACACATACTTCAATTATAGTTGTCGAAACTCTTATAGCATTTTTGATATGGTAGATATAATAGACTGGCAGCGCATAGATATCATAAATATAGATTGGCCGCTTAGTATAGCTTTCTCTTTCTCTCTAATACATTATCTTATTAATCATTGTCATTTTCAGCCAAAAATGAACATAATGTTTAGCGAAAATAATATGAAATCAGTATGTACATATATTTTTGAAGTTGACGTTTTGTTAATTTTAATTGTATTGTTTTAAATCAGTTGCTTTTTTAAATCAATATTATTAATTAGCATTTAAATGTAATGCGTTTCGATGATACAAACCAATACAGATCAATATTCTGAATCAAAATTGAAGAATTATAAAACTGTTTATTATCTTTACGAATAATATAGTGCGTTAATTCAAAATGTTTATTAATTTGATGAATGCAGTTATTAATATGTACAATAAAAAATACTAGGGGCACCTGTTGAGTATTTAATTATAATTGAAGTTAATAATATTTAATTATAATTGAAGTTAATAATATTTGCAAATAATTGGAGCCAAATTTAAAGTTTTAAAAAGAACATAGATTCATTTGCAAGTATGTAATTATAATAACTGATTTGTTTGTTTTTATTTTTTAATTTAATAAGAACTCACATATGTATAATGTATTTTGGTGAATAATAAAACCATGTGATTAAAATTTTTTAACTGTGTGCGCATTATTGTTTTATGTACAACTTATTTATATATTAAGAGTTCATTAAAAAGAAGCATGATAAAATAAAAAGGTATCTACTGCGCAGGTCCTTACATGCTTGTCTATTATAATTACAGATTAATAATCTAATAAACTAGTTTTTTAATACAGTGAATATATTTAATTGTTTTAATGAATAGAATGATCAAACATTGATTATGGTTCATAAATTAATAAATTATTCTTATTGTTATAATAACATTAAAGGTTATCAGCTCCACCGTTGAGCTCCATCTTGTTTTTATAATCCATTAGAACTTTGTATAATAGATTAGAACGAAACACTTTCAAAATTTTTGTCGAACTGTTCGAATGGTCAAAAACAAATATATTTACAGTAATTTACAGTTGTTTACTGTTGTTTACAGTTGTTTACAGTTATTTACTGTTATTTACAGATGTTAAATATATAAAGAATCATAAAAAACGTTAATTTACGCGTAAAATGCCAACACTGCTGATATCTAATTTTGTTAGGATAGTAAGTTAAGAGACCAGTTTTATGGTTCAGTATTAGCCAGATTAGTTTGGTAAGATCTATTTAGACCATTTGCGATTGGAGCACTTTCTTAGAAAACCGTTATTTGTAGTTAATATTTTGATCTTCAAAGCATTTTCAAAAAATATAACAATCAAGGATTAACTTATATATTTGAGCTCAAGAACGTCATAAATAGAAAAAAAAACTGATTTGTTAAGAATAACCCGTGATTAAATGGATTAAATTTTTGCTATACTTGTTTTTGTTTTTTATTTTTCTACAGAGAGAAAAAAAAATCTATTTCAATTTTATTATTGTTGTTGTTGTTGTTTTTGTTCGATTTCCTCACGATTGGGTGTGGTAGGTCAGTCATTTTTGTTTCTATTGCATCAAATATGATCATGCAACAGCTGCTGGATATTATTTTGTGCGCGCCACACAAACAAAATAAAATAAAAAGGAAAAATAAAAACAAATAAGCAAACAAAAATGAATAAGAAAAGCACTACTATACTTTGTGTATTCGCGCAATAATAACGGATTTCTTGATTTAATTTTGTGTTGGTTTTTTTTTTTCTAAAAAAGTTTTACTTTTCATTCCAGATGTTCAAGGTTGTGCATTAAGTTAAATGAAAAAAAAAAAAAAAAAAAAAAAAAAACAAAAAGCGTTGTTGATCACCACTTTATTTATTTTTTATTTATTTCTTTCTTTTGTTTTTTTTTTTGTTTTTGTTTTAGTTTTTTTTTTACATTTTTACTCTTTCTAAGGTTGTTAGTTAATTTTTATATTTTCTATTTTATTTTTTTTTAAGGAGAAGGCGGGTAGGTAGTAAATGTAAAAGAATTTGTTATAAATTAAAGTAGAAAAAAAAGAAAGAAAGAAAAAAAATGTATATGACATGAACTTCTTAACTACATCACACCTTTACTTTCAGTTCTCTGTAGTGATACTCTTAAACCTATATACATAATATTATATTATGGACACATTATCTAACTAATCTATTTTAACACTTCATACGGAATAAGTGACAACTATAAATAGTAAGTGAAACACAGAGAATTGAGTACATCAAAAATAATATCGTATATAAAAAAAAATGTTCGCCTACATCAAATTTTACACAACTAATAAAATTTGAATATAAAAAAAAAAAATAACAATTCCGTTACATAGGTCACGCGTTGTAATTACATGCATATTCAGGAGAATAGCCTTTGTAGTAAACCTATTCATAACATTGATACAGTTAGTAGGAAAAATTTTATAACATATTTTCAGAAAAGCTTAGTATAATAAAATAAATCGGTTAAAATTAGACACAATTTTGTCTGGGGATAAGTATAATGTTGGTATGTGTTATAAAAGTTTATAACATTTTTATCTGGGGATCGACATAATATTGACTGCATACGGCTACGTATCTAATTCCAAATTGGTGACAAACGGCGCAAATCCAGCCTTTTGGAGGAGTATTGTGGTGAAGGCCTAAGTTCACTCAGAGCTGTAGCGCTATAGGATGATGATAATAACCTACAGCTGTTACTCAAATGAGCAATATATTTATATTAACTAACCACTTGAAAATATGCAATCCTTAATTTGGGATTTTTTTTGTCTCACACTTCATATTAAAAAACGGAGAGATGTCTTTTTTCTGAATATCATAATCCGATCTATAACATGCAAAGAGTGCTGCACGAAAATAGGAAAACGATGGGAAAAACATCGGATTGGTAATAAATGAAAAAGAAGCAAAAGCAATGGTGCAAAGCAGGAGCGGAATGTTTACAATAGGTAATTTAGAAATTGGTGTTATTGAACTGGTGAATAAATACAAATATTCACAACCACCGATAAAAGTTCGGAGACAGAATAAATATTAATGTTCGAATTGCGCAAATGAATATAAACTTTTTTTCTTAAATTAGCAAAATTTTAAAATCAAGTTGTGTGAAGAGAAAACCAAAGTTTTTCAATCTATGCAAAATGTTTATTCGTCCAGGACTTAAGATAGAGGTATGAAAGATAATTTTGTATTGCGGTATTGCAAGAATAATGGCTGGTCGATAAAGCACAATGGCCACATGAATAATGTACCAAATATAAAAAATAAAACCAGAACTATCGAAGTAAATAAAAGTAAATAGACTACGATGAGCGGGAAAATTTCAGTAGCGTACTTAATGCATGAAAAGGTAATTAATTCTATCTAAATTACTGTCAAGAAGAAAAAAAAAAATATGCTTGACAAACGAATTTCCGTAATAATTTGTATGCCAAAGTTTACGGAAAACGACCAGCTTAACGATTAAGCCTTAAATGGCTTTGCGATTACAACAACTGATGTATTTAAACAGTTAAATATCACAAATTTGAGAGTAACTATCAGGTTTAGAAAACCATGAAGAGGCGTATAGGAAGATGGTAAATCGATGTGGATTGTAGCGCAATTGAAAAAAGAAGAGACATATTATTTACGATGTCGCAACGAAAACGGCTTTAAGGATCAAAATTGGATTAAACCGTTATACTTGAGTATCTCACGCATGAAAATTAATTTTGTCTAATTTGACATCAACTGCAAACAATACAGTGCAGCTAAATTATAATGTTAATATTGACTTGAAAGCGAGATGAGTGTGTAGGTAAACGAAAACATTGCTAATTTTATTTTGAAACTCACTGTACGAACAATTACATTATGATCTCCTAACATAATCAATGAATTTTTTTTTGTATTTTTTTTTTTACTTTATTTGTTTTTGGGAAAATTATTTGAGGGAAAATTTTTGAATAGGTACTACTCGTATATTTAATTAAGTATGTCGTATTTTTTATTTTTCAAATTTACGCTTACTTATTTTATTTATTTGATATGAAAATACTAGGGTTGTCACCCTACATACATTCTATTTGTTTAGATGTTCAACTTCTTTTTCTTCACTTTACTTTCAAATACGATATCAGAGTAAATATTATTATTACCTGAGCTGTAGTTTTGAATCCCGGAATTTACTCTTTCACTACTGACAGACAATGTAATATCGATATTATGATATCAATATTCTAATATTCTCTATATCATAATATCAAAAATACTATGCCGACACAAATGTAGTATTCATATTTCATAATATTATTATGACAAGTAAAATGGAAGATAAAAATTAAAAAAAAAAAAAGCTAATAATTTTTGTATTAAAATTGTATTTCAAATTTGCTTCTTCCTTTTATTAGTTTTGCTTTTTAATTTGATTTGACAATAAAATAAAAAACATTTTTGTTTCATTTTTTAATACAGTCAAATCAACTGTTTTTAGTACTAAAAATTAATAAAAATGATTGACTTTATTGCCACCAGACTGCTCTGATGAACAATTTTGCTGTGTTGAATTGCAATATTGCCGTGTTGAATTACAATATTATACATATATTATGCCTTTGTACATACCAATACTACGTTTCGATTACAATATTATTTATTTATTAGCATCATGATTATTATGTGGCACACATGAAGCGATATCATCATATTAACACTATTACAATATCGATATTGCATATCTGTCAGTAGTATTTAACAACTTATTATTCCAAATATATTTTTATTAAATTAGACATCGAATCAGGAAGCAATGTAGCGATACTTAATTTTGCCAAAACAATATCAGGTCATATACATTTATACAATATATATTTATTTATTACTATTATTAAAAAATTCATTAGATTATGTTAGGATTAGAATTACGATGAAGATAAACTATAGGTTAGACTTAATACAACTAAATCTTCTGCCTTGTCAATACTTGAATTTTTGACAGAATAGGTAAGTAAATAAGTAATAGAGGGTGAAATAATTATCACCACGACAAAATACGTTAACTATTGTACCATGGAATTAATAATATTCTCTGTACAGGTCTCACTACTCATTAAAATGTGACAGATTGCAAGAAAAAGACTATAGAAATTAGTGTTATAAATACTGAACACAATTAGCTAGCTATTTTTTAAATTACTGTCCATTTATACTTTTGTAAATAAAGTAAAGTAAAACCCTATATTTATGAAAAAATTTAAAAAAAGACGCAACATTTAAATAAAGCAAAATCCACATTTATCATAAACTTTGCCAGTTGGCAACCCTAATCAGAAAATAAAATGGCTTTTATTAAAATTTATAAGATCCTGAACAAATGAACTAACAAATATTTACGAGCTGTCTATTGTATCAAAAACTCGTCCGTGTATTTTATACATACATATTATATTTACAATATGTATGTACTTACATAAAAATATATACATATGTACATGCATTATTATTGTATAATATAATAACAGTAAAGTGATTTAAAGTTGTACAAAATTAATATCTCAGTATAATTGAGAAGGTGAGAATTTATTTTACTATTTTAGATTTTAGTACCTTTTTTTTATTATGATTATTATTATTATTACTATTTACTTTTTTATACTTATTTTTGATAAATGATTTATTTACCTATATATATGAATTTCGAAATATTACAAACAACAATAATATAAAAATATAATGTTTTCTTTCAGAATTTGAATATAATTATTGAAATTATTATTTTTTTCTGCTTATTTTTCTTTTTGTTGTTATTCTTATTTTCCTGTATTTCTGCAATATTAATAATTTATCATATTCTTGTTATTTCATTTGTAAAACTTAAAATAACAACAATAACAAGACAAGCCTAAAGGGGATGTGCAATACAAATAAATTTATGAGAAATTAATGTCAAATAACTGTCAAAATGTTAAAATATTGAAATTAGGCATTTTAAATAAAATTCAAATAAATTTTAAATTTTGAAGTTTGTTGTAATAATTATTTCTGTACATAAATGAATTCATTTTAAAAAATAATTGTAACATGCTGCAAGCTTTAACAAACATAATTTAAATAATCAAAGGTGTCAATAAAAAAATAAAATATTATTAATCAATCAGATATTAGAAACAAGTATTTGCAAAATGTTTGTAAATTACAACTATTTGCAGTTTATTGCAGAAAATATAACGTGCTGTATAATATTTATTTTTATTTCTTTTTTATTTTAATATTTTACAAGTAATGCAGAAAATTTAACAAATTACTTAACATAAAAGAAATAATTAAATACAGTAAATATGATTTTATATTGAATATAATTAAAAACTAGGGGCCCCTGTTGAGTAATTATATTTCAAGTTGAAGTCATATATAAAGTTTTTAAAAAAACAGTAATTTACGTACTAACATAGACTTCGCATGATATAGCTGAAACCACTCGTGTTTAATAAAAAGTTTTCTGGTTAGTAAGTTTTATTTAGGACCCTCATATACTGCTTCGTTTCCGATATATTCCCTATAGTAAGTGGCATTTAGTGGATAAAATTACTAAAAATAAAAAAAATTGTCATTAAAAAGGTATGTATATATATACCTACATAATACATAATTTTAATAAAAACTATATTATTACTACAAATAACCAAAATTTAGAAACAGTTACTTAAAAAGATAAAAATGAAGAATTCAAGTGATTTGTTTTTTAGTTGTTTTTATATTTTTTATTTGAGATGAATTTGTTTCTTTGTTTTTTATTTGGCATATGTACATAGATTCATTTGCAAGTACATAATGTAAATTATAATGACTGATTTGTTTGCTTTTGTTTATTATTTTAATAAGATCTCACATATGCATAATGTATTTGCTTAATAACAAAACCATATGAGTAAAAAATTTTCAACTGTGTGCGCATTATTGTTTTATATACAACTTATATATTATATTAGAAGTTCATTAAGGAGTAGGTGAATCGAAATAAAATTAAAAGGTGTCTAAATGCTTGTCAATTATAATTATAGATATTGAAATTATAACTGAATAAAAAACATTAAGGTTAAAACTATGGTGAAGCGGAGTTAAATGTTAAAAATAAGTACAAAAACTTGGCAATAAGTGTACAAAAGATATGGACATTTTGAAATGTTATCCTATCCATGTTATCCTACTTTAAACGAGGTCTAATGATCAAATCACAGGTCATTTAATAAACATTGTTTCAAGATTTGCAGATTGAATACAGACAGAGGTGCAGATTCTGCTTAGAAGAAAGTTCTTCTCACATATTATATTTATTTGTTATCGCCATAGCTCTCAAAAGACATAAATATTTCCAGGAATACACATCGTTTAATTTTGAAATAGCAAATAAACAAATGCAATAAACAAAGCAATAATCAAAGACGTGCAATACTAAGATAATAAACGGAGAAGTACATTAGATATGAAGAGATCACGTTTACATAGAACTATCTATTAAAAAAACGTATTTTAAAACTAAACCTACCTAATTTTAAGAGGATAAATAAACGAAAATTAATATTGAAATAAACTTCCATGAATAGTTTAATGTTAAATTTTGCGATTCAAAAGAAGCGAGACGAATGCCGATTTTTCTTAATCCCCATTTTTTAAAAGACCATTTTTTAAAATCCCGTTCTTTTTAAAAATCCCGATTTTCTTCAAAAAAATCCTGCTTTAAGTGTATTTATACCAAGAATATTTATTTTAAATTATTAGCTGCTGTTGGACCCAAAAAAGTGAATATCTGCCTTTTACAGAATATCTATTTTAATTTATTGCATGTATAGCCGCTGTTGGATACAAAAAGGTGAAAAAAAACAACTAAAAAAGCGGGATTTTACAAAAAGGATACAAAAAGGTGAAAAAAAAACAACTAAAAAAGCGGGATTTTAAAAAGCGGGCAAATATTAATACATCAACCTTCTAATAGTGATCTAAGGTGAAGTATGGTTTTGGTGTAGGTCTATTTCTCAGATAAAAGCTCACCTATAGAATTCTACGAATTTCCTTACAGATTAAATACATCTTTGATGGAAATATTATCGACCTGTTACACTTAAAAGCATTGAAAACAACAATAAGCAATTTCTAGCACTAAATTGATCTTGATACTATATTATTAAAACTGATACAGCACTGATGCACATCTCTTTGATAAAATTAGTTAGAAGAATTGGGGGTTACAAGCCTCCATCTTCTTACTGCAAAGCGGTTTAATATTCTGTATTCGGGGTATTGTACATTATGTTTATTAAAATTAGAATTTATTAACTACTAGCTAGATATTTTAAAAATAAAGATGTTAAATTTTTATATTGGACCAAAATTGTTAGCACCGAACATCACCAAATGGAAGTAACCTAACTGAATAATAGAAATCCTTGAAATTTGTTAGGTGTAATAGGACTATCAAATTCCTTTGAAACGTATCGGCAAATTGTGACCATCACCATAAAAGTAAGCAACCTACTTAGTTGATTACAGAAAAATTTTAATCAGCAGTGAGAACTACACAATACAAGTTCAAAGAAAGAATGGGATCATAAGAAGCTCTTTTTAGCATACAAACTTCAGTTGAAAATTGCAAAGATGTGGAAAAGGACTTATTATTATAAAAAGCGATTCGATCGAGTACAAGATGACAAAATGATAAGCAGAAAAATGGAAGTAGATAGTAAAGTCATTGAATGTATTAGAAACCTCTATTGGAATCAAACTGCGGATACTAAAGTCAAAATCTAGTACTTACAAATCAATAAAGGATTTCGACAAGGATGTATTTTGTCGCTACTGATGTGTATTCAACCTGTACTCTGAATATATTTTCCAAGACATAATTAATGAAATAGAAAAAGGAATAAAAATAAATGAAATTTACATTAACAATATCCGATACACAACCATCATATCAATTTCAAGAACATAACAATTATTTCGGATTTCACATAAATATCAAAAGAACAAAGCTTATGATAGTCAGTAAATGAACAACACGAACAATAGTGGTCTAATCAAAACAATTAACAATGAACCCATCGAACGCGTTTCTATAGCTAGATATTTAGCTGTAAAATATAAAAATGTACTATATAGTCGAGAAATAAACTTCAAATTTAGATTACGGTATTTGAAATATTATATCTGGTCTGTATTATTATACGGAGTAGAAACATGAATATTGAAAGTGGTTTCACTAAAGAAATTAGAAGCTTTCGAAATGCGGTGTTATCGTGGAATGCTAAAAATTTCTTACACCGATAGAAATACGAACCTAGTAATTATTAGAAAATTGAAAATAAACAGAGAATTATACTTCTAAATGTAAAACGTAGAATAATAAGTTACTTTGATCATATGCCCAAAGTACGAACTACTTCAATTGATTATACAAAGCAAAAATTATATCGGAAGAAAACAAATGTCATGGCTTAGAAACATCCGAAATTGGACAGGTATCAGAATAGTAGAAGTTCAGGTCTACAGCGTAAGATGTAAAGAAGAGTTGCCAACATCATAGCAAGCTTATAGTGATAAGTTGAGTGATCGCTTAACATCCAGTAGTGGATTAGCAATATAAAAAGAAGATAACAATAACCTACCTCCATAAAAGAGATTCTAACAAAAACAATCTTGGGCTGGAGGGAAATTTCGGTACGCAATAGAAGTGACAAAAAATAATTTTAAAGTATACTGCCAATATTCTGGAAACATGACAGAAATATGAAAAATTGTATTGTTAGATTATAGATATGTCAGGTACTGACAGATTTTATTATATTTATTTTAACTCAAAACCTAATTAATACTTTTATTTTCAGTATTTTATTAAATTCTACTCTTAATTATTTTTAATAAAATACGTAGTAATATGTTTTTTTTTTTTTATTTTAACCCGGAATTAACAGTTATTCGAATACAAAGCGAAAAAATTCTCTCTTTCAAAAACTCACCATCATAAATTATTTTGAATATTAAAAAATATCCCATAAATTTTAAATATCCAATTTAAAATATTTTAGGAAAATATTTGATCACGTGCCAAATTATAATAATGTGCTAAATTTTCTTTTCGAAAAAATCCTAATAACATTAATAATAGATAATAAAAATAATAATAAAAACAACAATTAAAAACAATTTATTTTTGTTTTATATATAAAATTCCATTCAAATTTTTAACACCACCATAAATAAATATTTTAATATTAAAAAAAATGTAAAATGACAATAACATTCAATTCTAAATTAAATCGTAATTTAAAAAATATTAAAAAAATATTTAACTTTTATGTTTATATCTATATATAGGTGTATAATAATAATAATAATATTAGTGGTCATAATAATATATGATAACGTTGACACACCTCAGTCACCTGACAAATATACAGAAAGAAAAAAATTAGAAAATAATAAGTACAAAAAAAAAAAACGAAAAAAGAAAAATTAAAAATTTTAACATCTTACAATAAAATAATAACAAAATAATAAAAAAACAAAATATTGTAGTTTTTTTTTTATTATACATTATAGGATTTCTTTTAAATTTATTTGTTTTGCAAAGTTAGTGACTATTAACTTTCAATCAGTATTACCAACTTGAGTCATTAATTATACCGATAATAGTACTAGTCACTGACCAATAGGATGCCATGCAGTTTAGCTAGAAATTCCATTATAATAATGGGATTGGTTCCGAAATCTCAAAGTCAAAATTCCAAAATTAAAATCCCAACAAAAAATTTCAAAATAACAGTGTTACAAAATCCCAATATTACAAAATTCACATGTTACAAAATCCCAAGGTACAAAATAATAAGTTTTATACAATTAAAAAATAAAAATTAACATAAAATTTAAAATAATGTTTGTTATCAATAAAATTAAACACCACCAAGGTACAATATTGAAATTTCTATATTGCTTTTTATGTTATTGTTATTTAGAAATAGATTTTTGGACTCCCAAAAATGGATGGACTCCCGCAATAATCTAATCGAGACAGCTCTTAACGACTTGCTCATGACAACTTGTATTACACTCTCTGAAATTTTGTGTCTTAGCCTGACTTCACCTCTAGCTGATAAATATGCACAAATTATTTTTCCGAAGTCATATCATTTTTTAAATTTTTGGACTTTATTCATATACTATCATAGATTTATGACATTTTAAAATATTACTTACGTAATAATAAATATAATTATATAAAACATAAATTTATATATTATTAGATAATATATAAAAAAATAATTGAGTCATTAAATTCAATAGGTGCAAACAATCAAATGTAACAAGAGTTTCAAAAATGAATAATTTGTATTTGGTCTGCAAACTGTAACTATTATAGAATACACTTCCTACAACGTAGTGTACATAAGATCAAATATAATAGCTGTTTGTCGTTTTTAGAGTTAAACAGGATTTTTTACCTTTTACAGGACCTTTTACTCTGTTTCCTTTAGTCAAACGTACCAACTGAACTGGTATAAAAGGTTTTACCTATGTATAAAAAAAACGGAACTTAGTCCTACTATGTATAAAAAAAACGGAACTTAGTCCTACTATGTAATAAAATTGGTACCATTTAATTTAAAAAACATAAAAAAATGTCAAATGCTGAAAAAACAGAGCCGTTAAAGAAAATTACAGAAAATTTATTAAAAAAGAACAAAATGTGAACAAAATTTGATCTTAGAGGAAATACTCAAAGAAATTCAATATATAATACTATAATTAGTTGATAAAGAGAAAACATTAAGTAAAAAAATTTAATTTGATCCAGAACTATTTGAAGCAAATAGAGTTGAACAACCATATGGTAATGTAACAATTCAATAATCAACCCTCAAATTGAATTTAACCTTACATTTTTTGAAAACATTTTCTTCTTACACTGTTTTTATAACTCAATTTTATTTTTATATTCCGTTCTGCATATAATTTAAAAATAAAACACAATAATCGCTATTATTTGCATTAATTGAGTATTATTTTGGTAAGCTTTTCTAGTATTATTTAGAAGCTGGCAACACCGATTTTAATAATCTTTTAATAGTGATATTTTTCTTTTAATTTAAATTTAGTTCTAAGGTGTGGAGATTGAAGCAAGAAATACATATTACAATTGGATATGTTATATATATATATAACATAATTATACACTAATAAAAAAATAATAATATTATTATCATTATTGTATTGTAATATTATATTTATAGTTCTAATTAAACATTATAAAATATTTACTCAATACACGTCTATATTACAATAATTTATAATTTTTAAATAACTATATTATACATATTTCAAACTAATTAAATTATATTAAAGTATAATTTATTTTTTAATAGCTAATCAAACTGATAATAATATGAGTAATCATAAGTAATTTTATATCAAAAATTAATTCTGGTAATTTACTTAAAATTAACACTAAAAATGTTAATAGTATTGTTACAAAATTATTCCAAAAATTTCATTTTTTTAACTGTTATTATTATTATTAATATGTTAACATTTTTTTCATATATTATCATAATATGTCATGTATATGCATATTTATGTGATGTATACAGCGACGTAGTTATCAAATCTTATTTTATTACCTACATTTACACCGATGACATTTTCAAATTAATAGTTTTTACAAACTAGATCGAAACTGATTTTGGTAAATATCTACTTGTGGAATTTCAATTTGGTATGTGTCCTTTTTTACTTAAATTTTTTTTGTTGCGACACATTTATTAAATTTTACTTTGTGATGGCACTGTCGGGTTTTGTTCAAAAGATTGTATTATCCGGTTCCCGTTTTTATTAAATTGTTAGCATTTTTTTTTTAAACATAGGAATTTCGTGAAAAAGTGAATTGGAAAATATCTTTCGCTAAACTGTTCATATACCTATTACACATATTTATTTTATACTAACTAAACATTAATAATATGTTTGTTGTAATGTATAATAATCATTATTAATGGAGTAGATAAGTTTTGTGGAATTTACATGAAAAATAAATACTCAAATGGACATGTTAATAAATTACACTGCTAAAAATTAAAAAAAAAACTAATTTTTAAAGCTAATTTTATTAATTCGAAAATTTTCAGAATAATTTACAAAATTATGAACAATAAAATAAATTTAAACTTTGTTCTTATTTTGGAACTATTGAACTATTGATAAAATAACTATGCCTCAACTCATATACCTACCTCATATAAATTTTTTTTAATTACACTGAAACAAAAACTGTGAGATTTGTCATTTGAAAATTTAATTTCTCTGCGGTATTAAGTTTGAAATTTTCCATAACTTAAATTTAGACCGTTCCAATCATTATGCTGAAGTTAAAGTGAAAATTATGTTGAACTTAAAATAGCCATGATAAATTATACTCAGAAAAATTGAAGGCAAATTTGAAACAATTTAATTTGGCCATTGATTTAGTTGAGATTTTGTAATAAATGTGGAAACAAATCATAACCATAGCGATGTGTTAAATAGCAATTAATAAGATTATGAGTCTATCTGTTATGAAAATAACAGAAAAAGATTTTGGAAAAGACGGTTCCATCTAAATATCTAATTTTTTTCATAAGTATCCAAAATACTAGATTAAACACCTATTAAAAATATTAGTACGTTTGGCTAGGGAAGGTAAGGAAAAGGAAGAGTTTGAAAGTGAAGTAGGACAATTTGTTTTGTTTTTTTTAAATAGAAGAAAATAATCAAAAGAGTCTTTTACTTCTGTTGTCTGTGCCGGGGAAGAACGAAGTGAAAGACTGTGCCGACTTTAACCCACTAAAAACTCCCATCCTTTTGTTAAAATTTAAACTAGTCTTTAAGACTAACCATTAATACAAGTTTGGCTCTATTACCTCAGATATCCTTGATCAAACAAAATTTCATAAGGAATTATTGCAAGATAAAAGATTTTAATCTAACACAGTTCGAACGGTTTTGTCCGTTTAAGTTTTCTAACAAAGTTTTGATTTTTTTATTTCATCTTTTATGATAGAAACTCATGAGATCTTTATGAAAACCAGCATTGCCAACAAGCCATGGGCCATTAACAATGTTTCGCAATATTTTATTTTGGAACGTTTGGATAGTTTGAATAGGTAGTTGTTTAGCACAACCCCATATTTGAATACTGTATTCCAGACTGTAGATCAAAACTTTATTAAACGTCGCAAACGTAGATGTCTGCCATGATTAGCCAATACAAATGTTTGCATTTCAGATTCAGTTCTAGTTTTTTTGTAAAGCAGAAATTTTGTATAACATTCGTAACCGTACTAAAGGACTCACATTTCACTTGATCAATTTTTACTGTAGTGCTCAGTGTTAAATTGTTGAACTGTCAATAAATGCTTAAAAAACATTAATATAATATCCAGTTTGACACATCCATCTGATTTTGATGGCATAATGCTGTCCAGGAAAGTAGTTAAACTGAAATTTTATTTTGTTTGTGCAAATTTATGGTATTTAAAAAATAAAATAAAAAAAATAATATTAGGTATATAAGAATAATACTTTTGAAGATTTCTTAAAACTAGAGACAGGTAATTTAAAGAAAAATAAGTAAATTAAACCAAATATTTTTATTTCATATATACCTATGTTTTAGTAGTGTATATTTTATACAGGCTCCGCTATCTACACATAAAATTTACATTACGAAATTTATGAATTTAGTCATTAATTTATTCATATTGTATTTGATAATAACTGTCCTAGAAGACTTATGATATTGTGCATTTATTTAAACATAGCTATCATAATATTTATCTAAAAGCTTTTTTAATTTATTTTTTAATGAGATCATAACAATTTGAAATGGAAAAATAAAATTAAGATTATTAAAATAAAATTTTGATAAATTGGAATATTTTCACATGTGCTATGTGTTGATTTAACATAGATATCAATATTCAGGTTATATTAGAAAATTTTTCAATTAAAAAATTCCAAACATTTTTTGAATTACTTGCTAAATAATTTCTAATAATTATTTTTACATACTAAATAAGCCTATTCACTCAATGCCCTTCTGTGCGTTAACTCATCCTTTTCTTTATATTATTTTGGTAATTTTTGAATTCATTGCTCTTCAACTTTTTGTTTACACTACCTAGCCTGTGTGTGCCCTCTGTGAGTTTCAATTAAACGTTTGTTTACACATTTCTTTATATAGTTTATATAATATCTTCTACATAGTATTGTATCTATCTATCTATAAATTTTTCTATGTAGCTAGTTTATAACCAATCCATTTATACACTTGTTCTTATTTCTTTTATTACTAGTTTGCCATTGCAACTTGTAAACGCTTTTGTTGTAATTCTGTTCAATCACTATATTTTCACAATTCTGCAAAAATTAGTGCTGACGTAGCTTGCTATTTTGTTGTTTTATGGTCACTAAACAAATTTCATATCAATGTAACAGTACAGACTTGACGTTAGAGTTAAATATCTAGACTCACTGGATTGCTACAATTCTATCCAGAGAATCTAGAACTTCAAATATTTCAAAAAGAAAAATTATTGGTAGGTTAATCTTGATACTTCAACTGCATTTGCTCTATCACCAAGCGTACACTATTTAGGTGAATAATTCAAAAATTTAGTAGTTCACATTTTTTCGTTATTTCTCTCGGGATTTTTTGGATTAAATTTTGGATATACATTTATTGCCTGAGGTTCTGCTCAAGTTGATTTTGAGGACGTATATTTTAAATTCATAAATTCAGTAAAAAGTTCAGTTTTTCTTGCATATCGTAAAATTTTTTACTCGCCATTAATTATAAATTAATAGGATTTAATCTTCGAAGTTTTGGTTGAAATATTAAAATATGTTTAATTTTAATTATTGTCAGTGGCATTACTGACAGTACAACATTGACTACAATATAGGATTGACGACAACAAACCACTTTGCATGACTTCACATTAATTGACTCAGTTAATAGTCCATGATGTAAAGTTCTATATAAAAACCCTTCATATGCTGACATATTGCTATTTTTTATCAACTTGATTGATATTCGTTTAACCGAGAAAATCCCATATATTATCGTGGGAAACGGTATTCAATGCAAACATGTAAGTAGACTAGAAGGAGAGATTTTTTAAACTGTTAAGATATAAATTGTTCGTATATACTAGTCAGCTACGGAATTGCTTCCATAATGCTTTCATAATGCTTTACTATAATATTTGATGTAGAATGTATTGATCCGATCAATCTATGAACTGTTAAATTGAAAACCGATTTATTACTATATTACCATTGATTTGCCATTGGCAGCAGAACTGTAGTTCGACAAGCTTATTAAACATATTTGCAAATTGAAAACATTATTTTATTGTTGCAATTTACATGTAATTATAATTAATATTAATGTTGAGATTAATAAACTCTTTCGTAGTATTCTATTAATAACCAATCAGAAATAAATAATATGAGCGAGATGATGGTAAATTGCATTAATTGTATTAATCATAATGTTCTAAAATATTTCCTTTATTTTTTTTATATATTGTGGCAAGTCAAGTAAGCTAAGTTAAAATTTATCTAACTGTTTTTTTTTTAAATCTCATAATAATCTGTTTTTAAATAATAAAAGTCATAATCAGAGAATAGCTTTGATTTTATTTTATACAGATGTACTAACAGGGAATAAAATCATTTATCCTATTTATCATCATAATCATCCTGTAACCAATCCGGGAGTATAATATTTTGGGGTATATTAATTTGTTCAACATTGTGGCAACTTTCCTTAGTGGGCACTTTGCTTCAGCTAAGGCTATTGTTCCCCATATTTGCTCGGTCTTCCGATTTGCAGTGTACACTGAGGATTCCATTTGAAAAATTGTTTTGCCTTGTTGTCAGGTTTCCTCAGACTATGCCCGGTCCAACGTCATTTCTTCTGTCGAATTTCTTCACTTATTTGTTTTTTATTTTATTTGTTTATGCTTGACAGTAACTTAGGTAGAATCATGCATCATACATGCATAATTAAGTACGGTACTCCAAATTTTTACTACATTATCCACAATATTTCGGGGATTTATTTATCATACTGCGCCACATAGCTTGCGATTGTTTTTAGTGACAGATATATTTTTTTTGTCTACCATATTTTTGACCCGAAAGAAGCACGTACTGCTTAATATTCAAATCGGCACCTTCATCTGATGACATGATGCTGTCTAGATGATTTTTAAAACAATAAAATTCTCATATCTTCTAACTGGAGCAAAAAATATTTATTTACAAGACACAGAAAAAATTGAGATCAATAATTGTTATTGTTTAACATTCAATAAATTCCAGTAAAAAATATACTTAACGAAAAAAATATTTGGACCACCCAAACATTAAAAAATTCTTCAAAAATGATAAAATAAAATTGATTAACTCCTATTTTCAGGTTATAATTTAGCCCTCAGTTATAATTTAGTTAAAAAACAATTCAAATTTTATTGATTGAAAGATTTCTTTAATAATTTTTATAAAGAAAATGATAAAAAATGAAATTTTACTTTTTATTATCATAAAATTTTATTAAGTTCATTTTGAAGGAACCATCTAAAATGCAGTTAAATTAGGGAATTTTTAAAAAGAAAATTATCAAAAACAAAAAACTCATATAAACCAGAAAAATGTTAAAGACAGAAGTTAATGATAAATAATAATTGGCAATTGTAACACAAATAACAGAAAATTATAAACTGGTAACTTAATAAATTTATGTACATTGATTGAACGAAATAATAAATATAACTAAATAGCCACCACACATCAACCACCTCTTAAAAATCTTCTTCATAATAATAATAATAGTAAGAGCGACAACAAAAAACAAAGATAATAAAAAATAATATTTAACCATGATATATCAGTCAGTTATCATTATTATCAGTAAGTAGTTATTGTTAAAAGAAAACAAAGTAAAATGTTAATAAAAACAACAACAACAACATTAACAATAAAATAAAATCCTTTTTTTATTTTTTTGGTTGAGTTTTGTTTACAAAAAATTTATTGATTTCCCAAAGGCATTAAATTTTTCATTTTTAACCTCTTTCCTCCCAAATATGATTTTTGCAAAATGTCTCAATAATCCGTTTTATCATATTTCTTCTACCTAAACTGTTCAGTCTTTTTCTAATAATTTCTATTTTCTACAATCATTGCCGGATATTGTCGCAAGGATTGTAGATGAAACTATCCCTCTAATCAAGACATTTCACATGTTATAAAAAACTTTTCACGATTACAAATTCAAAATTTTATATTTCCAACTGGAGAGGATCTGATCGTAGTAGCAGTTGGTGTAGATCAATACAGTGCCAGATCAAGGACCTTCAAGGTTTGTTGTGCTCGCAAGTTCAAAATAGATATAACACAATTGAACAAAAAATGGGTCTATTTTAACTTGGCGTTTCCATTGACAAGAAAACACGAAACAAATGCGTTTCTTGACGGTCATTTAATAATATAGAATAATTTAATATAAAAATTATGTTTGGCAATTCATTAGCTTTGAATTTTATTTCCCCATGTTATTGTGACTGGGCACAAAGGATTGGGGATTGAAAAATAAAAACAGGTCAGCTACCCCTTCCTTCAAATTGATTTCAACATTGTCCTAGCACTTTAAAACAGATATTGTCCAAATTTAAAATTTTGTTGCCAGACTGAGTATACTTCAAAATGGTTTATTTTAGTTTTGTGAATATAACTAGGGGATTCTTTAGTTTTTAGTAACTCTGCTTGCAATATTAATAGCATATGCCTAAGGAGACAATAAAATTTTTATACTCTTAAAAATACCGGATCAAATTACTATTGTACCAACTCCGCAGTCTATTTTCAATTGTGATTACAAAAATTTGAGGCTAATCTCTTCAAGATTAATATTATAAATGGTCGGAATCAGTGGAAGTATTTTAGATTAACATTTGACACGTGTCATTGTAACTCGTACTATAGATATTCTTCGTGCAGTTTTTTCATTAATTTTGACTCTTTAATAACCTGCATGCTCTTAGATACTACTAGTTCACAAAAACACTATCCTTAATCAAAATAGATAGTTTGAGGTTGTGGCGTTGGTTCATAAAACGAAACTAACAGCAGAGCAGCATAAAAGAAGCAAACCAATTCATAAAATTGAAAAAAATTATTTTTTTACTACTATTTTTTATTTCTTTTTAAATTTATAATTCAATAGCGAAAGTCGTAAAATAATTTTTTTTTCGCATAATTGAAAAAAATTTAATTTCCTTCAAAAAAAAAATCCTTGAAAGGCTATACGGCAATCAGTGTTTCAGAAGTTATTACCTATTTTGTTCCCATACTTCCTGTTTTTTTCCTGTATATTTTTTTATTTTCATTTATTTTTAATACACGAATTTTTATTTTATTCATACAAACAAAAAAAAAACAAATTTCATTTAGTAGGTACCTAGGTACGCATCATATTATGTATATGGGTTTTTTATAATTTACTTTCCTTTTATACTTGATTTGTTTTTGTTGTTTTCTAATGAACAAGCAAACTCTAAATTTTTTCTATGTTTTGTCATTTACTAAATTTATGATGTAAAATTATTTAATTGGAGGGTAACTAAATGATTTCAAATAAACGCAGGGATGTAAGATTAAATAAAACAAGGAACTTTTTTTCAAAAGTCACAAAATTGTCAAAATGTCTATAGTTAATTTAAATATGTAGAAATGATTTATGAAAATAAATTCTTTTTCTAGCTATACTTCACCTTTGATAGAGTAAACTGCGAGTATATTTGGGAATCGCTTAGTAGAAGAGGCATTCCAGTAAAAATAGCTATAATTAAAAGATGCTAGATGTCGCTTTTTATATCTAGGACAGCTGACAAACTGCTTCGAGGTGTGTCAGGGAGTACGGCAGGGCTGTATTTTATCACCCATATGGTTTTTAGTAGTAATGGGTGACATAATGACTACTACTGTGGGTGTAAACGAGAGCAACGGTATCCAGTGACGCCCTTTCGAACGTATCAGCCACTAAGATTACACAACGATTGCCCGTCGACGATGTATGAAAAAGTGCGTAAAAGTCAATTCAGCTAAAACTAAAATCATGCGAAATGAAGAATCAGAATCCTCAGGGTACACGTCGCGTCGGAAGGCTGAGAAAAACGTGGAAAACAACTGTCTTAGCCGAAGCAAGTACCCAGCAAAGAACGTGGCCACAAATGAAGAGGTTAGCCCAATGCCCCACGGATGGGGTTGCAGGACATTGACGATGGATGATGATGATGATATTTCGAAATAAATTTTAAATTGTCAAAATAGAAAACATTTTTTGTTTTTATACTTCTTTACACACATTTATTTTGTTTTTGACGTTCTAAACGCACAAAGTTCAAACCGATGATGAAAAAATTGGAATGATAACATTTGCACACACATATGAAGATGAAATTGTAAATAATGACATAATCCAAAGGCTGAGAGCTGGTTTTTATAACAGATTTTTAACTACAATTGAAATTTAATGCGAACACATCCAATCACCACGCGATCTGTTCTCTTTCTTGTATATGATAATTCTATTATTTGTTTTTTGAAAGAGAGTTGGTTTAGGTTTAGATAAGTTAAAATATAATTTTGTGATAAAATTTATTTAAATATGATTAAACCGTGCCACGTTCGACTAAAATATATAAACAATATACTAATTTTATTTAGTTAAAATATTTTACATAAGAACGCTGCATCGCTACAAAATTCAATTTTGAAAACCTCGAATAGTCCCAACTAAAAAATAAAGAACCCGATTAATAAAAAAAAAATAAATAAAAGAACATTAAAAGAAAACTATTGTACAAAAGGGTTAAAAAAAATCATCTCCAACTACATCAACATCATCATCATCATTGTCATTACAATCATTATCAGTGATATCATCATTTAGAGAGCGGTGAATTTAACATAATTGATGAATACGAAACAATCAGAAGTGTTATACAAACCATGATTTTTATACTAATTGGAATTGAATATTATTTTTTCGTTTTCTTTTATTGAAATATTTAATTATACCCATATACACATATCAATAGTATTTAAAGTGTTTTAAATATACATATAACAGGTACACCAATAACCTCCAATATAATGGAGGAGCAAAAAAAAAATTAAAAACAAAATAAAAAATAAAAATTTCTTTTGTTTTAATTTTTTTTTTCTTTTTAAATTAAATTGAATTTGAAATGAAATTTCGAATATGCAATGATACCCGAATCCAAGACTAAAATATAAAATTATAAAAATATTGATTTAAGTACTAAAATTAATCATTGTTAAAAAAAATGTATATATACCTTTGATTATGGTTATATGTGACTGTAACATTAATTATTTGGTTTGCTTGTAGGTAGGTAAGTTTACCCTGAAATTGAAAATTTAAGAGTTCACAAAAACTGTACTATAAAATAAAAAATAATGCTTGATCCTAAATTTAGTACGTACTCCAATTTTTTTCAATGGGTATTTTAAAGAAAAGGTTTAAAAAAAAAATGTATACAGGGTGTAGAATCATTATCATTTATTGGTGTATCTTTAACATAGTTTACAACTTTGATCGATTCTGTTCTGTCTCTGTCTTGTGTCTGCATCGTGTGTCTGCATCCGTTAACTTCAATCGATTTCATCTTATCATTTCGTGCTATAGCTATTCTATCCGTCTCTTCTATAGTTATTATTAGTTTATCTTTTGCTCTAGTATTGTACTACGGTACTGCGTCTAATATTCTTTTTTGTATCCTTTGATTATTCAGTCTTACTACATGCACTGCACATCTTAGTATTTATATATAATTTACAATGTAGTGTCCTTCAATTATTGTTCCTACCTCCTTGTTTGATCTTATTTTATATTTTCGCCACTAATTACCATTGTCCATTTCGCAGCTATAGGGTAAGACCGGTTGTATTATGATCTTGTTCATTCTTAATTTAATTGTCTTGTTTAAAACTTTAGGTTTGAAAAGACCTTTATGTGTGTAAAAATAGTTTTATGCATGCATGTAATTTTTATTATTTATTAAGGCACCTAGACTGTCGTAAAACTTTTCACTTCTTCAAAATTGTGATATTTTATTTTTAAATTTTAGGTGGATATCGTCTTGTTTTAGTTTCTTAATGGTCTTAACTCTTATGCCCAATTTCACAGTGAAAGCTGACACTAAGCTTTTCGATTAAAAGAGGTTTTAATTGAAAATTCAGTTTCACAGTCGATATTTAAGCGAATAATTAAGCCACGGAGATTGGGGCTTAAGCTGCACTTAAATTTAAATCAAGAAACAAATGATTAAAAAATTTTATATGTATAGTGGTCATATAAACAAAAAGTAATTTATAAAAAAACAAGTTTGTTAAAATTATTTTGATAGAAAAACGTCCGCGACATCTGTGAGAAATTCGAAAAATGGATTTTAATCAACATAATTACTACCAGTGTAACCATCATAATATTATTAAAATGACAGCCACTTAAGCTTACTTAAAATTTCAGCTGTGAAACTCATTCTAAATATTTTTGAGCTTAAGCTTCAACTAATGCTTATCTTATCCTATATTTAAGCTACCACTGTGAAATCGGCCCTTAGTCTCGTTGATTTTTAATCTTACAGAAGCAGGCAAGAGTAAGCTCTCCAAGGGTCTAATATATCATGTATGACCCTTTAAAGAGAAATTATAAAACAAACAAAAACTCAGAGTACCTATTCATACCTGTATTATTGTTCTGTCCTATGCCCCAACACTGTGAACAAATAATTTAAAGTAAATAAAGTGGATTAGAATAGAATAGATTGTGAATTTCGAAAGGGAATCTGTCCCCTAACTCACCGCAGCCATAAATGGGTTCATTGTAATAACCCGTGTTTTTTACTTAGTCTCTGAGTCCTTAAGGATACCTGATTTTGTGCTCCCACTCAGATATTCTTCAATGGTATGGATCGGAGTTATCCACGATTGTTATTGAACGCTGACCCAAATATTTCACATGTTGTGTGCAAGTTGTTTCTAGTTCGAACTATTTTATAAAGGTGTTTCTGGCCTGTTATTATCCCCACCAAGATACGTGTCTCCTATTGAGAATTAGAAGGGTTTTTGTTTTTTTGTGCGAGCGTTTAGGTATGTGATTTTTAGCTTGACGATTTCCAGGAACGTTGGACCAGAAATCCTCAGCCTTTTGGTCTACTCAAGCTTTTAATTGTATATTAACTGTGTAACTCATTAGGAGAAACCCACAGGACGAACTTGGCCCGATTAAATACTTTTGTGTAGAAAATGTTCAGCTTCGTTTCCTGCTATGCCAGAATAAAGTAAATAAAGTAAATATGTACAGTATAAATTCAGTTGTATTTAAAGAGTTTGAAACGAGAACTTCTTTGATCATGCATTATTAGATAGAAAACAGATTATGTAGTTTCTGCTCTTGTCACATCAAGTGAAAATTTTTGCTGTCGCGGACGGCTTCTCACCAGTTGAAAATACGAAATTATTTCATAGTTGGCGACATTTCATCACTCTCGTTGAAGATTCATTTGGATGGAGCATTTTCAACCATCGGCAATAGGTGTCCCACCAACTGTATTCTCTTACTTTAATTTTCTTGACTACGTCCACTTTATTAAACAATTCATAGAGTTCAGCATAATAGCTCCTCCTCCAGACACTATTGTTGTTTTCAGAACCAAATATCCGGCAAAGCATTTTATTCTCGAAGACACCAAGTACATGCTCACTTGTCTTGGGGAGCGGCCATGATACTGTTTCGTAGAATATTGTATGGTTGTATGAGAGATTTCATCCGACAGTGAAGTTTTGAACAATATGATGTTTAGAATCTTCTTTGTATTTTTCGATAACTTATTGTTTTCTCCCCACTTACTATTGAACCCATTTTCTTTTTAATCTGCGTAAAAGCATCGACGATTGCCTGTTCTGTTCTGGCCTGCCTGTTTCTATTATGTCAACGTCGTTGGCATATCTTAGAAGTAGACCAGATCTGAAAAATATAGTACCAGCCGCATAATAGTGCTTTTCTGTTTTGCAATTCGGTACACGTCCTAAATAAATCGATCTTGTTATTTTCAATCACTACAGCATATCTTGTTTTTACGTGTGTCACTTTTACAACCGCAATATTATTGAATACTAATCATACAATATCATGCAATATTAGTCAATACTAATACTATCTGAGACACACTGTACAGTAACTCTGATGTAAAGAGTTGAGTGAATTCAATAAAGTATAATATATCGTAAATATCGTATTACAACCCTGTGGCAGTTAACAGAAATAAAGGAACATTTTTTTTTTTTTTTTTTTAAATTTAAAACAGGACATGATCCTCTTTATTGAATTGAAGAAGAATCGTATCAAGTCGTGTATACACAAGTCAAATGATTGATTCCGTTTCGCATATTTCAAATCATTTTTTATTATTATTTATTTTTGTTTTTATTCTTTTAAATCTCATTTCGTTACGAATATTTTTTGTTACTTTGAAGAAATTTCGGAATTTTTTTTTTTTTAAAGAAAAATAAAAAAATTTCAAAATGATCCAAATTTTTCATGCGTAACAGTAATTATTTATTTTATAATGTGGAAAAGAAACCATATTTTGTGAAATTGTATGAAAAAAAAAAAATAAAAAAAAAAATATTACTGTCTGTTTTTAGAGTACCACCAAAATAAAAAAAAAGACTAATGAGCGCAAAAATCATTGATTAAATTTATTAAACGTAAAAAATAAAAATGTCTCTTTGTTTAAAATGGGCTGAAAGTATTTTACAAAATTGTTTTTAATGAAAAAAAAATGTATATAATTATTTTATAAATGTATGTATACTATATGAATGTGTAGTACCTCAATAATCTAACCGGCAGAATAGTAGAAAAAATGGAGTTCAATAATGTGATAACTGATAAGCATAGATTAAAATCTCGTAAGGGATCAAATATATTTGTCCTACTTAAGTGATGGGAGGTCCAAACGACATTTACCCGGTGCTATAAAATAATAAAAGTGGATTAATCAACACTAATTTTTGAAAACTAATAATTTTAAAACCTGAAGCATAATTTCGGAAATACTATGTGAATTCAATCTATTTCGAGCCTCATATGTTTTTTGGTGTATGGTGAAAGAAAACATGCAGAAATAACACCAACTGTGTTGGCTTGCTCTAAATGAAAACTAGTCGGATATTCATGAATTTTTTTATGGAACTTTTTTCCCTTCAACTTAAGTTAAAAAAAGGGCTTAAATGTTGAAGGTTATATCTAAGGATGATACGATATATATGGAGCAATGATTTTGTTACTGGAATTTTTAAATATTTCACATATATTTTTTCATATTTTGTTATAGTTATTTTTTCCGATTTCAATGTTTTTTCAACTTTTTACTTTGTTTAATGAATATTCTAAAAGATAGTAAGAAAATAAAATCATTTTGGAAAAATTGAAAATTTGCAAATTTTTGTATTTTTTTGTATAGCTAGGATCGTAAAAAATTTGCAAAATCAATATTTAAAAAATTACTCTAAAATCTTCATTTTTGGACCAATTTCAATGTTTTTTCAACTTTTTTACTTTGTTTAATGAATATTCTAAAAGATAGTAACAAAATAAAACCATTTTGGAAAAATTGAAAATTTAAAAATTTTCGTATTTTTTTGTGTAGCTGGCATCATAAAAAATTTGCAAAATCAATATTTAAAAAATTACTTTAAAATCTTCATTTTTGGACCAATTTCAAAGTTTTTTCAACTTTTTTCCTTTGTTTAATGACTATTCTAAAAGATAGTAACAAAATAAAACCATTTTGGAAAAATTGAAAATTTAAAAATTTTCGTATTTTTTTGTGTAGCTGGCATCATAAAAAATTTGCAAAATCAATATTTAAAAAATTACTCTAAAATCTTCATTTTTGGACCAATTTCAAAGTTTTTTCAACTGTTTTCTTTTGTTAAATGAATATTCTAAAAGATAGTAACAAAATAAAATCATTTTAAAAAAACTGAAAATTTGAAAATTTTCGTATTTTTCTGTATAGCTAGCATCGTAAAAAATTTGCAAAATTAATATTTGAAAAAATTCTCTAAAATCTTCATTTTTGGACCTATTTCAATGTTTTTTGCCCAGCTTAAATATCCTTTCAGACTAACGCACAAATATCTATGGTATCAACATTTGCAAAAACCTTTGAAAGGTGTCACCTCTTTTATGTACTTTCAGTTGATTGTCTTTTGGTATTTTAGAATTTGAGAATTTACTCCTCAGATGCTTGTTATAGCCAATTTTACCACTAGAGAAATTTTCCTATAATATCCCACTTGTTTCGTAAGACTGTTTCAAAAAATAAAACAAAATTTTCAGAGTGAATTTTGGTGAATACTACAGCTTGCGCCTAAGAGTTAGGTGTTTCGTAGATGTAGGAAAAAAATGAATAAAAATAAAACACATTTAAAAAAATTATTTAGGATTTATCAAAACGCTAAAAATATATTTGTGCGATCAAATTATACTATTGTTAATATATTGTTAAAGACCTACCCAATTCAAAAATAAAATAAACCTAGAGATAAAAAGTTTTAATTTGATAAATAAATGATCGAAAAACATTATAGATATTGTTGTATAAACTTGAAGTACCTAAAAGAGGATTCTACCTAAGTTACTGTCAAGAATATAAAAAAAAAATTTTACCGTCTTATTCTACTACACCAATAATATCGCATTGATCATAATCAGTGAACAACAACATAATTTATTATTTACAATAGTTTTGTTAATTACTTTCAGTTTAAATCACGTTTTCAATTGATTTGACGTACACAATTATTTTAAGATTGGTCAGTTATCTGCAAATTTTTCTTTAGGCTTTCCGACACAAAAAATAATATACCTTGAAGATTCCATTTAAGAGGTTTTCTTTTATAAAACTCATTATTTATATTACTACACTATTGTCAATGACAATTAAATGGAATTTTTATAATTGATCTTCTTGCACCACTGCTACCCAAAATTCAATTGAAATTCCTTTTTATTTCGTTTTGAATTATTTTTGTTTAATCTTTAGGGGATTTTCAAATGAACACATTATGTCCTTTGAACAAAGAAAACAGAATCATGCGACTTTTTATTTTAAATCCAAAAATTAATTACATTGTAAGTGACTTACAAAATTTTTCAAAACAACAACAATAAAACTTTGCTAAACTTTCATTTTATAGTCACATCACAACCAAATTTTTTTTTTTTTTTATTTCTTTGTGAATTATCCTAGCATGTTAATGGTTTCTTTTTTATTTTTAATCAATTCTTTAACAATACTAAAGTAAAAAAAAAAATTAATTAACCTGGAAAGAAAAACAAGATTCATTCATGATGGAAACAAAAAAATAAATAAAAAACAATTCTTGATTGAATCTCAAAAAATTGATGATTGTGCTACCAGTTGATACATTGAATGCAGACACGCAATTTTGTAAACTGTAAAAAATGAAAATGTAAACCTAAACGGCAACACTATGAAAATGTTAGTAAGATTTCAAAATTTTTAATTATATTTATTTTGTTTTACTATGAAATGTGGATCAGTCCAGTTACATTTTAGTGATCTATTATGGCTATAAGTTGCCTTAAGTGGAAAAATTTCTATGGGAAATTTAATTTATTTAAGTGATAGGTTGAACGACAAATACTAAGTAAAAGGAAAATAATAAAAGTGAGCTAATTTACTGGCATGGCTAGCTGGTATCGTTAGCTGACATTGAACATTAATGTTTGTATCGATATATGGTATCGATAACTGGTATCGAGTGTCCATATTGAGTGCCGGCTTCCATACTTTGCATTAACAGCTATCATTGAATGACAAGTACCGGAATCGACTCTCCTAGTATGTAATAAATGGTAGCGAAGAACGCTAGATAAAATAAAATAATAGAAGTGGACTACTTTGCTCGTATCGATAGATCGATTGCTTGTAACGATAGTTGGTATCGATAACTATTATCGAAAGCTGATATCGAGCGCCGGCATTCATAGTTTGCATCAATAGCTGTAGTCGAGTGTCGCAATCGAATGCCGGAATCGAAAGCCGGAATCGAATATGCTCTCCTAGTATGCGAAAGGTAGTAGCGAACGACACTATAGGTAAAATAAAATAATAAAAGTGGATTAATCAACTAGTTTTTGAAAACTCAAAGATTTTAAAAACATGAAGCATCATTCGGGAAAATCAAGCTCTGAGCTATAACTTTCCAAAGAGAGGAGAAAAAAGACAAATGAAAAATAAGTATAGCTTCAGAAACGCTATGAATTCATTCATGCTTCATGAATTCCATATTATCATTGTATGAGAAATTTAATTTTTGTTTATTCGTTAATTGAGTAGTATTCTACAGCATATGCTCCCATAAAGTAAACAAAAATATAAATTCCGATTTTAAGGACCTGAACCTTCATTGCTTGATTGTTATATTTGAGTTTTTGATAATATTTAGGTTCTGAAATCGCAAAATTATGTAAATAAATTATTAAAATAAAATCGTATTTAATGAAGCAAACCTTCTAGGGATTGCAATAAACTTGGGGAAGTATTGTGCGATATTACGTTTAACCCAAGAAATGCATCCTACAAAAATATTATGATTTACTTCCAACTGAACTGTACTTGTTCTTTATTGTGGAACAAGTTTTGGTAATGTTACTGAAAAAATACAGGCAGTCACCAGTACTAGTATTTGTATTGGTTATAGAAAATTTTAAATACCATTGTGGTCGCCAGCATCATTATTTTTGTTCCGATTACAGAAAATGTTAAGTCTCAACATGTCGCATAGAAACATGAAGGTTGTTCAGTTAATAGATTCAGTTAATAAAAAAATTTTCTTCTTTCAACCCTCCATCTACAAATTAATGGAAAAGAATTGCTCTGAAAGTATTCCATTAGAATGGCTGTATTTTTAAGCATAATACTTTTGATTTCGTTGGAGCAATTATTGTTCTTCTTTTTCTTCTTCATTTAGCGTTACAGCTCGGGGGGAGTTAGAGCCTTCTTCGTGATATTCCTCCATGTAAATTGATCTTCCGCATTACTCTGCCAATTTTGTACATTCATTTTTTGGCCGTCATTTTCGATATTACCTTTCCATCTGATTCTTGGTCTGCCTCTTGCTCTATTAAATAGTGGTCTTGTTTTGAAAATTCTTTGTTGAGGGCGATTTTCGTTCATTCTTATCATATGCCCTGCCCACCTTTGTCGTTGTGCCTTTACAAACTTTACAATATCTTCATGTTGTATTATATTATTACTTTCTTCGTAATTCCTGCTTTGATATTCTCCGTTTTGTAATCTTTTTGGGCCAAAGATTTTTCGGATTATTTTTCTTTCGAATATACGTAAATGTTTTTCGTCTCTTAATGTAAGTGTCCAGCATTCACATCCATATGTTACTATTGGTTTAATTATTGTCTTATATATCACAAGTTTTGTTTGTCTAGTAATTTTGGATTGAAGTAAATTTTATTAACATAGTAACCTCTATTTCCTGCATTTATTCGCTCCTGTATGCACGAGTGCATACTGTTGTAATTTTTTATTAGTACACCAAGATAATTAAAGTTTGTGACACCTTCAAAATTAAAGTTGTTGATGGTAATATTTTGTGGTATTCTTTGATCGGTTTTCCTTGTCATTTTCATATATTTTCTCTTGTTTTCGTTAATTTCCAGACCAACTTGTCTTGTCTTGTTTTCTAGTATAATAAATTTTTCTGCCATTTTCCTACAATTTTTACCTATAATTGCTATATCGTCAGCGTAGGCTATAATTTAGAAGGATTTTGTGAATATATTACCGCCTTTATCAATTTCCTCTGTGGCTTGTTCTAAGACCATAGTAAATCACAAAGCTGAAAGCGCGTCTCCTTGTCGTACTCCCAATTTAATTTCATAATCTATAGAAGTTGTATTTTGTATCATAACTTCTGCTCGTGAATTGAACATGGTTTCCATGGCCAGTTTAGCTAATTTGCAAGGTACACCAAGTTTTATTAATGAGTATGCTATTTTATTTCTATCAATGCTATCGAAGGCTTGCTTGTAGTCAATAAATAAAATGTGTAAGTCTTGACCAAATCCATAGCATTTTTCCATGTTTTGTTTTAATAAATATATTTGGTCAACAGTAGATCTTTGTTTACGAAAACCGCACTGATATTCGCCAAGCTTTTCTTCAGCATACGGTTCGATTTTTTCGTATACTATTGTTACTATTGTTGTTATTGTTTCGTATACTATTTTCGACCAATTATTGTTACACAACAAAAATTTATAAAACACAGTGGGTGTTAGTGCATTTTGACGATGACTTAACGATGTTAAATGTTGTGTCATTATTAATAATTCTGATGGCTCAATTTTGTACTTTGTCTGGAAGTACTGGAGGAAGGTACTGTTGGGTGAACCGCTTCAAATACGCTAGTTATAATCAAATACTTTTGAATGTATGTATGTATGTACATTATGTATATGAAGAAAAAGGTTAATATTATTAAAATATTCCTTACTTTTGCTAAAGAATCCAAAACATTTCAAAACATCTTTTGCAACTGCAAAATGTTGACAATCGTGGAAGTTGGCTGTTTACATTACAAAGACTCTTATGGCTTTAGTGTTTTACGTCATCGGGAAAGTAATAAAGGTCTTTTAACTTTTGACTTTGTTGATTCTTGGCAGCTCTTAATTTTTGAAGCGTAAAATTTTTTAAAACTATTTATACTTCTCAAGTCTTAAGATTATTGTAACTCGCTGTTTAGAGTTCGGCAAATGTTATTTCGTTACTGTATTTGCTGAAATCTGAGTCAATTCAGTAACTGTTTTCCTAAAGATGAAATGAATCAAGGGTAATATCATCAGTATAATCATACTAGGTCCTGGTACTTGGAAATTTTACATTAAAAAAATTGCTACTTGTACTGTAACTGGTGGATAAAATATTGGAATACCAAAAATTTAGATTGAGATAGGTTAGAAAGGTAGGTTGATGGTATCGTAAGATTTACAAATTTTAGCTACCTATCTGTTCAATCTATAAATAATGAACCATGTCAAGCGAAATTTTCAAATTAAAGCGTTATTAATTATTTTTAAAAATATTTTATATGAAGTATTTAACACACACAACAATAAACAGGAACACAAAATAAAGTATTTGAAACTTCTTTAAATAAAATTTAAATTTCTACACTACAGTAACATTATGGATTAGAGTACTCAAGGAGGCAGAATGTTAAAGACCACTGATTTACAGCAAAAAAACAAAATAGAAATAATAAAAATATCAAAAACCAAAATACAACTATTTAAAATGTTTTTGCATAACTTATGCTACAAAATCATAAAAACAACAACAAAAAACAAAAGTAACAAGAAAATTTTTAGATTTCTTAGATTCAAAACAAAGTTAACGTGTTGTAAAATAATGACGACAAAACACTAGTTCAGTCATCTGAAAAATTTATTGATTAACTGTACAACAAATATTATAAAAAAAAAAAACAATAAAACAAAAAAAAGAAGCAAAAAATTTAAAAAAAATGGTGCAATTCTCTAATTTAAATGCGCAACAAAAATTAAAGTTTTACATTAAGTCAAAATCAACATCATAGATCTTTTTCTGAAAAAAAACAACAACGACAATAAATAAAATAAAATATATGGACGGATGGAAAAATCAGAGAAGAGGTGAGGTGATTTTAGTTTCAATTCTTTTGTACGATTTTTTGAAGCCCCCCAAATAACAATGATAAATTTAACAATTACTTCCGAAGTTGTATTTAATTTACATCAGCTTAGTGTCACTTGAGTCAAAGTGAATTATAGAATCAAAGGCTTCAAATCAATAAATTACTTAATTTGTTTTTTTTTATAAATGTTTTTACAAAATTTTAAATTGAAATCACTACTAATCTATTAAAATAATAACGAATTTAATTAAATATTATTACGATTAGAAATAATAAATAAGCAAATTAAAAAAAAAGGCTTCATATCATAGGTGCTTTTGGTAATTTGTTAAAAATATTTCATAAAATAAAGCTATGCTATTCACTTACTTCCCATTTATCTTAAACAACAACCTCATATGATTTATTTCAAAAATAAAACAATAAATTTAAATCCTAAGTTTTGCTGCGGCATTTTGATAAATACAAATTTTTGTGTGTTAAAATGAGTTACACATTCGGTGAAATTTAAAAATGAAATTTCTAATTGAAAAATAAAAAGAAATTGAAAAAATGTTTGAATTCGCCACGCCACGACCAAATCGATATTAAATATCTATCATAATAATTAAAATCGGTTTCAAAATGGTTCAGATATTTTTACAATACTGGTTTTAATTACAGATTAAATATAATAATAATGAATAGCTTTACTAAAAAAACTGTCGCAAGCTATAATTGTTTTAATATTGGTCATTCATTAGTGCTGTCATTCTAGTCTAAACTGTATTGTACCTGCTATACCAAAATTTGATTCTAGGAAAAATTGCCACAGACAAAATTATTTATCAGATGAAAATTCGTATTAAAAAATTACTCTAGACGTTACATGTGAGAAACTTGCCATGTAAAATTTTTTTCATATCCTCAATTTAGTAGGTTTAGGTATGGGCTGAATCAGAATTTATTAAGCCTTAGATAATATTGATAAAAGTCAAATAATTCTGAAAAATGCATTAAAATAGAATACCGGCAAATCATACAACGGTAGAATGAAATAGAGACATATGACACGTTCCCAAATTTCTCTAATGTTTATGAAACACAACTTCCACATATCATTTTTGCAAATGTTCCCGGCTCACATCCTATTTTTCTTAAAAATAGTCTAAATCTAAAAATAATTATAGTAACATAACTTAAAAGCTCAAAACTTAACCAACCACAACTCCATTGATAGGAAGCTGATAAACTTATTATTTAAATTTTATATTTAATTAATTATTATTTAATTATATTTATTTATTTTAATATTCCAATAGCTCATAATTTTTTGAATTGAGAGTTTTTTCCATTGTCATTGTTACGTGGTTTACAATTATTATCCATTTATGAGATTTTTGCTTGTTTCAGCAGTTTTGAATTGATAGTTTTGAAGTGACAATTTTCTATTTTTGGTTACTCCTTTGAATCCTCTAATTTTCTAATTTTCGAATCCTAAAATTTCTATATAAATTTTGAATTTTCTCATTCCTCATAAACAAGATTTATTGCTATCAGTATAATCCTTCCCATTCAAGTTTAAATGTAACCATTGTTTACTATAGAAGTACCCGTACACCTTTACACTGATGGTTCCAAATTGAATGACAGAGTGGAGGGTGGAGTCTACACGAAAAACCTAAATATAAGTCTTTCCTTCAGCCTATCAAGACATTAAAGTGTGTTTCAGGCGTAGATTATGGCAATAAAAGTAGCCTTAGACTGTCTGAGATCCAGCATATTATCTGTTAAAAATATCTGTATACTCACAGACAATCAGGCCGCAATTAAAACACATGAGTCGGTAAAATCATCAACTCAAAAACCTTGTTGGCCTGTTGCAGTTCTTTAGACGACCTAGCGGATAAGTTTAACATGTTGTTACGATGGGTGCCAGGACACAGTGATATTCCGGGTAATCAACTCGCTAGAGAGGGCACTATATAAGAAATAGGGAGAGGAACAATCTGGGTGCACCGCTAGCTACCTTCAAACTTCACAAACTGCAACATCACCAAGCAAATCTGGCCCATGCTAAACCTGAAGCGATCCCTTAACCTACTAACTCTGAAAAGGTGTGACATTAGCACTATATGTATTAAAATGTAGCCAATTCAAAATTCATTGATGTAAATAAAAAATATATCAGCTAATTACAGCAAGTTTTGATAGCTCTTTGCACAGTTGATCTTTCCATTGAAGGTCAAAGGCAATATGTGCATTCTTCTGTATTCGAAGTCAATACTGTTTGGCTTTACCTAACCTTTTGCATACATGGGTTTTACGATGACTAGTCAGCTAAAATGTTGTTATTAAGAAATGTTGTTGTATGCTGTATTTTATCCGCGAAATTATGTTCTAGATAGAATTAGTTGTTTCCTAAAATCATTGCATAATAAGAATTGAATCCATTATTCTTTGGAATAATTTATAATTTAAAACAAAAGTTTTTAACTTAACTCAAATGATCTTGTTCGTTTTAGTCGCTTTTAGTTCCCACATTGGTATATTTGATCAAACGAATTTTATGCTGTGCAGGGTATTTCATTATTGACTATATTGCGCAGTTTCTGATCCTAATTTCAAGGCTAAAATTATTGATAAGAAAAATTTGTCTACCTAAACTTACTAGCTTGAAAAAAGATTTATTCCATATGCCCCTGAATTCTTTGTTTATTGAGCGAATTTAATTTTTTTTGTACTTGCTCACTCGCTAAATCCATTTAAAAGTTTCTATTAACATTATTTGAAACCAAATTCTGATTTTGCAATAATTATTGGTTGTATAATCCTTCTATGATATTTAATTACAGGATTGTAATATCGTGTAGTTATAAAGAGATATCAGTTAAAATAAAATAATTAATTTGTGATATATTACACCGCTCTGTCTAAATGGGCAAACCTAGTGAGAACTAGTAAAAAAACTGTCAAGACTGAAATTATTTTCTATATTATGGTACTAAATTTCTAATCTTAGCAAGATTATAGCCAAGCACAGAGACGTGGGAAACCTGCTCCCCCTCGTTCGACAAAAATCAATAATATGGTATACGGATGCTATACGGAAGGAGATGAATGGAGTGGAATCAGGAGTATATGGAAAAAAACCTCAAGATTATTATCTATTCAAGCCTAGGTTCTACAAACACAGTTTTCCAAGCCGAAGTACATGCTATAGAACTCTGTGTGCGAGAGAATTTAAGAAGAAATTACAAAAAATGTAAAATCTACATTCTCTCGGGCAGCAAAGCAGCCATACTAGCTATTAATTTATATACAATCACATCAAAGTTAGTATAGGATTGTGTAGATATTCTTAAAACCCTGACAAAAACAAATAATGTCACAATAGTGTGCTCAAGAAAACCAAAACTCTTCTTGGCTTCAATAGAAATCAGGTACGTAATTTGGCAGAGATAATAACACGCCACTGCCAAATAAATAAACATATTTTGAATGGACCCATTAAAATGGTCCTAATAGACAACACCTGTGCCGAATATGCAAAATAGAGGAAGAATGTATTGAACATCTGCTCTGTGAATTCGAAGGGCTCACTCGCACCAGACTTCGTCACTTGGGAACAACGTTCCCCGAACAATGGGAGCTACCCAGCATACCAATGAAGAACATCCTGAGTGTTATCACAAAACAGGTATTCTTAATTACTCAAACACTAGTTACAATAACTAATAAACACGGATTATCCCAATATGCCCATTTGCGGTTGCGGTGATATAGGGGACAGATCCCCTCCCGGAAAAGTTTAAATCTAATCTAATCCAATCTAGTACTAAGTTTAATTCTTTTTAAAATTGCAGAAAATCAAGTTAGTTTTTAAGTAAATTTTTGTTTTTTCGAAGTTCAGATAGTACAGTAACAATTAACAAAATACCTAATCAATATCAAAGTTTAAAAGTATATTAAAAACAACAAGTTAACCAAAAAAAAACCTAATTTTTAAGATATTTTTTTAAAATTAAATCAGGTCATACAGAATGGATTAAATACATTTAATAATTTTATAATTTATTTTGGTTCCCATAAAATGCAAAACAATGAAATTTCCTTCAAAGCTAGGTAGGTAGATATATAACACTAAATTACTTTTTGTATTATTAAATCGAAACTTGAGTATGACTTTTTGATCTTCTGAAAAAAAAAAAATTTAAACATTTCTGGTACACATAAACTTAACTTATTTTCAAATCAACATTAATAAAAAAAAAAAAATGAATTTAAATTTTTTTTTTTTGAAAAAATTCCCCACAAAAATAAAAATTTTACACACAAATATATTTAGTTACATTTTCTCTGATTTTAATCTTTTAAAAGGTGTTAATCCTTTTTACATACCATTTTAAATCACATAACAACAACTTTCGAATATCATTTCAGATTACCTGAAGTCATCCGAAAAGCAAAAATATCTTAATTAACTTGTTTTAAAAGAGTCCCAAGAAATTTGAAATAAATAAAATACGAAAAATAAAAAAAAAAAAAAATAAAACAAACAATTTAACAACCTTTCAAAATTTAAAACACGAAACTTAAAAGAAGATGTAACACTTACAATATAATATTGTATAGGTATATATAATATTATTTTCAGTTAATTACCTTACATTTGATATCAACTAAGTATGATATAAATTCGATTTGAATTTTTCCATTTATTTTTGTTTTTTGTTTTTGTTTTGTCTTTTTATAATAATCTGGACTCAATTTTAGCTTTTAACGAACAGAAATTGAAAACATTTATAATATGCCAGGTACAGCTTAAAAAAATGAATAATGATTGGTACCTAACTTAAAAAATTTGGTGATCGAAATTAAAAAAAAACTCCCCTTAAAAAAAAAAATTAATTCATCGATATTTATCTCAAACTTAACCTTTAACATTTTTCATACAGGTAGAAAGAGACAGAATATTAAAGTAAAAAATAAAAATAAACGATTTCAATTCAATTTGAAATGTTCAATTTTATTTTAACTACTTTTATATGAGTGTACATGCAATAGTTTAGGTACCTACCAAAAATTATGATGTATAAATTAACAGAAACTTCTGAATTTAACAAATTATAATTAATTATATTTGAATTTGTTCACAACAACAACATTTGTATATTATAATATACATTTTATGTAAAATGTTTTATTTTAATTAATTGAATTATTTAACCCATTAATGAATGGTGTGCAATAAATGAATATGATTTATTGCAATTTAAATAAAAAAATTCATTATTTAACCCACTATGGCACTAATGATTTATGTGCAATAAATAGATGTATTTTATTACAATTGAAATAAGCAGATGAATTGAAAAAAGGTGTGAATTGTGGAATTGGTAATTACTGTACAGATCCTTTCTTAGAAATAAAAAAAAAATTAATAAGAATGCCACGATCATCCAATGTGAAATCATGGCAATTAAAAGAGGAGCAGAAATACTTCTAAATAGAGGTATAAACGTAGAAAACATAATTTTTTGCTGTGATAGCCAAGGAACCATCAAAGCAACAAATAACGAAAAAACTAAAGCAGCAACGACTCTCTGCTGCAGAGAAGCACTGAACTCTTTATGAGTGACGAATGAAGTTTTACTCTACTGGATATCCGGCCACTCCGATGTAGAAGGAAACGAAAAAGCGGATAAACTTGCAAAAGAAGGCGCTAGAAATAATGAGTCTGAGGACTTAGTGGTAGGACTAACAATGCAGGCCATGAAAATAAGCACGATAAAGTGTGAAAAAATCACACAATTGAACACCTGGAGAAGCTCGGAGGGGCGATTCAGACAAAGAATTTCTGGGAAATACTGGATGCGGAAAAGACGAAAGTATATCTGGCGCTGAATAGAGCCGACCTAAGGTTATATGTAGGCGTAGTTACAGAGCATCTAATGTTCAGAGGACATGCGACCAGAATGGGCCTTACAGAAAACCACATGTGCAGAGGATGTGGAGAAGAGGTGGGGAAACGGTGCTACACGTACTTTGCTTATGCCCAACGAATAAAATGAGGAGAGAAAACATCTTGGAGGGGTTACTACTTGAAGGACTTTTCGGAAGTGAAAAAGAAAAAACCGGCAGAAATTGTTTAGATTCATAAGAGGTATTAATTTGGCTCAGTGACGGAGTCTGCTGAGCGGCGGAGGTGAAATTGCGAGGTCTAAATGCGAAAGAAATAAGACAGTCGGTTGACGTATTCTTGTTTCCACCCCTAATAGCCAACCAACCTACCAATAAAAATATTTAATTGATGTTCAGGTTGTACTTTGACAGACATTAGAACTTTCGTATATTTTATCCACTTTCAGAATATTGTTTTAGGGCTACCTCACACAGTAAAATATTTCTTTAATATTGTGTAATTTTTAATTTTAGCTGAGCGTTTAGTCGGTTTGTTTACGTAAAAGGCTTAGATGACAATCATCATGCTTGCAATAATGACAACGAAAATATTCAAATATGGGATATGCTAAAAAACCAAAATGCTACTGCGCGACATAGTCAATGCTCCATGGTATGTTCTAGTTAGTAGTCATGGGCTAGTTTTAATATTGAAATAATGATCTTTGTAAGCCCAATGAATATTAATTTTAATTAAAATTTGGACAATCTGTGCAATAACAAATATGCATGAAACTTGGGTCGTAATCCCAATGGACATGCACAAAAAAATTAATGTTATTTTTTGTGATGTTACAATTACTTTTTCTCCTTATACATTTACATTTATGTTTATGTGAATGAGTTGTGCCAATCTTACGGAAGCACTGCCTAGTGGTCATAATAATAACATGTGACAACTTCTTCACAATTCAAAATTTGGCAATGGACTTCGCGTAAGAAGCAAACAATAGACGGAAGTGTTCGAAAAATACAAAATTTTTTGTAGTAGTACCTAGGTAGATTTGAATGCACTTACATTTCAAAACTTAAAAAATTATCACAACTTTTGACTTTTCAAAACTAAAAAAGTTCAAGTGGAATCAACTTCAAAGCGTTGAAAGCTTCGCAACATTACGTCAACGTCGAGTTTAATCAATTCAATATATTTCTATATAGCTTAACTTTTTTTTGACATTAGGAACCGTCGAGAGTTTCGGCCAAAACGTCGTGAACGTCAAGTTTAACAGGGCGGTAAAGAGATTCAATGTTTTTCAAACTATTTTTCGTTCAGAAGCAGTCCATTCAGCCTTGTTCGGTGATTTGCTGCCATCTTGAAAAAAAATTTAAACCAATGAGGTCCATTGTCATTATTTCCTCAAAGCTTGCTTTATTTCAAATTGTGATGTCCAATACATATAAATAATTTTTTTTTTTTTTAATTTGGTGCGACCAAAATTATTTACGCAATATTTACATTAGTGAAAATCCCTATTGTAGAAAATTATCATTATTGAAATTTATTTTAAATTACACTGTCATTTTATTTAATCATCATTATACCAGGATTGTTTTCATTAAAGTACACTAAATGTCAAAATATTAAATTTTATGTGCCAGAATTTTATGTTTTAAAAGCTTTTTCGAAAATCCATTATTGAATATTCATTGATTGAGAGTTGAAATAAATTTTAATTTATAAAATGAAATTTAATTGAAATTAAAGAAAAAAAAGTTTAAGTTATGTAAAAATGTCAAAATAACTGTCATACTATTATATTTTCGTTTGGTGTTGTATTATTTTTTTTCATATTTTATTTCCAATTTTCTATTATGATGTAACTTTTTTTGATTTGACTTTGACACAATAGAACAATCAATATTATTTTTAATATTCATTTTCTTTTCATTGTTTTGTTATTGCAAATAATTTTACGTGAATTCGCTATTTTTAAAAATAATCTCCTACAAATAATAATTATTTGAATTTAGTTTACATAACATTACTGTAAGAAAAAAGTATGACTTCTAATATTGATTTCGTTAACGTAAGCAAGAAAAAATAGTTGGAGTGGAATCATTTATAGTTGAAAATTATGATTATGGATGGTAACGGTGTTTGATACGAACACCTTTCGTTTGAGAGTTTTCAGAAACAATTGAATTGAAATTTCGGTTTAAAGATCAAGTAGTCACAGATGACTCTATGTCATCAAAACTTGATCATCAAAGACTGGATATAACTGAAATATGATTTTGTTAATCATAATGTGTCTTAAATTTTTTTTTGTAAATGTTAAATGTGTATACGAAAATCAACCAAACATTAATAAAATAAACAAAAACATCGGATTATGAATATCCTCTTTATGGATTGGCTTGCCGTATATTCCACAATTGACGATTTTTAGCTAGAAGTTTCTGTATATTTAATTTTTTGAAGAAGTTATTGAAATTTGTATTGTCAGCACTTCATACATTTTTAAAAGTCTCATTCATATCCAGCAAAATATTCATACAGAATTCGTTAACGTCAATTTTTTTGCTGTTTTTGTGCAAGTTAAATACATGACAACATTCTGCCTTCCACGTAACATTTTAATTAAAAATAAATTAGTTCTATAAGAATCTTATATGACCTCTCGATAAAGCACCTAAAGGTGTTATAATGATGTTATGAGAATAATGTGATTAAAAACGCTATAAGTGTTCTTATAGCAATTGCAGGTGTTGTTATAATGGGTTTTTCAGCAAGTGTTACAGCAATGTTGTTATAAGTCTAAAAGTGCGTACTCCTATAACCAAGATTTAAATTGTTGTTATAAGAATAGAATTGCTACAATAGCAGTAGTAGTGTTATTATTTTACTGTATTCCTATAATATTACTAATAAACTTACTATAATTAGATAAATATTTTGCGACGGCCATTATTTTCTACAAACGAGGTAAATATTTTTAAATAAACAAAAACTGAAAAGTTTTATTTTGCATTCTTTTCCCAAAAATATCATTTTTACTTAAAAGAATAATTTATTTAAATATCAAATTTGATGTTATGCCATTAGTTAACGTACATTATTTAACATTTAAAAGATGTAATTTAAAAACTATATTTTCTTTTATTTATTTAAAAATTAGTTATTTTTGAAGGGAAATGTATTTTTCCGAAGTACTGTTATAATAGATGTCAATGAAATTCTCTTTCCCAGCCAAATTCCTGTATTTTGGTCACAATAATTATAATAATATTAATACAATTCATTCTTAACCGCAAAATATTAGCAAGACATAATAATCATTTAATACAAATATAGAAATATGTAATTAATATCTATCTCTCCCTTTCTCGTGAAATAAATATAAACTACATAAAAATTATTATGTTAAAATAAAAAATAATACCTATCTCACTCTCGCATAACACAAATTATTTCAAATGAATAAGTTCATTTTAACATAAAAACATATTACACTAATACATAGGTTATTCTAATCCTATAACAATATTACAGCAATTGCTTCGGTGCCTTATAGGATTCTCTATTATTAGTGCTTTAACGTATTTATAACATTTCGCAACAATTCCGGAGCTCTCAAACTAACACTAATACTCTTATAAGAGTGTTTATAATAGTGTTATAAGAGTTCGCAAGAGTGTTTGTACGTGGATTAGTTTTTATTTCTATATTCTCAAGAAGTGAGCTATACTTCAGATTAACTAAAGATTAGAATAAGTTTTTAGGTCAAGATTTTTTTCCATTTGTTACAATCTTGTCAATGAAATCAAATAAATCGACTTTTGAATTTAATGGTTTTCTTTAGAGGCTACACACGGGTTAGACGGATTACAAAATCTACGAGGAGTAATTATGTAAATAAATGGTATACAGTATTTCACCACTATTTCAAAAAAAATATTCACAAGTGCTATTATGATTTTTTATAAGCGTCGATTTGAATGAGCGAAATACTTTATACGCCACTTTTTGACATTTTGATTTATGAGTTGTTTTTACAGGTTTTGACAAATCATACTTCTAATGTCGTTATCAGATTTATTCTATTTGCTGCAGTTTTGGAGATATACAGTATTGCACTTTCCGCCATAACCAACAATTTTTCATTTTTAGGTGCTCCTTTCTTTCGTAAACAAATTTTTGGTTTATGAAGCAACTTTTATAATGACAAAATCCAATGTTTATATATGTTAAATCTCGTTTACTTCACATGAATTACCATGCGCAATGAGGCGTGCACAATTAGAATTACATTATGAGTACATATATTTGCTGTATAGATATTAAAGATTACCATTTCGTTATCATTAAATTTTCTATATCTAAAAAACAAACATTAAGAATTATTTTTTAATGCTTGTTTGCTCCTCGTGAACACAAATTTGGACGCACCCTACTTCACTGTATAATTTGCTTCGAATTGAAAAATAATTATTACCCATTCCAAGTGGTACATTTCCGCGGGAATTTTGTTTTCCACACTATATTTTTTTAATTTTCCTGATCTCAAATCTTATTTTATATCATTAACCCAGTTTGAGTCAATCTTCTCGTTTCTTTGGTGATGATGGACTATATAACATTCAATATATTGAGCTGGACTCCTAAGTTATCTAATTTTACTAATCTTCCTTTTGAAAATACTGTAGTAAGTTGTTATTTGTTTTTTCCATCTTTGTACTTTGAAATTCGTAACACTTAATCGTGTACCGAGGGATTGATATATTTACCATATCAAACGAATAATTTTGCTGTTTTGTAATTTATATTCGGTTTCAAAGAATTCTTGCAAAACGATCTGACTTTTAATAGCAAAATTATGAATTAAATGAAATTTAGACAATTCCTTCAAACGAATGCTATACATTGATATCATACTGTGGTATTAGTTTTGGAAGTTTAATTGGGCTTCTACTTTTGTCGTATAAACATTTGTAAACTATTATTGGCTTCAATCATGCCATCGCAAGCCCTTAAAGTATACGGTGAATTCAAGTGTTGATTAGTGTACCTCTCAATTCAATTTGAATCATCAGCACTTTTATACCTATCGGGGCTTTTGTAGTTGGTGTGACCTATCAATTCCCACTGTAATTTTTTAATATAAGTACATATGTATCTTAAATTCAATATGTTATGATTCGAGTAGAATTTTGAATTTTCTAAATTTCATCTCCATTAATTGTAAACATGTACATATAGTGAAGAAAATATTTTAAAAAAAAAATGCGATACCTAGAGTGTGTCTAGTGTTTTTTTTTCACTAATTTTTTTTTGTTATTATTGTGTTGTGTATTGTGTATTAGAAATTTAAAATATGTGACAACGCCAATGTAATTATGTAGTTCTTCCTCTTTATGCAAAATTATGTGTATTTTGTTCAAATTCGATGCAATGTTATAACAAAAATAAAGAAAAGTATTTGTTGTTGTTGTTTTTTTTTTTTTTACTTAACCGCGTGGGTTTTTTAAAGTCATGTAAACGCAAATTTTTTTATCGTTTACTTTTCATTTCAATTTAAATTTTTCTTTTTCTTTTGTTTTTGTTTTATATTTTTTATTTTGTTTTCCTAGTAAGATCGAGTTTTAAATATCTCAAATCGCAAATCATTCCATGAGTTAAAAATTCAGTATTGAAACCCAGATGACGAGGGTAGTTTAAAAGAAAATTTTGAGTTTAATTAAGTATTAACTAATGTAGCCTGAATTATCTAAAAATTAAATGTTTATAGCACTGCAGTTGTTGATCATTGTAAGCTGGTTTTTATTCATTATATCCTACCCAAATATTAATGAAGTTGTTATCATATTGAAATGATTGTCCAATCTGTTGTCCAATATTATTTAATATATCGCTACTCAAGCGTCTTTTAAATGGTTATAGTCCATAGCAAATCATGGATAATACAAAGTTTGGTATTAAAGCTGATGCGTTGACTTTATATTGAAAATTCTGCAATTTCTCGACCTTTCTGATATTCTCTAAAATTAAGCTCTGTATGTTAAAATAGGTTTTTAGTGTGTATTTTGTTTCATTTGTTATCTCTTGTCAATAAATCAACGTAAATAGACTTTTTTTTCATATCCTGTGACGGTCTAGACGGATCAAAAAATCTACTCAGACTACCCATATCATATTGTATGATATTCATATATTTTAATATTTTTAATTGTTATACAAAGTAATTATATAAGTGTATTTTATACAGAAGGCTCTGTAAACACAATTGCAGTAAAATGAATCATAATTTTGCTTACTAGTTATTAACAAAGTCACCCGGCGTTGTTCGGGTCGAATACAAAATGTATACAAGTTTTTTCCATAAAGTGCTATGAAGTGCATGAATCGATTTTAAAAAATCTTGGCACATATTGGAAAAGCTCCCTCCACCTACCTCTAGTTCTGGCTGGTAAAATTAAGAAAATAGAAATATTTTCCAATCGCTTAAAATCAGTCAGTAAAAAAAATTTTTGTTATGTGCACTCTTATACACATGACGTGACACGACTTGAACTTTGCAATTTAGTCAATAATAAAATCAGCCAGTGTGTATTTATTAAGTACATAGTGAGAAAAAAAGTTCGGACAATAATTAAAGATTTTATATTGAAATTTTAAACAAAGGCAACAAAAAGTAAATTCCCACAGACAACAAAAAGTAAAATTTTTTTTATGTTAAAATTTAACTTTTAATAGATACCGACTATAAATAGTTTCATTTTAATACGAACAAATTATTATTTACACACATTCTATTTGAATTTTATCTTATTAATTTCGCTACACCTTTTTGTTTCCTATATTTCACTTTATTCGTGAACATACAATTTTTATTACCGTCTATTTCTAACAATTTTTTTTTTAAATGTTTGGTGTGTTAGTAAAAATACATATCCGAGTTTGACTTCTCATTTTTTAAAATTGTTTGCTTGAAATAAACATACTTAAATAATACGTCAAATAAAAACAAAAAAACAAGTTCATCTAAAATAAAAAAAATATAAAAACAACAAAAACAAATATATAATTATAATAGCCATGCATTTAAGGACATGCGCAGTAAGCACTCACTTTCTCATTTTATCTCGCTTCTTCTTAATGAACTCTTAATATGTAAATAAGTTGTATATATGCGCATACGGGTTTAACAAATTTCTATTTGGTTTTATAATATTACAAACTTTTAAGTAAAATAGAGCCATTTTGTGTCATTCAACATCTTATTATTTTTTATGCTATTCTGTATAATATTATTATTATGTTCTGTTAAAAATTTTAAATTTGGTACAACAGCGAAAACTTACGATTGTAAAGTTATGAGTTAGTTTAAAATTTTAAAAAAGTACTTGCAAGAAAATTTAAAAAAATTTAAAACTTGCTATTAATACATAGAGTTATTATTAGTAAAATACAACCTAATTTACAAATTTCCTTGATTCTGCTTTATCTTGTGCAATTATCCTCCGTCCGTTAATTCCAATTTTTCGACAGTTATCCTCGACTTCATCCAGCCATATTTATTTTGATCTACCTCTTGCTCTATTATAGTAAGGTACTGCGTCTAATATTCTTTTTGGCCTCTTTGTTCATTCATCTTCACCCATGCCCTACCACTTCAGTCTTTGTCCACGCATATTTAAACTAATAAAATTTAAACGTGGTGTTCGAAAGAAGGAGTACACGGTAGAATTTCATCAGCTTTCATGTCGTTTGATGTTACATGGCATTGTCTGAGTTTTTGTAAAACAGGTTTCGATTTATTTTTGAGAGTACCAATTTATTCTCAATTAAATGTGACAATTTTAGTTTTTGAAATATTCTGTGAGTGCGTGTTAGGAATTATGTGATAGCTCTTCCCAACCCAAACTGGTATGACTTATCTGTTTTGTTTTCCATAGATTAGCTCAGATTTTCAACACGCTTGCTCTTTGAAATACTTCTAGTTGCCTTGTAAGAATACCTCTAACCATAATCCATCTATTGATCTTCTTTATAAAAGATAACATTTTATAACACAAACAAAAAAATGTAAAGTTTTAATTATTTTCCCTAAAAATTAATTGAACATTTCAATTATGCATATTTGTGATTCACTGAAATTCCAAACTTTTCAATTATATCTCGAACCAATTTGAGCAGCAGATCATCCTCATCATTTGGATTTTTATTTTTGTTTTTTTTTTTTTTTTGTTTTGCTATAACCCACCACAACTAAATTTTCTATATCAGTCCGCCCTATGCAGAATTGTCTTTTAACAACAAATTATGTTGCATTCAACACGCATTCCATTTGCAAAAAACAAAAAACAACAAAACAAAAAAAAATTTGTTGTTTTTATATTTTGTCTTGATGTGTGCATCAGCATCAACAAGTCAACTTTATTGCAGCATCACTGTAAATTTCAATACAATTTTGTTTTTTTTCATTTTTTTTATTGTTGTTTTTGTGTTTTTTTTTATAGTTTTTAATCTAAAATATTTCTTACAATTGTCAGAATAATAAAGTTCTCTATAACACCTAATGTCACGTCGTTACGAATGTTTACCTACTTCCTTACAACCTATAAAAATTTTTTTTTTTTTTGTAATGATTCTCTATATAATATTATGGTGTATAAATGTAACTGGGGTTATGGTCAATAACTGTGGGTACACTGATGTTTTATTAAATACAAATTTTTTATTTTATTTGATTTGATTTTTCTTGTTATTGTTTGACCATGTTATGAAAGATTCATTCAGGCAATCAGGTAATATTCTTAAAATTTAAATTAGATTTTAGATTTACTCTTTTGTTGTGTATTCATTTAACATGGAGAATAGGTAATCATTAGAAATCATCAGAATATATGGTGAGTAATCTTCTGTTGTTGCTTAAAGTATCAAACCGAGTATTTTTGAGTTTATATTTTGCATTATGTAATTTAATTTTGGTTTTTAATTCATTCTGTCCATTATCACAACACGGGGTGGGTCATTTAATTTTACTAGTCGAATTCTGGTATTGATGGCTTTTTAAAATAGATGGATATTTTGGAATAGCGTGTTTTTGTTATAACTTTTTGCACTTAATTCTTTATATTTCAACTTCCCCATTATGACGGGTTGACTTTCTTTCTTTTCTTCTATCCGGCATTGTCTTTTGTTCTTTTTTCTGTCATTATGTTGCGTAAATCAGACTCTTTTTCTAATTCCTGACACTCATTGATTTTCTTACAATGTCTGTGTTACTTTTACAGAGTAAACTATATACTTTAATTCTTTGAACTACGTGAGCCATCGAAAAATTGTAGATGACTGAAAGAAGTAGGCCAATAATAAGTACGAAAATATGGTACTTCCATTTACCAAATACTATGCCAACTACTTTAAACCACTCTCTTCGTGTAAATATTTATTTCTTCTGTAATATTATTTTTTAATTGACACTGCACTTTGATTTGATGTCTTTTTGAATTCTTAATAATAATTTCTGGTGACATTTTTTGCAGCCTATCCTATTCTGCTCCGTGTAATTTTTGGTGGCTTAGGATTCTGCAGTATGGAATATGAGAAGTCAAACCTGCTTTTAAAGCTAATCCGAAATTATTTAATACAATTTATATGTAAACTTTTAAAGTATTTCATTTTAGAAAATTTTTGTTCGAACTTGTTTGATCATACATGTTCGAGAATTAAAATTTGATATAACCATCAATTACTTGCAACGAATGCTTAACAAAGAATAGAGAAATTAACTGTTTAACAATTTAAGATAAAATTATTATTAAAACTATCAATAATGTGCGATTTTCTACGTGTTTTATGAAATTTTATATTGTATCAACGTGTTCGAACATATTTGACAGTACACAAGACTTCTGCAATAATGTGGTTAAAAATGTTGCGCATCGAATATTGTCTTTGTAAAATTTTTTGGTATGAAATTTATATCTCAATAATAGTTAGGTTTCGAGTTTTTTTTTTAAATGCCTCAATTACATTTTCCAAGCCACATAATTCTTGTT